>CAMTDV010000014.1:62101005-62493859 GCA_947069175.1 Scalesia atractyloides
CGTTGTCGAAGTCGCTAATGGTAAAACCATCTCCGTTGATTCCGTTCTTTCTGGTTGCTCTTTGATTCTTAACAATTTCGTTCTCCATTGACCTCATTCCCATGCAAATGGGTAGTTTCGACATCATAATAGGCATGGATTGGCTTAAGTGAGTTCGTGCCGAAGTTGTTTGTTCTGAAAAATTTATTCGCCTCCCTCTTCCTCAAGGTGATTCTCTACACGTTTATGGCGAGAAACCTTCTAAAGGTCTCAAGCTTATGTCGTGCATCAAAGCGAACAAGTACTTGCGTACGGAGTACTTTGCCTTTCTCACCCACGTTGTGGAAAAGAAAGACAAAAGTCCGAGCATAAGTGATGTTCCTGTCGTTTGTGAGTTTCCTTCTGTTTTCCCAGAGGATCTTCCTGTTCCTCCGCCTCCTCGAGCTGTCAATTTTCGTATTGATCTTATCCTAGCGCAACCCCTGTTGCGAAAGCTCCCTACCGTCTAGCACCCTCGGAGATGCAAGAGCTATCAAGCCAACTTCAAGATCTTCTTGATAAAGGCTTTATACGCCCTAGTACTTCCCCGTGGGCGCTCCCGTTTTGTTCGTAAAAAAAAAAGATGGGTCTTTTCGGATGTGCATTGACTATCGTGAACTCAATAAACTTATAGTCAAGAACCGATACCCACTTCCTTGTATTGATGACCTCTTCGATCAATTCTAAGGCGTGAAGTGCTTTTCAAAGATTGATCTCCGTTCTGGCTATGATCAACTTCGGGTTTCCGAGGAAGATGTACCTAAAACCGCTTTCCGCACTCGATATGGACATTACGAGTTCGTGGTCATGCCTTTTGGTCTGACCAATGCGCTCGCCATGTTCATGGACCTCGTGAATCGGGTGTAAACCTATTCTCGATCATTTTGTCATCGTATTCATCGACGATATCCTGATCTACTCCAAGATGAAAGAAGAGCACGGACAACATTTGTGTCTCATTCTTCAGCTTTTGCAAACTGAACGTCTTTATGCCAAATTCTCAAAGTGTGAATTTTGGCTAAAAGAGGTTCAATTCTTAGGTCACACCGTCAATGAACTCGGTATACACGTTGAACCTGCAAACATAGAAGCTGTGAAGAATTGATTGCACCTAATTCGCCGTCTGAAATTCGTTCGTTTCTTAGCCTAGCTAGGTATTATCGCCATTTCATCTCGAACTTCTCAAAGATTGCCGTTCCTTTGACTTCGTTGACTCAAAAGGATAAACCTTTTGTTTGGGGTCCCGAACAAGAGGAATCTTTCCAAACGCTCAAGGACATGCTTTGTAATACTCCTATCCTCACTCTCCCCGATGGGAACGACAATTTCATCGTGTACTGTGATGCCTCTAACCGGGATCTTGGTTGCGTACTCCTGCAACGAGACAAAGTAATCGCTTACGCGTCGAGACAACTCAAAATTCATGAGAGAAACTATACTACTCACGACCTTGAACTTGGTGCAGTTGTTTTTGCATTAAAGATTTGGCAACACTACCTCTACGGTATGAAGTATACGGTCTTCACTGACCATAAGAGCCTTCAACATATCTTTGATCAAAAGGAACTCAACATGCGTCAACGTTGTTGGGTAGAATTGTTAAACGACTATGACTATGATATTCGCTACCACCCTGGCAAGGCAAATGTTGTGGCCGATGTACTTAGTCGTAAGACTCATGTTAAGAGTGTTCGTTGCTACCAAATCGCGGGAAAACTCAACGAGTTGATTCGACAAGATCGATTTACCTTCATTAACGAGGGTAACCTTGATAGTGAATTGAATTGTGGAGTCGAAAACCCGCTCGAAGCTAAACCTGGTGGTATTCTTTACTACCATAATCGTATTTGGATTCCCGATCGTCTCACTCTTCGGACTACTTTGATGAATGAAGCCCACAAATCCCGATACTCCGTCCATCCTAGAGCTGATAACATATACCACGATTTGCGTGCATCCTATTGGTGGCCTGGGATGAAACATGATACCATTCTTTACGTATCCAAATGCCTTACGTGTTCCAAAGTCAAGGCAGAACATCAACGTCCCTCTAGTTTGCTCGAACAACCAGAAGTTCCTGTCTGGAAATGGGAGAGCATAGCCAAGGATTTCATCATGAAATTGCCTCGTACTTCATCTGGTCATGACAGTATTTGGGTTATCATTGACCAATTGACCAAATCCGTGCATTTTCTCGCTATTCGTGAAGATTACAAAGCCGAGAAATTGGCTCGTATCTACACGGATGAAATCATTAGTCGCCATGGTACTCCTCTTGATATTATCTCTGATCGCGATGCTCGTTTCACCTCTCGCCTTTAGCAAACTTTTCAATCCGCCCTCGGCACTCAGCTAAATCTTAGCACCGCTTTTCATCCTCAGTCTGATGGTCAAACCGAGCGTATTATCCAAACCTTGGAGGATATGCTTTAGTCATGCGTAATCGATTTTGGCGGCAATTGGGATTCGCACTTACCCTTGGTTGAATTCTCGTACAACAATAGTTATCACGCTAGTATTCAAATGGCTCCATTTGAAGCATTGTATGGTCGTAAGTTTCGTTTGCCTATTTGTTGGCACGAGATTGGAGATGTTCAGATCGCCGGTTCCGAATTAATACAAGATACAACGGACAAGATCCTACAAATACGTGATAATCTCCTCAAAGCATGAAGCCGACAAAAGAGCTACGCTGACAAAAGACGCAAGCCCTTGGAATTTAACATAGGTAATCATGTACTTCTCAAGGTATCCCCTTGGAAAGGCGTTGTTCGTTTTGGTAGTAAATCCAAACTCGCTCCTCACTACGTGGGTCCTTTCAAAATTTCGGAAAGGATTGGCAAGGTAGCATATCGACTGGACCTACCTCAAACGCTCAACAATGTTCATCCCGTTTTCCATATTTCAAATCTCAAGCAATGTCTAGCCGAAGAAGGACTTCAAGTTCCGCTAGAAGATCTTCAAATCAATGAGACGTTGCATTTTGTGGAAAAACCGGTCGAAATCATGGACCGAAGAGGCAAGCAGCTACGGCGCAGTCGGATCCCAATCGTAAAAGTTCGTTGGGAAGGGAAACGTGGCGCCGAGTTTACTTGGGAACTCGAGAGTGATATGAAGACTAAGTATCTGCACCTCTTCGTTGCATCTTCCTAAATTTCGGGATGAAATTTCCTAAAGGAGGGGAGACTGTAACGCCTTGCGTTTTCATTACTTCCTATTTATAGCAAGCTCATGTTGTAATTCTATTTTGGGGAAACCTTTGTAATCGCATTCATCTTTCATTGTAAACGTTGTAATCGAAACTTGATTCGTAATGGAATAAAACATGTTTATCATTATAATTGTTATACACATTCATACTTATTATACTTGTTCATACAATACATACACTTAACACACATACTCGAATACATGAAATACTTGATTATACGCAACATTCATATGTTATACATACTTCATACGCGACATTTTTAAGTTTGTACACGTATTATAATTGGTGTTTATACTCGATCTCGATCACATTATACCTTCATATGCATTAGTACATGTTACATAACCTTATGTTGCATTAACAAGTCCAAAAGTTCCTTAGAAATGCACCAAAACTCTTCCAATTGAACAAAACAACAAAAATCAACATTTTTACCCGGACTAGACCCCCATGCGGACCGCATGGGGGAGTCGATGTGGTCCGCATCCATGTCTGGGTGGGCAGAAAGTTTCAAACTTGCGTTTTTGCACGAATCCCACACTTCCAACACCCTCCAATCACCTCCAAAGCTCATGTAACACCCCCCCCCAACTAACCCTAATCATCCCTCTATAAAACCCAAGCATTCTCCACCCATTTTCCACTTTCACAACTCATTCATCTCTTCTAAATCCTCTCAAGAACACTCCAAGTTACTGAATTCAGGCAGATTGTATACCTTGTGCAAAAGTGAGCATAACTCACTCAATACACAACGAAATGACCTCATTCTTCTTCCTACATACTTGGATAATATTTGTGTTGAATTCCTAGGGTTCTCCATGGAGAATCCAGACCTGGAAATGCCCCGACAATGTCTATAAACTTTCTGTTTGTTTTCAAAATCTTTTAAAACTTGTTTATGTTCATCCAACTTGAGTTTATCTCATCTCAAACCTATGTCCGAATACTTAAAACACTTCTTGTGGTTGGTTAGGTTAAAAAAAGGTTGAGACATTCAAACAAGAGGTTTAAACCTCACAATAATTATGTTTTCATAGAGCATTTAGCTCACAAGTGATGCAAGTTCATAGACTTGTTCATGTGTGTCCACCAAGGTTAGCTTTGGCTATCCTAAACATTGAGACCACACATCACTTGATGATTTTCATCATCATCTCAGGTAGTTTGGTAGTTCTAAAGTGTCACAACCCCGCCAAGCCATTGACATGTGTCCTCGTTTGCTCCCCAGGTTGTATTCACTTGGCTACTTGGTATTATGGTGACATACTTTCAATTCTTGTCATTACATTCTTGTATTGTTCTCATTCATGACCCTCCTTGTTGTCTATGACAACTTGTGTGGTGGTGAATCATATAACAAGGTTAAATGGATGTTCATCTTCCTACCTCCATGCTTGACTTACTTGAATACTTAGAGGTACCAAAGTGGATGGTTCATCCTCCCACCTCCTACATGATACTATACGTATATACTATGGACTATAATACTATCCTAAAAAACCGAAACCTTGATAATGACTAAATAATCACCTATCAAGTTATTAAGTTTGTCACTAAAGTACATAGTTCCTTGTCACGATTCTAATAGGTCTTGAACCTATGAAACCATATTGACCCATTTTCGGTTATCATAGTGTCAAGAATAAGTGCTATGTCTTAGTGAATATTTTCATACATAATACTTTAACCCTTATTTCCGTAATCTTGCTCAAATAATCCAAGTCTACCATTACACTCCCAACTAATGCCTATGTGCTTCTTGTAGAAGGACAAGGTGCCAAACTCTAAATATCACGACAAAGCTCTCGGGATTTCTTAAGTGGAACGCTTAGCAAAACCGTGAGTACACTCGACCCATTTATCGTTTCAACCACTTTTGGGTTGTAACATGTTTACTTATCAAAATTCACATATCACAAAACTCATGCTTTTACATACTCAATCCCTATACATGAATACTTGTTATGCTTAATACATGTTTGATCATTATCTTAGTTGTGATAATTGTGCCTCCAGTTGTCATCATCATATCTCGAACAATTTCATAAGCAATAAAACCTTGTGTTTTATTCATTGAATTATGGGACTTATCCATAACAATTGCACATATTCGATTATTACACGATAACAAACTCTCGAACAGCTTCTAGAAGTGAAATCGCAAACCGTTACGCAAACGTAATCAATTTAACGCGACATACACTCCAGAACAATGACACAAGCTTAAAATACCTTAAATAACCTTTACATAACTTAGAATTAAGTTTTAAAGGGTTGGTATGTCAAAAACAAGCCTATTCGATCACAGGGACTATTTACGACAAACTACGAAAGTTTATGATTCTCGTAGCAACGCACACTCTGGAACAAGGTCATAAGCTAAACATACCCTAAATACCCTTAACATAGCTTAGAAATAAGTTTGGAGGGCTTCGGTATGGCAAAAACATGCTTTTGCAACTTTAGGGGCTATTTTGCAAATTCTGCGAAACTATGCCAATTCGCGTATTTCTTAATATGGAACATGTACGCACATCCAAAAATTTTTGTAATCATTAAAATCTTGTACTTTAATGATTGGAATGCAAAAATATCATTCGTTACACATGTACGGCCATTTGCGCGTTCGTTACGCTTTTCATCGTAATTAACCGAAGACCGCAACCGTACGACCAAACGGACTGACATCCAGAATATTTTTTAGCACATTTCAAGTTTCCTATGATTTATTGTCCTTATAGATCTTGAAAATGGGGTTAACGGGTGTTAAAAGTGCCCAAACGCGTCAAAATCAAGTTCAGGGGCCTTACGGACCGTAATGCAAAACCCCATACGGTCCGTAAGGGGTCCCCAGCTCATCAGACTTGTTGCAAACAGGTGGCAGCTTCTTGTTTACTCCTTGGACACCAAGCAAATCAATTTTGCCACCAATTCACCTGGATTTGACACTTGTTAGGACTTCCATAAGATCATGCCAACACATGGGACACTTGGAATGATCTTATTGATCCAAGAACACTATAAATACCCATCAAAGGTCACCTCATTCCTTGCTCAATTCTTTTCTTTCTCTCAAACACTCTAAGTGGAGGCTACCACATTGTTGGATGACTCCTACCTGAGTTGTTCTTGTCTTCTTGGAGCTCTTGGGTGTTCTACAGCACAAGTAAGTGCTCTATCCTTGTCTTGTCCCGTTTGTTTAGCTATTTCAAGCTAAAAGTCAAACAGAGTTTGACTTTCAGCTTTGACCATTAATTGGTCAAGTCAAAGTCTAATTGGACTTTGTAACGTGATCGTAATCACGATGGTTATGATCCATATCGATCATACCTACTGATTACCACGTTTACTGGTTGTAGTGACGAGTCAAAGTTTCGGTCAATAATGCGCACTTTTGCGCATTATACGACGGAACTATTTTTGGGTATCAAACCACTTTGTTTTGATACCAAATCCGTTTTATAAACTAGGTTAGGCATGCTTAACATGTCTAACTCGTCACTTTTAGTTTAGTGCTTGCTTAGGGTCGTACGTCAAGCGTTCTCGACCACCGCTTCGATTTTCGAATCCGACCCGTTTAGTCGATCTTAGGATCCGGCCAAACTCATATTAGGGACCATAGTTGTATAGGGAATAACCCTCTGAGGTTATACCTTATGGTCACGTCGTTTGGTTAGCATTATGTTAAGTCGCATAGTATGCCTTTATAAATGACCAAAATGCCCTTTTTGTGCATAAATTGATTCTAAGCTTATGTAACCAATGTTTTTCCATATAGACTGATGTTACAACTATATTAAACTTGTTTTGGTATATAAGACTTATCATAGGGCATAACTAACCATCCGATCACACGTTTACGCAAATGATACGTTAAAGTAGCGTAAACTACCTTAACGAGCCATTATGGGTCAAAAAGCACTTAGGATCCTTTCCAAACCAGAATGTAAACTTTATTAAACCATTTCATATGAATTCCAATACTCGTTTGGTTATAAGTCTTCATTCTATCCAAATCCTCCGATTAATGTCTCGATATTAACATAGTTGTCCGATATTAGGACATACATAATTTCTCGGACTCTTGAGCTTTGGTTTAACTTCTTGAACAAGGACTTTCTTGCAATCCCAAGTGAGTACATAGTCCCCTCTTTTACATTTTCAAATGTTTTGGGGTGAAACATATGTGCCTATATCTACTTTCGTGATTTCATAACACAATACATGCTTTGATTACATACTACATATAGTACATGATTTCAATTGCATTTGCTTCATATGTTGACTTAGCATATTTAGCACCTTGATTTTCAAAGACATTTCTTGCTATGTATGTTGACTTAGCATATTTAGCACCTTGATTTTCAAAGACATTGTTATTGACATATTGGTGCGTTGAACTCGACAATGATACATTCATTAACATTTATGACCGACCGGTAGTATGTAATGGTACCATAGGTTTGACACCTCACTCCCGCTTCCTAGTTTTGGAATTATCCATTGGGGAATGACAGAATCCAACAATTAATAAGGTTTGAATGTATTCGCCAAAAAAACAAAAAGATATGTTTTAACAATAAAAAAACAACGGCTTATAAAACATAACTTTGATTTGAACAAAACTTTTGTTTATTCAAAGACGTTGTTTTATAAAAGAAATTTTGACTATACGAGACATTGGTTACTTGAGAATGATTTACATGACTTTGGTTTACTCGACATTGGTTACTTGACAATGATTTACATAACTTTGGTTTGCTTGACATTGGTTACTTGACAATGATTTACATTACATTGGTTTACTCGACATTGGTTACTTGACAATGATTTACATGACTTTGGTTTACTCGTTACATGACTTTGGTTTACTCGACATTGGTTACTTGACAATGATTTACATAACTTTGGTTTGCTTGACATTGGTTACTTGACAATGATTTACATAACTTTGGTTTGCTCGACATTGGTTACTTGACAATGATTTACATGACTTTGGTTTACTCGACATTGGTTACTTGACAATGATTTACATGACTTTGGTTTACTCAACATTGGTTACTTGACATTGATTTACTTGACGTTTGATTTATACTTGACGATTTGGTTTACACAAAAACAATGGCTTATTCATGACACGTTTTGGTTATTAAGATAACCCTACATTACTTCTTTTATGTCAATCATTTTCATATGATTTATAAAAGAAAAACATTTTATATGGATTCATGGCTATTTTGAAACCATTTAAACATTTCTTTAAATACTCAAAGCCATGAATCTAAACAACAAAACCTATGTTACTCACAACCATTTTTATGCTGACGTACCTATTTTCACATATGTTTCAGGTTTATCTAAGTGATGATTGTTGTTGCGTGCTACACATAGGATGGACTCGGGCCTTAGTGACTTCAAAATTTGAAAGACACTTTGATTGTATTTCATTTTCGTTATTCCAAGACAATGTAATTCGTTATTCAATAAAACAAAACTTGAAATATCAGGTGTTGTGAAACAATTTGTAACGTAACTCCCCAAGTGTTTCCGCCGTGTATTGTTGTTATACGCGATTTGGGGTTTGCAAATTGGTATCAGAGCACTGGTTATAGGGAATTAGGTTATTAGTAATGCTTTGACCAAGTTTATAACCTTCCTAGGACCCTAACGCGAGTTTTCTTGTGTTTAGATTCTTAAAATTATACCATCACCTATTCTTAGGTGATTACCCAAAACAGAACACAACACCTCTTTGAAAGTCAAATTCTTCCAAAACCTCACAAGAAATCATCTATCCTTAGATGGTTTGTTTTTGGGCTTCATGCCTTCAAGGTTTTCAAATCTCGTCAAAGTTTGGGTTTTATTAATGTGAACACGTGCAATCTGGAAGGGTGGGTGCCTATACCCTGAGTTTTTTGTCTAAGGCCTAGAGTGTTCGTACAAATCCGCATTATCAGACTAGTCACTCTTACCTGGGGACTCTTAGGGTGAGTGTCCACTTATAGGCTAAAGCATGTCTTCGCGATACATTATAAAGACCCATTTACTTTGATTAGTCGCTGTGTCATTTGTTGGTTTTGAGTAACAAACAAATTATCGCAATCCTTGTATGTCATCGATATTTTGATAACTCTTCCATTTATTCAATATAAGTCTCACACATTTCTCTCATGTTTCCTTTCTTTTAGAATGCCTCCTCGTCGCAACACTGCTCAAGACGCCGAAATGGCGGCTTTAGTTGCGCAACAAATGGCCGCCATACTTCTGAACCTTGTGATCCAATTAAATCAAGCTTGCAATAACAATAACAACAATGCACCTGCTCAGTGCAACTATTACCAATTTTGTTCAGCTCAGCAACTTAAGTTTTCTGGGTCTGAGGGAGCTACTGGGCTCCTACAATGGTTCGAAAGTATCGAAAGCACTTTTCATTATGTGCAGTGCCTAAATGAACACAAGGTAGAGTTTGCTTTTAGTGTCTTTCAAAAGAGAGCACTTACATGGTGGAATGGTGTGAAAGAGACCGGGGTGCTGAGGTAGCGATGTCTTAAATGTGGGAAGAGCTTCGAGCTCTCATGATGAAAGAGTTATGCCCATGTCATGAGAAAATGGCACTTGAGAATGAGTTCCATGGTCTTAAACAAGATAGTGGAGAACATCATGCCTACACCGACCGATATGAGGAGCTAAGCTTGTTGTGTCCTACGATGGTTACGCCTTTGGACAAGGCAATTGAAAAGTACATTGATGGCCTGCCTGACCCTGTTCAGGATATTATTACTGATAGCAACCCTACCACCGTTCGACAGACTATCAAACTCTCTGCTACCCTGACTGAGTCTCAAATCAGAAAAAGGAAATTGTTTTGCAAAGGCGACAAGGAACAAGCTGCTAAAACCACGCAAGACAAACCCAAATAAACCAAAGCTGAACCTTCCAAGAAATCTAGGAAGCGTAAGGCTTCACAAAACCTTGTTGTGGTTACTCGACCCAACCAAGCTGCTCCCAACCAACGAGCGCAACCCCCTGCTAGAAGACCATACAATGGAACTGCACCTTTGTGCAACCAATGTAACCTTCATCATCATGCCAATGTTTAATGCTGCAAATGTTTAAATTGTGGGCTTATTGGTCATACAGCTAATGTTTGTCGAGTTGCTACTACACAAAACCAAGTTGTCAACAACCCTGCTCAGGGACATGCTCCTAACGCTGGAGTTAACGAGCCTCGTGCCAACAATAATGCAGTTATAAACAACTAGGGTTTTACATTTTAGTTTCTTTTGTTATCCAAGACTCATGTACTTTTTCCAGTTATTTATGTAATAATGTTTTAATTATATGCCTAGTTGTGTAATGTGTGTTGTTATATCAATTGCGGGAATTCTCATTCTTTACGAAAGTGAACGACTCGGGTAATGCACCTCTTTGCACTCGCACATTCTTTACCAAACCTATGAACTCGTCTATCTGTGGAAAATGTACAGTATTATTGGCTGGCGTGAAACACATGAGATTGCACGCATTATTTCAATTATCGAGACAAAGTATCTTTCTTTGAGCATAATTTATCACTTGACAAGATAAGCTATGCAGACTATGCAACGAATTAAGTAATTATGGGTGCACACATAATTATGAGATTCGATGCATGGAAACCATAGTGAGTCCTGTTAAGTGTGGTGATATAAAATCTTGAGTGATTAGATAACGGGGTGATTATAATATCATAAGAACATGGTGGATACGCCGCTAGTACTTCCTATATATAAGTGTTCTTATTGTATTAATCTGTGATAGCGTTACAATTCACTTGAGGATTTTATGTTATCCTAGACCCATATGTGTTAACTTAAATAAGAATCGAAAGCCATATATATTCATTTCCGTTTCTCGTGAAGTATCCATTGAGGAAAAATGAATTAGCTACTCATTTTCGCTTCTCCAGAGATATCCATTGGGAAATGAATAATCCATTCAAAGACCACATTCATTTTCATTTCTAATGAAGTGTCCATTGGAAAATGAATTATCCATTCATTTTGCTTCTAAAGAAATATCCATTGGGATAATGAATGAATGAATTCCGCTTTTGAAGAAGTATCCATTGAGGAAAATGAATTATCCATTCATTTTCGCTTCTGAAGAAATACCCATTGGGGAATGAATAAATCATTTCTGATCCTTCATTTCCACTTCTGACGAAGTATCCATTGGAAAATGAATTATCCATTCATTTTCGCTATCCGAAGAAATATCCATCAGGGAAATGAATAATCTATTCAACAATCATTCATTTCCACTTCTGACGAAGTATCCATTGGAAAATGAATTATCCGTTCATTTTCGCTTCCGAAGAAATATCCATCGGGGAAATGAATAATCTATTAAACAATCCTTCATTTCCACTTCTGACAAAGTATCCATGGAAAATGAAATATCCGTTCATTTTCACTTCCGAAGAAATATCCATCAGGGAAATGAATAATCTATTCAACAATCCTTCATTTCCACTTCTGACGAAGTATCCATTGGAAAATGAATTATCTGTTCATTTTCGCTTCCGAAAAATATCCATCGGGGAAATGAATAATCTATTCAACAATCCTTCATTTCCACTTCTGACGAAGTATCCATTGGAAAATGAATTATCCGTTCATTTTCGCTTCCGAAGAAATATCCATCGGGGAAATGAATAATCTAATCAACAATCATTCATTTCCATTTCTGACGAAGTATCCCTAGGAAAATGAATTATCCCTTCATTTTCGCTTCTGAAGAAATATCCATCAGGAAATGAGTTATCCATTCATTTTCCACTTCTGTTGAAGAATCCATTGTTAAATGAATTACCATTCATTTTCGACTTTGAAGAAGCATCCAAGGAGAAATGAAATACAAGCTAAATCCTTATAGAACCTTCTATCTCAATAGTCGGATTCTTAAAGGATACTCACAGTACTATTGGTCAATTTGGTTTTACCATAAATCAAATCCCTCATCTCCACTTTCTGCATTAATCAAGGAAGTATCTATTAGGAGATGAGCATCATCAGGTGTAACAGCCTATTCCCATTTCCTACACTATCTGAGGAAGTATCCACTAGGGAACGATAAAGTTATGCCTTACGTGGAGATCTTTGATGGGTTATTCTATATAAATTGATGAAACCATAGATTCCGCGCAAAACGATGGCTTGATTCAACTTATGCAAACGTTTCCTACGAATAAATTTCAGGACGAAAGTTCCTAAAGTAGGGAAGACTGTGACAAGTGTGACAACTGTGCCTCCAATTGTCATTATCATATCTCAGACAATTTCATAAGCATTAAAACCTTGTGTTTTATTCATTGAATTATGGAACTTATCCATAACAATTGCACATATTCGATTATTACACGATAACAAACTCTCGAACAGCTTCTAGAAGTGAAATCGCAAACCGTTACGCAAACCAAATCAGTTTAAAGCGACATACAATCCAGAACCAAAGAAACCAGCTTAAAATACCTTAAATAACCTTTACATAACTTAGAATTTAAGTTTTGAAGATCACAGGGACTATTTACGACAAACTACGAAAGTCTGCCGATTCTCGTAGCAACGCACACTCCGGAACAAGTTCATAAGCTAAACGTACCCTAAATACCCTTAACATAGCTTAGAAATAAGTTTTGAGGGCTTCGGTATGACAAAAACAGGCTTTTGCAACTTCAGGGGCTATTTTGCAAATTCTACGAAAGTATGCCAATTCGCGCATTTCTTAATCTGGAACATGTACGCAAATCCAAAATTTTTTGTAATCATTAAAATCTTGTACTTTAATGATTGGAATCAAAAATATCATTCTTTACACATGTACGGCCATTTGCGCGTTCGTTACGCTTTTCATCGTAATTAACCGAAAACCGCAACCGTACGACCAAATGGACTGACATCCGGAATATTTTTAGCACATTTCAAGTTGCCTATGCTTTATTGTCCTTATAGAGGTTGAAAATGGGGTTAACGGGTGTTAAAAGTGCCAAAACGCGTCAAAATCAAGTTCAGGGGCCATTTCTGCCAAATTTGAAACTTCAGCCCCTGCAAGGGCCTTACGGACTGTAAGGCAAAACCCCATACAGTCCGTAAGGGGTCCCCAGCTCATTAGACTTGTTGCAAACAGGTGGCAGCTTCTTGTTTACTCCTTGGACACCAAGCAAATCAATTTTGCCACCAATTCACCTGCATTTGACACTTGTTAGGACTTCCATAAGATCATGCCAACACATGGGACACTTGGAATGATCTTGTTGATTCAAGAACACTATAAATACCCATCAAAGTTCACCTCATTCCTTGCTCAATTCTTTTCTTTCTCTCAAACACTCTAAGTGGAGGCTACCACATTGTTGGATGCCTCCTACCTGAGTTGTTCTTGTCTTCTTGGAGCTCTTGGGTGTTCTACAACACAAGTAAGTGTTGTATCCTTGTCTTGTTTCATTTGTTCAGCTATTTCAAGCTAAAAGTCAAACAAAGTTTAACTTTCAGCTTTGACCATTAATTGGTCAAGTCAAAGTCCAGTTGGACTTTGCAACGTGACGTAATCACGATGGTTATGATCCATAGCGATCATACCTACTTATTACCATGTTTGCTAGTTGTAGTGAAGAGTCAAGTTTCGGTCAATATGCGCACTTTTGCGCATTAACGATGGAACTATTTTCGGGTATCAAAACACTTTGTTTTGATACCAAATCAGTTTTACAAACTAGGTTAGGCATGCTTAACATGTCTAACTAGTTACTTTTAGTTTAGTGCTTGCTTAGGGTCGTAAGTCGAGCGTTCTCGACCACCGCTTCGACTTTCAAATCCGACCCGTTTGGTCGATCTTTGGATCCGGCCAAACTCATATTAGGGACCATAGTTGTATAGGGAATAACCCTCTAAGGTTATACCTTATGGTCACGTCGTTTGGTTAGCATTATGTTAAGTCGTCTAGTATGCCTTTATAAATGACCAAAATGCCCTTTTTGCGCATAAATTGATTCAAAACTTATGTAACCAATGTTTTTCCATATAGACTGATGTTACAACTATATTAAACTTGTTTTGGCATATAAGACTTATCATAGGCATATCTAACCATCTGATCACGCGTTTACGCAAATGATACGTTAAAGTAGCGTAAACTACCTTAACGAGCCATTATGGGTCAAAAAATACTTAGGATCCTTTATAAACCAGAATGTAAACTTTATTAAACCATTTCATATGAGTTCCAATGCTCCTTTGGTTTATAAGGCTTCATTCTATCCAAACCTCCGATTAAAGTCTCGATATTAACATAGTTGTCCGATATTAGGACATACATAATTTCTCGGACTCTTGAGCTTTGGTTTAAATTCTTGAACAAGGACTTTCTTGCAATCCCAAGGGAGTACATAGTCCCCTCTTTTACATTTTCAAATGTTTTGGGGTGAAACATATGTGCCTATATCTACTTTTGTGATTTCATACTACATATAGTACATGATTTCAATTGCATTTGCTTCATATGTTGACTTAGCATATTTAGCACCTTTTCAAAGACATTTCTTGCTATGTATGTTGACTGAGCATACTAGTACATGGTTTCAAAACATTTTTCATAAATGCTTGCATTGTTATTGACATATTGGTGCGTTGAACTCGACAATGATACATTCATTAACATTTATGACCGACCGGTAGTATGTAATGGTACCATAGGATTGACACCTCATTCCCGCTCCTAGTTTTGGAAGTATCCATTGGGGAATGACAGAATCCGATGAACATTGGTAAACCTTTGTCTTTATAAAGGTTTATCTGACAATTAATAAGGTTTGAATGTATTCGCTAACAAACCATAAGATATGTTTTAACAATAAAAAAATAACGACTTATAAAACATAATTTGAACAAAAGTTTTGTTTATTCAAAGACGTTGTTTTATACAAGACATTTTGACTATACGAGACATTGGTTACTTGACAATGATTTACATGACTTTGGTTTATTTGACATTGGTTACTTGACAATGATTTACATGAATTTGGTTTGCTCGACATTGGTTACTTGACAATGATTTACATGACTTTGGTTTACTCGACATTGGTTACTTGACAATGATTTACATGACTTTGGTTTACTCAAACATTGGTTACTTGACATTGATTTGCTTGACATTTGATTTATACTTGACGATTTGGTTTACACAAAAACAATGGCTTATTCATGACACGTTTTGGTTATTAAGATAACCCTACATTACTTCTTTTATGTCAATCATTTTCATATGATTTATAAAAGAAAAACATTTTATATGGATTCATGGCTATTTTGAAACCATTTAAACATTTCTTTAAATACTCAAAGCCATGAATCTAAACAACAAAACCTATGTTACTCACAACCATTTTTATGCTGACGTACCTATTTTCACATATGTTTCAGGTTTATCTATGTGATGATTGTTGTTGCGTGCTACACATAGGATGGACTCGGGCCTTGCGACTTTAAAATTTGAAAGACAATTTGATTGTATTTCGTTTTCGTTATTCCAAGACAATGCAATTCGTTATTCAATAAAACAAAACTTGAAATAACAGGTGTTGTGAAACCATTTGTAACGTGACTCCCCAAGTGTTTCCACCGTGTGTTGTTGTTATACGCAATTTGGGGTGTTACATTAGCTAGCCCAAACTTGACATGTATAGCGCTATAGGAGTAGCACACCGCCCATCGAGGTTATGTTAAGATCCTCATACTTATTTTAGTCTTGTCGCTTTTGTGATAAGGGAAGCTCGATCTCGTTAAAACTTTGTGGAAACACTGGGTTTGATCTAGTATTGCATGATTAGTATGAACATTGCTTACAATTACCTTGTGGATTATGTTATGTAATCACAAAACTTGTGTACTCGCCATTGCCTTTGCATTGAACTCGTATTTTTAACATGTTACAGGTTGATGGAGCTTTGCCATGAAATTGGGGTAGAGATGATGCTTAGATACACATATAGACGTTAGGTTTATGAAATGTTGTATCAAATTTTGACTTGTTATTATCGTATTTGATTTCAAATGATGTACTTAACAAAGTTATTATGAATAAAATATGGGTTTTGTTTAAATATTGTCACCATTAGTATTTATGAGCAATGAGCAATCTCGTTTCGTCTCACTCCGATGTTTCCGCCGTAGGTTGGGGTGTGACAAGCCGGGTTTGCATTTGCCAACTTCGGGCAGTTGTTCCTGTAGTAGGTAAGATTTTCACAATTGTAGAAAGACCAAGGTGGATAATGAGGTTGTGACATCCCGGTTTTTCAGGTATCTTAAACGCACTTACTTCACGGCTATTCATTCCTACGCTAAATTGATTCGGAGATTTAATTTACACGCTCGAAATAACTACGCTAACTTTGTGAACTTATCAAGTGAATTACGTGCTATGTGTATTAGACGTTTATAAGTTTGGTGAGTTATTATGTTATGTTTTGATTTCGTGGTGATTAATTATAAAAGATATAGTGAATAGATAAATGAACCGAACCGGTCGCGAAACGGGTGGACCTCACTTCCTTGCGACTCAAGAAGTTAACCGAAAATTGAGGATCAAGTTTTAGACCCAAACCAACCCACCCAAACCCTTGCGGCCGCGAGCACCAAACCGCAAACCCCTCTCCTTTTCTTTCCTACATTACACTATATATAGATATGTATGCATGAGGGTGTTTTAACAAAAAAAAAAGGAGAAACCCTAGCACAAGAAGCAACCGACGGCAGCCCTTCCTACACTTCCTCTCGATCGCGGCAGCCTCCTCTCCATTCTCCTTCTCGGTCGCGATCCCCTTTCAAACCCAAATCAACTACCATCTCGTTCCCGGTTCGTTAATCTCCATTGTTAAAGGTTAGGGTTTTATATTATTTCGCAAATCATGTAGGGTTTATAAACTATTGATCATGCTTGTATGTAATGGTAGAATCATGGTTTATGAAAGTGTTATGATGTTAGTCGATTGATTTTGCAAGTTTGGCGATTATGATGATTAGTTGGAATCAAGAATCATTAGGCTGCCTTTTGTGTGATAAAAACCATATAATATGATTAGGGTTTGCATGAGTATGATGTAAATGATGATATATAATTGATAAATCTGATCTTGACCGTTTATATTTAACGTCTCGATTGTTTAAGCGTGTTATATTGCGATAAAATGCTGAAATCAGGATGCTGAATGGTGTTTACAGCCAACTTCAACTGGCTGTAACTTGGTTATTATTTATCGTAAAACGGATTTTCTGAAGCCTAACACGTAGATTTTTGAAAAACGCTTCTAATGGCGCTGGATTCATATTTTTCCGAAGTCGTTTGATATTTTTAAGTGGCCAATTAAGTGCACTAACTGAAGCTGTAAAAATTCTGAAAATTTTTAGTTGTTTATCGAGTCGGATCTAATAATCTGTAGAGAGTCGAATCACGAAATTTGTACAGCAACTGGAGATGGAAAGTTCCAGGAAACTCCCACAGGAATTTTGTTAATTGGATGAACGATGATTTTTAAATAAATTCTCCCGTGGACTGCAGTCAGAAAGCGACGAATCTGACCGCAGCCTAGTATATTAATATTTATGAATAATTGGTAAAGTGTTAGGACTTGAAAAATTTATATAAAATTCTACAGTATAGTTGACACATTCTGTAAAATAATTGGAATTTTTGGAACGTTGTAACTATTTTATAAATATCCTCGAAAACAGCCTAATTATGAGTATATAAGCTGAAACTTGATAACTTGCGAATGTGTGTACCAAAGTGTTGTATGGATTGAATTGTGTTCATGATAGGTTGTTTTGATCACTATGTTGGGATGATGATACTTGCATGAATGATTGGGTTTTAGGATTTTGTTATATGCATACCGCATTGTGTATTAGTTATGTGTAGGGTTTGTATTGGTGTGATTCACACACTAACTTTAAATCAATTGATTTGTTAGGACGCAATTAACGGTCCCATCATTTGCTACTTCTGTGTTACACTAACCGAGCAACTAAAGGTGAGTTCACGGCCCCTAATTTTATCCGGTTTTAAACAACAGGGGCAGAAACATCTATACACTCTACAACTCTATCTCTTTACGTTATACGAAATTAACGTCATTAAACTATTCGGTAACTAAGTTAATGTTAATGTATGTTATGGTCACTAAGCAGCTATATCACACAAGTCCTCGACAAACTCTTGGATCATTAGTATTGGGTTAGATAGCGGGGAAATTATAAGTAGTACTACTGGGCCCGACAAGCCCCACCCGAGCTAGTCGCGCTAGCCGACCGGGTATGGTCAACGGGTGAATAATTTGGCCTAACTTTCGCCATGGTCAGTGATAGGCCTGGCAACACGGAGGCACAACAGTCAGCTTCGATCGCGAACACTTACGTGACATAACTTTAGACTCGCTACCTACATGTTAACATTGAACTTAATTAAGAATCAACAATATTATTCCGGGTTAGGGATAATGGAACCGACAACATTATTATTCCGGGTTAGGAATAATGGAACATCATTATTATTCCGGGTAAGGGATAATGGAACCATCAGTATTATTCCGGGTTGGGAATAATGGAACTAAATCGTTATCCCGGGTTAGGGATAACGGGGGAAACAAACTTAAAACCGAACAAATGAACTTATGAAAACCTGTGAACTCACTCTTCTTTAATGTTGACACTTGTTTCTTTACATGTTTCTCAGGACGCTAGGAGCTCTAGGTGCACTCACTTGCATTGATCAAGACATCTTTTTTTATCGAGTCTCATTTACGAACATTGTTTGGGTTTTCTTTAGTTTTGGCGTTTGTGTTGGCGCCCGTTCCTTTACTTTACTTTAATGCTTCCGCTAAACATTTAAACCAAACTAAGACAATTTAAAAATAACTATGAATGGTTAAACAAATGATTTTGGAAAACGTATAAACGAATCATATAGAGTCGTTCGACGTTACTAGTGTCTCAGATTCTGGTTTGTTCACACGCCTCGCGGTAAAACTCCGCAAGTGGAAATTGAGGGTGTGACAGATTGGTATCAGAGCCTCTAGCTATAGAGAACCAGGTTTGCATTAAAAGTAGACCTAAACTATAGCTGATTACACGACACTAGACTTAGTTTGGCACTAAACCGTGATATCTTGTTATGTGTTGTACTACAACTGTGTTATGTAAAATATAAATGCATATTGTGATGAACGCAACTCGTAACTAACTACACAACCCAACAAGCAATGTCATCATGATCATCCGACAAACCTATACAACCAAGGGCGCCCGAGAAGGCACCTATGGTCGAACCCTCACCACCTCATGGCGTGGAGACACGCTTAGCTGCTAGGAAAAGACTCGCTCTAGGAGAGGAGTCGTCCTCCCGTCCGACCACCGCTATACCGGTCGAACCGGTTAACTCGTTAGAAGTAAGGGACGACCTACTTAGGGATATGATAAGAAAACAACAGGAACAACTAGAGAGAATGCAGGAAACTATCAAAGCACAGGGATGGATGATACGTCAATTAACGGGAAAGACTAGAGAGCTCGAGGAAGAGCAATATGAGAATAAGATAGCTCGTAACATTTTAGCTAAAGATCTTCGTGCGGAGCAGCTGAGAGCTGACTGGCTCGAAGACGGAGGTTTTGAGTCCAGCTGGAGGATCCAAGAACTAGAGCAGAATCAGGCACCTATACCAGTACCCGCACCAGCACCGGCCCCTCCAGCGCCGGTAGAGGAAGAAGAGGAGGATCCAGAGGAGGATCCGGAGGAAGACCCGGCTGTAGAAGCTGGAAACGCCGCGGAGGATGACGGCAACGAGAGCGACTTGGGAGATGGAGACGTTGAAGACTGACTCATCTAAAATGGCAACTGGACGTCGCGGAAACCTCAACATGACGCCCGAAGAATTGGCCGCAATGATCAAGGAACACGTGAATGCTGCTCTGGCAGGTGTTCAAAACCCGCCAGCGGGAGGGGGTCTGAAACCCTACAAGATGTTCCTCGATGCGAAACCGAGCAAATTCACGGGTGCAGAATGACCCATAGGACTGGTCCGTTGGATTGAAAAGTCCGAATCGGTGTTCGAGATGTGCAATTGCCTTGAGGCCAACAAGGTCAAGTATGCTGCCTCAACGTTGGAGGATGGGGCACTAACTTGGTGGAACGCGCAAGTCCAAACGTGTGGACTTATTGATGCGAACGCAATGGCCTGCGCCAAGTTTAAGGCCCTAATCAAGGAGGAGTACTGTCCTCGGGACAGGGTTCAGCAGTTTTAGCAAGCGTTATGGAACCACAAGATGGTGGGATCTGAAATTGAAGCATACACAGCGAAACATCATGATCTGGTGTTCCTATGTCCCGATCTGGCTAACACCGTGGAGAAACGACTCGAGTTTTACCTTGGGGGTCTGGTCCCCGAGATCCAGGGTATGGTAATGGCTAGCAACCCTACGACTGAACATCAAGCAATCAGGTTGGCACACAAACTCACTGATAAGGCGGTGGAACAAAAGAAGTTGCCATCTCGGGGTACGACTGAAGTTGCCCCTGATAATAAAAGAAAGTTTGAAGACTCGTCTGCTCGACAGTCTTCGTCAGCCCAGTCACAGCAAGGGAACCAGAAACGGTTCAATAATTTCAACAGTCACCGGGGTCACAATAATCAGCCCGCCAACAACACCCAGAACACAAGCGGCTATGTAGGTCGAAAGCCGCAGTGCAATCGCTGTAATCTTCATCATCACGGCCCTTGTGCCGGGAATCGCTGCCAACGATGTGGCAAGGTGGGACATGCGGCAAAGGATTGTCGCAGGGAAATCATGTCCCGACAAAATCAAAATCAACCCCAGGGTCAGCAGCAGGGTGTTAACCGGGGATGCTATCAGTGTGGTAGCACTGCCCACTTCAAACGAGACTGCCCACAGCTTCGTAACAACAACAACAATGGTGGGAACAACCACAACCACAATAACCACAACAACAACAATGGAAACGGTGGCACAGGAGGTGCCAAAGGGCGTGCATTTACGCTGGGCCGCGGAGAGGCCAGAAACGACTCGAACGTGGTCACCGGTAAGTTTCCCCTTAATGAACATTTTGCTACTGTGCTTTTTGATACGGGTGCGGATAGGAGTTTTATATCTGAGTCTTTTAGGAAGAACCTAAATCTCACGCTCAAACCCCTAGAGGCCCCTTACATCATAGAACTAGCCGATGGTAAATCTGTAGATGTGACCCATTTAGTATCCGGCTGTCAACTCAAACTCGCGGGTCACACCTTTACCATTGATCTGATGACAACTACCCTGGGTAGTTTTGACGTGGTAGTCGGAATGGAATGGCTAGCCGACGTCCGAGCTGAAGTTCTCTGTTTCGAGAAATCTATCCGTATTCCGCTCTCTAATGACGAAATCTTGACGGTGCAAGGCGAGAAGGCAGGCGCCGTCACAAACATCATCTCTTACATGCAAGCACAGAAGTATCTTCGGAGGAAGAACTCCTTTGCTTTGCTCGCACTGGTTACCGAACTGCCTAAGGACGAGAAACGTATAGAAGACATCCCCGTCGTCCGTGATTTTTCCGATGTATTTCCAGAGGAGTTACCTGGCCTTCCACCACATCGACAAGTGGAGTTTGAAATTGAATTGGCGAACCATGCAACTCCTATCGCCAAGGCCCCATACCGCCAAGCTCCAGCCGAGCTGCAAGTGCTGTCTACCCAACTTCAGGAACTGTTAGAAAAAGGATTTATCCGACCTAGCACTTCGCCATGGGGAGCTCCAGTCCTTTTTGTCAAGAAGAAGGACGGGAACTTCCGCATGTGCATCGACTACAGGGAACTCAATAAGGTTACTGTCAAGAACCGATACCCGTTACCTCGCATCGACGATCTCTTCGACCAACTTCAAGGGTCAAGCTACTACTCCAAGATTGATCTACGGTCCGGTTATCACCAATTACGCGTCAGGGAGGAGGATATCGCTAAGACGGCATTTCGTACTCGGTATGGCCATTATGAGTTCTTGGTCATGCCCTTCAGTCTCACCAACGCACCCGCGGTGTTCATGGACCTCATGAACCGTGTGTGTAAACCATATCTCGACAAGTTTGTCATTTTGTTCATCGATGACATACTCATCTACTCTAAAGGTGAAGCAGAACATGCTGAACATCTACGATTACTGCTGGAATTACTTCAACAGGAGAAACTATATGCCAAGCTTTCTAAGTGTGATTTCTGGATTCGGGAAGTTCAGTTCCTCGGGCATATCGTGAATGAAAAGGGTATCCACGTCGACCCCGCCAAGATTGAAGCTATCAAAAACTGGGAAGCACCCAGGACACCGACGGAGATCCGCCAATTTTTGGTTTGGCTGGTTACTACAGACGTTTCATCGAGGGATTTTCAAAGATCGCGCAACCGCTTACCACCCTCACCCAGAAAGGCACCAAGTATGCTTGGGGTGACAAGCAGGAAGCGGCATTTCAATTGCTGAAGCAAAAGCTTTGCAGTGCACCCATTCTGTCCTTGCCGGAAGGGACAGATGATTTTGTAGTATATTGTGATGCTTCCATTCAGGGATTGGATGCGTACTCATGCAACGTGATAAGGTCATCGCGTATGCGTCCCGACAATTGAAGGTTCACGAGAAAAACTACACAACACACGACCTGGAATTGGGAGCAGTGGTGTTTGCGCTTAAGATTTGGAGACACTACCTATATGGAACAAAGTGCACAATCTATACAGATCACAAGAGCCTCCAACACATCTTTGACCAGAAGGAGTTGAACATGCGACAGCGTCGCTGGGTCGAACTCTTGAACGATTATGAATGTGCCATTCGGTATCACCCGGGTAAAGCTAACGTGGTAGCTGATGCCCTTAGTAGGAATGAGCATTTGAAACCTCGTCGGGTACGAGCACTACAGTTCACCATTCATTCGGGGTTACCCGAACAGATACGCGACGTGCAGTTAGAAGCAGTTAAGGAAGAAAACATCAAGGCCGAATCGGTGGAAAAATGGAACGCGATTGGGAAGTAAAACCCAATGGAGCCCGGTATTTCATGAATCGTATATGGGTACCTCTCTACGGAGACCTTAGAAAGCTAGTCATGGACGAAGCTCACAAATCCCGATACTCTGTCCATCCTGGTTCGGATAAGATGTAACAAGACCTTAAAGCTGCGTACTGGTGGCCCAACATGAAAGCGGATATAGCCACCTACGTGAGCAAGTGTTTGACTTGTGCGAAAGTCAAGGTAGAGTATCAGAAGCCATCGGGGCTACTTCAACAACCTGAGATCCCAGTGTGGAAATGGGATCAAATCTCGATGGACTTCATCAGTAAACTCCCGCGAACTTTGGGTGGTTACGATACCATCTGGGTGATTGTGGATCGTTTAACTAAGTCCGCACACTTCCTAGCGATTAGAGAAACAGATAAGATGGATAAGTTGACTCGCATCTACATTAAGGAAGTAGTTTCTCGGCACGGAGTGCCAACGTCCATCATCGCAGACAGAGATGCTCGTTTCACGTCCAACTTTGGCAGTCACTTTAGAAAGCGTTGGGTACACACTTAGATATGAGCACAGCTTATCACCCTCAGACTGATGGTCAAAGCGAAAGGACCATTCAGACCTTGGAAGACATGCTTAGGGCATGCGTGGTAGACTTCGGGCAGAAGTCGGTGACATGCACCGTTTGAGGCGTTATACGGTCGTAAATGTAGATCACCGGTCTGTTGGGCAGAAGTCGGTGACAGTCAAATCACAGGCCCTGAGTTGATACTTGAGGCTACTGAAAAGATAGTACAAATCAGAAACCGCATGGCAGCGGCACGAGATCGACAGAAAAGCTACGCTGATCAACGACGCAAACCACTCGAATTTCAAGAAGGCGACCGCGTCCTACTGAAGGTGTCACCCTGGAAGGGTGTAATCCGCTTTGGGAAACGAGACAAACTAAACCCACGGTACGTAGGTCCGTTTGTGATCTTGAAACGTATCGGACCCGTACCTTATCAATTAGACCTTCCTACCGAACTTAGTGGAGTTCACAACGTTTTTCACGTGTCAAATCTGAAGAAGTGTCTATCAGATGAAACCCTAGTCATTCCATTGGATGAGATTCAAGTGGATGAACAACTGCACTTTGTGGAACAACCTATCGAGATCATGGATCGTGAGATCAAGACTCGAAGGCACAGCAAGATTCCGATCGTTAAGGTTCGTTGGGACTCTAAGGGTGGACCGGAGTTCACGTGGGAAAGAGAGGACCAAATGAAAAGCAAATACCCACACCTCTTTGCAGCTGAGCAACAAGCTAACGTTACTACCAAGTAAATTTTCGGGACGAAAATTCTTTCAACATGGGGATGATGTGACAGCCTGGGAATTTCTTGTACCATTACTAACAAACTGAATCTTTGTGCGTTGCATTCTAAACCTGTGCGTTGCATTCTAAACCACGTTTATTCAATTTTCGGGATGAAAATTCTTTCAACATGGGATAATGTGACATCCCGGTTTTTCAGGTATCTTAAACGCACTACTTCACGGCTATTTATTCCTACGCTAAATTGATTCGGAGATTTAATTTACACGCTCGAAATAACTACGCTAACTTTGTGAACTTATCAAGTGAATTACGTGCTATGTGTATTAGACGTTTATAAGTTTGGTGAGTTATTATGTTATGTTTTGATTTCGTGGTGATTAATTATAAAAGATATAGTGAATAGATAAATGAACCGAACCGGGTCGCGAAACGGGTGGACCTCACTTCCTTGCGACTCAAGAAGTTAACCGAAAATTCAGGATCAAGTTTTAGACCCAAACCGACCCACCCAAACCCTTGCGGCCGCGAGCACCAAACCGCAAACCCCTCTCCTTTTCTTTCCTACATTACACTATATATAGATATGTATGCATGAGGGTGTTTTAACAAAAAAAAAAGGAGAAACCCTAGCACAAGAAGCAACCGACGGCAGCCCTTCCTACACTTCCTCTCGATCGCGGCAGCCTCCTCTCCATTCTCCTTCTCGGTCGCGATCCCCTTTCAAACCCAAATCAACTACCATCTCGTTCCCGGTTCGTTAATCTCCATTGTTAAAGGTTAGGGTTTTATATTATTTCGCAAATCATGTAGGGTTTATGAACTATTGATCATGCTTGTATGTAATGGTAGAATCATGGTTTATGAAAGTGTTATGATGTTAGTCGATTGATTTTGCAAGTTTGGCGATTATGATGATTAGTTGGAATCAAGAATCATTAGGCTGCCTTTTGTGTGATAAAAACCATATAATATGATTAGGGTTTGCATGAGTATGATGTAAATGATGATATATAATTGATAAATCTGTTCTTGACCGTTTGTATTTAACGTCTCGATTGTTTAAGCGTGTTATATGCGATAAAATGCTGAAATCAGGATGCTGAATGGTGTTTACAGCCAACTTCAACTGTCTGTAACTTGGTTATTATTTATTGTAAAACGGATTTTCTGAAGCCTAAAACGTAGATTTTTTAAAAACGCTTCTAATGGCGCTGGATTCATATTTTTCCGAAGTCGTTTGATATTTTTAAGTGGCCAATTAAGTGCACTAACTGAAGCTGTAAAAATTCTGAAAATTTTTAGTTGTTTATCGAGTCGGATCTAATAATCTGTAGAGAGTCGAATCACGAAATTTGTACAGCAACTGGAGATGGAAAGTTCCAGGAAACTCCCACAGGAATTTTGTTAATTGGATGAACGATGATTTTTAAATAAATTCTCCCGTGGACTGCAGTCAGAAAGCGACGAATCTGACCGCAGCCTAGTATATTAATATTTATGAATAATTGGTAAAGTGTTAGGACTTGAAAAATTTATATAAAATTCTACAGTATAGTTGACACATTCTGTAAAATAATTGGAATTTTTGGAACGTTGTAACTATTTTATAAATATCCTCGAAAACAGCCTAATTATGAGTATATAAGCTGAAACTTGATAACTTGCGAATGTGTGTACCAAAGTGTTGTATGGATTGAATTGTGTTCATGATAGGTTGTTTTGATCACTATGTTGGGATGATGATACTTGCATGAATGATTGGGTTTTAGGATTTTGTTATATGTGTACCGCATTGTGTATTATGTTATATGTAGGGTTT
The DNA here is from genome assembly GCA_947069175.1 of Scalesia atractyloides. Lineage (NCBI taxonomy): Eukaryota > Viridiplantae > Streptophyta > Magnoliopsida > Asterales > Asteraceae > Scalesia > Scalesia atractyloides. The sequence goes on from CAMTDV010000014.1 coordinate 62,127,456, forward strand.
GTATTCGTGTGATTCACACACTAACTTTAAATCAATTGACTTGTTAGGACGCAATTAACGGTCCCATCATTTGCTACTTCTGTGTTACACTAACCGAGCAACTAAAGGTGAGTTCACGGCCCCTAATTTTATCCGGTTTTAAACAACAGGGGCAGAAACATCTATACACTCTACAACTATATCTCTTTACGTTATACGAAATTAACGTCATTAAACTATTCGGTAACTAAGTTAATGTTAATGTACGTTATGGTCACTAAGCAGCTATATCACACAAGTCCTCGACAAACTCTCGGATCGTTAGTATTGGGTTAGATAGCGGGGAAATTATAAGTAGTACTACTGGGCCCGACAAGCCCCACCCGAGCTAGTCGCGCTAGCCGACCGGGTATGGTCAACGGGTGAATAATTTGGCCTAACTTTCGCCATGGTCAGTGATAGGCCTGGCAACACGGAGGCACAACAGTCAGCTTCGATCACGAACACTTACGTGACATAACTTTAGGCTCGCTACCTACATGTTAACATTGAACTTAATTACGAATCAACAATATTATTCCAGGTTAGGGATAATGGAACCGACAACATTATTATTCCGGGTTAGGAATAATGGAACATCATTATTATTCCGGGTAAGGGATAATGGAACCATCAGTATTATTCCGGGTTGGGAATAATGGAACTAAATCGTTATCCTGGGTTAGGGATAACGGGGGAAACAAACTTATAACCGAACAAATGAACTTATGAAAACCTGTGAACTCACTCTTCTTTAATGTTGACACTTGTTTCTTTACATGTTTCTCAGGACGCTAGGAGCTCTAGGTGCACTCACTTGCATTGATCAAGACATCTTTTTTTATCGAGTCTCATTTACGAACATTGTTTGGGTTTTCTTTAGTTTTGGCGTTTGTGTTGGCGCCCGTTCCTTTACTTTACTTTAATGCTTCCGCTAAACATTTAAACCAAACTAAGACAATTTAAAAATAACTATGAATGGTTAAACAAATGATTTTGGAAAACGTATAAACGAATCATATAGAGTCGTTCGACGTTACTAGTGTCTCAGATTCTGGTTTGTTCACACGCCTCGCGGTAAAACTCCGCAAGTGGAAATTGAGGGTGTGACAGATTGGTATCAGAGCCTCTAGCTATAGAGAACCAGGTTTGCATTAAAAGTAGACCTAAACTATAGCTGATTACACGACACTAGACTTAGTTTGGCACTAAACCGTGATATCTTGTTATGTGTTGTACTACAACTGTGTTATGTAAAATATAAATGCATATTGTGATGAACGCAACTCGTAACTAACTACACAACCCAACAAGCAATGTCATCATGATCATCCGACAAACCTATACAACCAAGGGCGCCGAGAAGGCACCTATGGTCGAACCCTCACCACCTCATGGCGTGGAGACACGCTTAGCTGCTAGGAAAAGACTCGCTCTAGGAGAGGAGTCGTCCTCCCGTCCGACCACCGCTATACCGGTCGAACCGGTTAACTCGTTAGAAGTAAGGGACGACCTACTTAGGGATATGATAAGAAAACAACAGGAACAACTAGAGAGAATGCAGGAAACTATCAAAGCACAGGGATGGATGATACGTCAATTAACGGGAAAGACTAGAGAGCTCGAGGAAGAGCAATATGAGAATAAGATAGCTCGTAACATTTTAGCTAAAGATCTTCGTGCGGAGCAGCTGAGAGCTGACTGGCTCGAAGACGGAGGTTTTGAGTCCAGCTGGAGGATCCAAGAACTAGAGCAGAATCAGGCACCTATACCAGTACCCGCACCAGCACCGGCCCCTCCAGCGCCGGTAGAGGAAGAAGAGGAGGATCCAGAGGAGGATCCGGAGGAAGACCCGGCTGTAGAAGCTGGAAACGCCGCGGAGGATGACGGCAACGAGAGCGACTTGGGAGATGGAGACGTTGAAGACTGACTCATCTAAAATGGCAACTGGACGTCGCGGAAACCTCAACATGACGCCCGAAGAATTGGCCGCAATGATCAAGGAACACGTGAATGCTGCTCTGGCAGGTGTTCAAAACCCGCCAGCGGGAGGGGGTCTGAAACCCTACAAGATGTTCCTCGATGCGAAACCGAGCAAATTCACGGGTGCAGAATGACCCATAGGACTGGTCCGTTGGATTGAAAAGTCCGAATCGGTGTTCGAGATGTGCAATTGCCTTGAGGCCAACAAGGTCAAGTATGCTGCCTCAACGTTGGAGGATGGGGCACTAACTTGGTGGAACGCGCAAGTCCAAACGTGTGGACTTATTGATGCGAACGCAATGGCCTGCGCCAAGTTTAAGGCCCTAATCAAGGAGGAGTACTGTCCTCGGGACAGGGTTCAGCAGTTTTAGCAAGCGTTATGGAACCACAAGATGGTGGGATCTGAAATTGAAGCATACACAGCGAAACATCATGATCTGGTGTTCCTATGTCCCGATCTGGCTAACACCGTGGAGAAACGACTCGAGTTTTACCTTGGGGGTCTGGTCCCCGAGATCCAGGGTATGGTAATGGCTAGCAACCCTACGACTGAACATCAAGCAATCAGGTTGGCACACAAACTCACTGATAAGGCGGTGGAACAAAAGAAGTTGCCATCTCGGGGTACGACTGAAGTTGCCCCTGATAATAAAAGAAAGTTTGAAGACTCGTCTGCTCGACAGTCTTCGTCAGCCCAGTCACAGCAAGGGAACCAGAAACGGTTCAATAATTTCAACAGTCACCGGGGTCACAATAATCAGCCCGCCAACAACACCCAGAACACAAGCGGCTATGTAGGTCGAAAGCCGCAGTGCAATCGCTGTAATCTTCATCATCACGGCCCTTGTGCCGGGAATCGCTGCCAACGATGTGGCAAGGTGGGACATGCGGCAAAGGATTGTCGCAGGGAAATCATGTCCCGACAAAATCAAAATCAACCCCAGGGTCAGCAGCAGGGTGTTAACCGGGGATGCTATCAGTGTGGTAGCACTGCCCACTTCAAACGAGACTGCCCACAGCTTCGTAACAACAACAACAATGGTGGGAACAACCACAACCACAATAACCACAACAACAACAATGGAAACGGTGGCACAGGAGGTGCCAAAGGGCGTGCATTTACGCTGGGCCGCGGAGAGGCCAGAAACGACTCGAACGTGGTCACCGGTAAGTTTCCCCTTAATGAACATTTTGCTACTGTGCTTTTTGATACGGGTGCGGATAGGAGTTTTATATCTGAGTCTTTTAGGAAGAACCTAAATCTCACGCTCAAACCCCTAGAGGCCCCTTACATCATAGAACTAGCCGATGGTAAATCTGTAGATGTGACCCATTTAGTATCCGGCTGTCAACTCAAACTCGCGGGTCACACCTTTACCATTGATCTGATGACAACTACCCTGGGTAGTTTTGACGTGGTAGTCGGAATGGAATGGCTAGCCGACGTCCGAGCTGAAGTTCTCTGTTTCGAGAAATCTATCCGTATTCCGCTCTCTAATGACGAAATCTTGACGGTGCAAGGCGAGAAGGCAGGCGCCGTCACAAACATCATCTCTTACATGCAAGCACAGAAGTATCTTCGGAGGAAGAACTCCTTTGCTTTGCTCGCACTGGTTACCGAACTGCCTAAGGACGAGAAACGTATAGAAGACATCCCCGTCGTCCGTGATTTTTCCGATGTATTTCCAGAGGAGTTACCTGGCCTTCCACCACATCGACAAGTGGAGTTTGAAATTGAATTGGCGAACCATGCAACTCCTATCGCCAAGGCCCCATACCGCCAAGCTCCAGCCGAGCTGCAAGTGCTGTCTACCCAACTTCAGGAACTGTTAGAAAAAGGATTTATCCGACCTAGCACTTCGCCATGGGGAGCTCCAGTCCTTTTTGTCAAGAAGAAGGACGGGAACTTCCGCATGTGCATCGACTACAGGGAACTCAATAAGGTTACTGTCAAGAACCGATACCCGTTACCTCGCATCGACGATCTCTTCGACCAACTTCAAGGGTCAAGCTACTACTCCAAGATTGATCTACGGTCCGGTTATCACCAATTACGCGTCAGGGAGGAGGATATCGCTAAGACGGCATTTCGTACTCGGTATGGCCATTATGAGTTCTTGGTCATGCCCTTCAGTCTCACCAACGCACCCGCGGTGTTCATGGACCTCATGAACCGTGTGTGTAAACCATATCTCGACAAGTTTGTCATTTTGTTCATCGATGACATACTCATCTACTCTAAAGGTGAAGCAGAACATGCTGAACATCTACGATTACTGCTGGAATTACTTCAACAGGAGAAACTATATGCCAAGCTTTCTAAGTGTGATTTCTGGATTCGGGAAGTTCAGTTCCTCGGGCATATCGTGAATGAAAAGGGTATCCACGTCGACCCCGCCAAGATTGAAGCTATCAAAAACTGGGAAGCACCCAGGACACCGACGGAGATCCGCCAATTTTTGGTTTGGCTGGTTACTACAGACGTTTCATCGAGGGATTTTCAAAGATCGCGCAACCGCTTACCACCCTCACCCAGAAAGGCACCAAGTATGCTTGGGGTGACAAGCAGGAAGCGGCATTTCAATTGCTGAAGCAAAAGCTTTGCAGTGCACCCATTCTGTCCTTGCCGGAAGGGACAGATGATTTTGTAGTATATTGTGATGCTTCCATTCAGGGATTGGGATGCGTACTCATGCAACGTGATAAGGTCATCGCGTATGCGTCCCGACAATTGAAGGTTCACGAGAAAAACTACACAACACACGACCTGGAATTGGGAGCAGTGGTGTTTGCGCTTAAGATTTGGAGACACTACCTATATGGAACAAAGTGCACAATCTATACAGATCACAAGAGCCTCCAACACATCTTTGACCAGAAGGAGTTGAACATGCGACAGCGTCGCTGGGTCGAACTCTTGAACGATTATGAATGTGCCATTCGGTATCACCCGGGTAAAGCTAACGTGGTAGCTGATGCCCTTAGTAGGAATGAGCATTTGAAACCTCGTCGGGTACGAGCACTACAGTTCACCATTCATTCGGGGTTACCCGAACAGATACGCGACGTGCAGTTAGAAGCAGTTAAGGAAGAAAACATCAAGGCCGAATCGGTGGGAAAAATGGAACGCGATTGGGAAGTAAAACCCAATGGAGCCCGGTATTTCATGAATCGTATATGGGTACCTCTCTACGGAGACCTTAGAAAGCTAGTCATGGACGAAGCTCACAAATCCCGATACTCTGTCCATCCTGGTTCGGATAAGATGTAACAAGACCTTAAAGCTGCGTACTGGTGGCCCAACATGAAAGCGGATATAGCCACCTACGTGAGCAAGTGTTTGACTTGTGCGAAAGTCAAGGTAGAGTATCAGAAGCCATCGGGGCTACTTCAACAACCTGAGATCCCAGTGTGGAAATGGGATCAAATCTCGATGGACTTCATCAGTAAACTCCCGCGAACTTTGGGTGGTTACGATACCATCTGGGTGATTGTGGATCGTTTAACTAAGTCCGCACACTTCCTAGCGATTAGAGAAACAGATAAGATGGATAAGTTGACTCGCATCTACATTAAGGAAGTAGTTTCTCGGCACGGAGTGCCAACGTCCATCATCGCAGACAGAGATGCTCGTTTCACGTCCAACTTTGGCAGTCACTTTAGAAAGCGTTGGGTACACACTTAGATATGAGCACAGCTTATCACCCTCAGACTGATGGTCAAAGCGAAAGGACCATTCAGACCTTGGAAGACATGCTTAGGGCATGCGTGGTAGACTTCGGGCAGAAGTCGGTGACATGCACCGTTTGAGGCGTTATACGGTCGTAAATGTAGATCACCGGTCTGTTGGGCAGAAGTCGGTGACAGTCAAATCACAGGCCCTGAGTTGATACTTGAGGCTACTGAAAAGATAGTACAAATCAGAAACCGCATGGCAGCGGCACGAGATCGACAGAAAAGCTACGCTGATCAACGACGCAAACCACTCGAATTTCAAGAAGGCGACCGCGTCCTACTGAAGGTGTCACCCTGGAAGGGTGTAATCCGCTTTGGGAAACGAGACAAACTAAACCCACGGTACGTAGGTCCGTTTGTGATCTTGAAACGTATCGGACCCGTACCTTATCAATTAGACCTTCCTACCGAACTTAGTGGAGTTCACAACGTTTTTCACGTGTCAAATCTGAAGAAGTGTCTATCAGATGAAACCCTAGTCATTCCATTGGATGAGATTCAAGTGGATGAACAACTGCACTTTGTGGAACAACCTATCGAGATCATGGATCGTGAGATCAAGACTCGAAGGCACAGCAAGATTCCGATCGTTAAGGTTCGTTGGGACTCTAAGGGTGGACCGGAGTTCACGTGGGAAAGAGAGGACCAAATGAAAAGCAAATACCCACACCTCTTTGCAGCTGAGCAACAAGCTAACGTTACTACCAAGTAAATTTTCGGGACGAAAATTCTTTCAACATGGGGATGATGTGACAGCCTGGGAATTTCTTGTACCATTACTAACAAACTGAATCTTTGTGCGTTGCATTCTAAACCTGTGCGTTGCATTCTAAACCACGTTTATTCAATTTTCGGGATGAAAATTCTTTCAACATGGGATAATGTGACATCCCGGTTTTTCAGGTATCTTAAACGCACTACTTCACGGCTATTTATTCCTACGCTAAATTGATTCGGAGATTTAATTTACACGCTCGAAATAACTACGCTAACTTTGTGAACTTATCAAGTGAATTACGTGCTATGTGTATTAGACGTTTATAAGTTTGGTGAGTTATTATGTTATGTTTTGATTTCGTGGTGATTAATTATAAAAGATATAGTGAATAGATAAATGAACCGAACCGGGTCGCGAAACGGGTGGACCTCACTTCCTTGCGACTCAAGAAGTTAACCGAAAATTCAGGATCAAGTTTTAGACCCAAACCGACCCACCCAAACCCTTGCGGCCGCGAGCACCAAACCGCAAACCCCTCTCCTTTTCTTTCCTACATTACACTATATATAGATATGTATGCATGAGGGTGTTTTAACAAAAAAAAAAGGAGAAACCCTAGCACAAGAAGCAACCGACGGCAGCCCTTCCTACACTTCCTCTCGATCGCGGCAGCCTCCTCTCCATTCTCCTTCTCGGTCGCGATCCCCTTTCAAACCCAAATCAACTACCATCTCGTTCCCGGTTCGTTAATCTCCATTGTTAAAGGTTAGGGTTTTATATTATTTCGCAAATCATGTAGGGTTTATGAACTATTGATCATGCTTGTATGTAATGGTAGAATCATGGTTTATGAAAGTGTTATGATGTTAGTCGATTGATTTTGCAAGTTTGGCGATTATGATGATTAGTTGGAATCAAGAATCATTAGGCTGCCTTTTGTGTGATAAAAACCATATAATATGATTAGGGTTTGCATGAGTATGATGTAAATGATGATATATAATTGATAAATCTGTTCTTGACCGTTTGTATTTAACGTCTCGATTGTTTAAGCGTGTTATATGCGATAAAATGCTGAAATCAGGATGCTGAATGGTGTTTACAGCCAACTTCAACTGTCTGTAACTTGGTTATTATTTATTGTAAAACGGATTTTCTGAAGCCTAAAACGTAGATTTTTTAAAAACGCTTCTAATGGCGCTGGATTCATATTTTTCCGAAGTCGTTTGATATTTTTAAGTGGCCAATTAAGTGCACTAACTGAAGCTGTAAAAATTCTGAAAATTTTTAGTTGTTTATCGAGTCGGATCTAATAATCTGTAGAGAGTCGAATCACGAAATTTGTACAGCAACTGGAGATGGAAAGTTCCAGGAAACTCCCACAGGAATTTTGTTAATTGGATGAACGATGATTTTTAAATAAATTCTCCCGTGGACTGCAGTCAGAAAGCGACGAATCTGACCGCAGCCTAGTATATTAATATTTATGAATAATTGGTAAAGTGTTAGGACTTGAAAAATTTATATAAAATTCTACAGTATAGTTGACACATTCTGTAAAATAATTGGAATTTTTGGAACGTTGTAACTATTTTATAAATATCCTCGAAAACAGCCTAATTATGAGTATATAAGCTGAAACTTGATAACTTGCGAATGTGTGTACCAAAGTGTTGTATGGATTGAATTGTGTTCATGATAGGTTGTTTTGATCACTATGTTGGGATGATGATACTTGCATGAATGATTGGGTTTTAGGATTTTGTTATATGTGTACCGCATTGTGTATTAGTTATATGTAGGGTTTGTATTCGTGTGATTCACACACTAACTTTAAATCAATTGACTTGTTAGGACGCAATTAACGGTCCCATCATTTGCTACTTCTGTGTTACACTAACCGAGCAACTAAAGGTGAGTTCACGGCCCCTAATTTTATCCGGTTTTAAACAACAGGGGCAGAAACATCTATACACTCTACAACTATATCTCTTTACGTTATACGAAATTAACGTCATTAAACTATTCGGTAACTAAGTTAATGTTAATGTACGTTATGGTCACTAAGCAGCTATATCACACAAGTCCTCGACAAACTCTCGGATCGTTAGTATTGGGTTAGATAGCGGGGAAATTATAAGTAGTACTACTGGGCCCGACAAGCCCCACCCGAGCTAGTCGCGCTAGCCGACCGGGTATGGTCAACGGGTGAATAATTTGGCCTAACTTTCGCCATGGTCAGTGATAGGCCTGGCAACACGGAGGCACAACAGTCAGCTTCGATCACGAACACTTACGTGACATAACTTTAGGCTCGCTACCTACATGTTAACATTGAACTTAATTACGAATCAACAATATTATTCCAGGTTAGGGATAATGGAACCGACAACATTATTATTCCGGGTTAGGAATAATGGAACATCATTATTATTCCGGGTAAGGGATAATGGAACCATCAGTATTATTCCGGGTTGGGAATAATGGAACTAAATCGTTATCCTGGGTTAGGGATAACGGGGGAAACAAACTTATAACCGAACAAATGAACTTATGAAAACCTGTGAACTCACTCTTCTTTAATGTTGACACTTGTTTCTTTACATGTTTCTCAGGACGCTAGGAGCTCTAGGTGCACTCACTTGCATTGATCAAGACATCTTTTTTTATCGAGTCTCATTTACGAACATTGTTTGGGTTTTTCTTTAGTTTTGGCGTTTGTGTTGGCGCCCGTTCCTTTACCTTACTTTAATGCTTCCGCTAAACATTTAAACCAAACTAAGACAATTTAAAAATAACTATGAATGGTTAAACAAATGATTTTGGAAAACGTATAAACGAATCATATAGAGTCGTTCGACGTTACTAGTGTCTCAGTTTCTGGTTTGTTTACACGCCTCGCGGTAAAACTCCGCAAGTGGAAATTGAGGGTGTGACAGAGGTCGTGTAGGCTGCTGAGCAGGGTTTTGGGCTACTGGATTCTGGGTAGGAGCAAAACGACAAGTGTTGGCAAGATGACCAGATTTCCCACAGTTAGTGCAAATGCGGCACTGTAAATGTGGTTGATGGTGACTGTTACACTTGTTGCACAAAGGTGCATTGCCAACATACTGTTTCTTGGCCGGTGGTTGAGCAGGCTGATTGGGAGCAGCTTGGTTAGGTTGTGTAGTGAGAGCGAAGTTCTTGGAAGCCTTGCGCTTCCTAGACTTCTTTGAAGTTTCAGCATTGTTTCCCTTGCGTTTCTGAGACTTATCAGACGGTTTCTTGTCATCCTTTGAATGAAGCTTCCCCTTTTTGACTTGTGATTCAGTAAGGGTTGCAGTTAGCTCAATGGCTTGACGGACAAATGTAGGGTTACTGCTAGTGACGATGTCCTGGACAGGATCTGGCAGACCATCTACGTACTTTTCAAACGCCTTATCCAAAGGAGTCACCATCTCAGGAAACAATAGGCTTAACTCCTCATACCGATTGGTATACGCATGGTGCTCACCGCTGTCTTGCTTACTAATTCTCAAGCGCCATCTTTTCATGACGAGGGCAGAATTCTTCCATCAATAGGGCTCTGAGTTCCTCCCATGTCTGACCCACAGCAATATCAGCACCCCTATCTCTCATTACTCCGTTCCACCACGTGAGCGCCCTCTTTTGGAACACGCTCGAAGCAAACTCGACCTTACGATTATCAAGACACTGAACATGGCAAAAATGTAACATTTATGGTGATCCGATCGTGTAACGATTCTGAACAAATTATCAATCAATGAAATTTTTGTGTTTTATTTCTGAGATTTGTATTTTTATCATGACAATTGCACGTATTCAGTTCTTGCATGATTCTGTACTCTTAAACAACTTCAGGAAGTGAAATCGCAAACTATTACGCAAACGTAATCAGTTTAACGTGACGTACACTCCGAACAAAGACATAAGCTAAACATACCCTAAATACCCTTTACATAACTTAGAAATAAGTTTCGAGGGCTTCGGTATGGCAAAAACATGCTTTTGCAACTTTAGGGGCTATTTTGCAAATTCTATGAAACTATGCCGATTCGCGTATATCGTTATCCAGAACATGTACGCACATCCAAAAATTTTTGTAATCATTAAAATCTAGTATTTTAATGATTGGAATGAAAAAGTACCATTCGTTACGTGTTTACGGTGATTTGCGCGTTCGTTATGATTTTCGTCGTAATTAACCAAAAACCGCAACCATACAACCGAACGAACCGACACCCAATACTTTTTTGAACATATTTCAAGTTCCCTATGTTTATTCATCCCTATGGAGCTTAAAAATGGGGTTAACAGGTGTTCAAAGTGCCAAAACGCGATGAAAACAAGTTCAGGGGCCATTTCTGCCAATTTTTTAAACTTCTGCCCCTGCAAGGGCTTTACGGACCGTAAGGCCTAACCCCATACGGTCCGTAAGGGGTCCCCAACTCAGAAGTTTTATAAAATCAAGCTGGCAGCTTCTTGTTAACTTCCTTGGCCACCAAGTCGCGATCTATGCCACCTTTAACCTGCATTAGACACCTGGAGGGACACTAATCCATGCCTTGACACCTGGATCAACACTTGGCATGATTAGGGAGCTCCAAGATTAGTATAAATAGGCTTGATCTTCACCATTTCTCTTCACTCATTTCCATCTTCTTCCTCCCATACTCTTGGAGCTTGCTTCCACCCTTTTGGAGGCCTCCTACTGACTTCTCTGAGATCTTGGGTGTTCCTAAACACAAGTAAGATCTCATCCTTAGTTTTTTTATTGCTTTTAGCTATTTCAAGCTAAAAGTCAAACAGTGTTTGACTTTCGGCTTTGACCACTAATTGGTCAAAACAAAGTTCAATTGAACTTTGCAACATGATCATAATCACGAAGGTTATAATCCCTTGTGATTATACCTACTGATTACCACGTTTACTAGTTGTAGTGACGAGTCAAAGTTTCGGTCAATAATGCGCAAAATGCGCGTTATACAACGGAACTATTTTCGGGTATCAAAACACTTTGTTTTGATACCAAAACATTTTTATAACTTAGGTTAGACATGTTTGACATGTCTAACTCGTCACTTTTAGTTTAGTGCTTATTTAGGGTCGTAAGTCGAGCGTTCTTGACCACCGCTTTGACTTTCGAATCCGACCCGTTTGGTGGATCTTAGGATCCGACCAAACACATATTATGACCATAGTTGTATAGGGAATAACCATCTGAGGTTATACCTTATGGTCACGTCGTTTGGTTAGTATTATGTTAAGTCGCTAGTTATGCCTTTATAAACGACGAAAATGCCCTTATTGCGCATAAATAAACTTTAAGCATATGTGACCAATGTTTTGACATATAAACTGATGTTGCAACTATATTAAACTTATTTTGGCATATTAGACTTATCATAACACATATCTAACCATCTGAACACGTTTCAACGTAAATGGTCCGTTAAAGTAGCGTAAACTACCTTAACGAGTCATAACGGGTCAAAAGCACTTAGGAATCCTTTTCAAATCAGAATGTTAACTTTGTTAAACCATTTCATATGAGTTCCAACACTCATTTGGTTTACAAGACCTCATTCTATCCGATCTGCCAATTAAAGTCCCGACATTTACATAGTTATCCGATTTTAGGACACGCTTGATTTCTCGGACATTTGAGCTTGTTTAATCTTTGATTCAAGGTTATTTTGCAACCCCAAGTGAGTACATAGCTCCCCTCTTTTATGTTTTGCAAATATTTTGGGTGACTAATATATGTTAAATGGTATTCAAGTTTTCAAATTTCAAATGCTATGGTTTATATAAACACGACGAGTTTCAATAATGTGAACGAACTTGTTGGTGCGTTATATACATGACACGAATAACATTCATTAGCTTTGGCCAAGCTGACCAGTAGTAAGTTATGGTACCATAGGACTGACAATCCCGTTACCAAGGTTCCCGGTGTTTGTGGGGAAGTTTTGGGAACGACTGAAACTGTTTACTTTAACAAACCCTTTGGTGGTTTGTTATTGCAATTTAAAGATACCCTTTGGTGGTATAGACGAGTCAACACAGGTTTGAATGTATTCACCAAAACGACCAAAAGTTTTCACAATTAAAACAAGGACGATTGGTTTACACAGATGATGAACAATTGGTTTATGACACGAACAATGGACGAATGGTTTATGACACGAACAATGGACGATTGGTTTATTATATGTGATTTAGATAACGGTACGTGTGTAATGTGATAAAAGCATGGTGGATACGCCGCTGGTACTTCCTATATATAAGTGCTTTTATCGTATTACATTTGTGGCGTTATTTGCATCAGTTGGAACAAAGGTTTTTCAAACAATGACACGCAACGATTTTTCAATTAAAGATATAAACCATACAAAGTTTCTTCAAGACGTTTTAGTACTTGAATTTACAAAACAAATGTTTTGGTCAAGATTCATGGCTATATGTCTTTTATAAACTATAACTAACTTGTTTTAGTTGGTTAGTTATCATTGCAATACCAAATACCTTTTGATAACACGGTTTAACGACTCTAGTAGTCTGACGAGGTATTGCAAATACATATTCAAGGCCATGAATTTGACACACTCACAAAACCTATGTACTCGCCGGCATACTTTTGCTGACTCGTTTTCACATATGTTTCAGGGAACAATGCTTGATGTTGATGCATGCTCACTTAGGATCAGACGTTGACTTAGTGCCTTAAAATAAGAAAGACAATAGTTTATTTAGTTTGTTTTAATTTCCAAGACAATGTAACTATGGAATTTCAATATTCAATAAAACATAACTTTAATTACCACATGTTGTTGAAACAATCTGTTAACGTGACTCCTCGACGTTTCCGCCGAGGTTTGTTGTTTTTACGCGGTCGGGTGTTACAAAAAAGTATTCTCAAGACTCTCAAACCATTGTAGGAGCCCAGTTGCACCTTCAGAACCACTAAACTTTGGTGGTTTAGCCGAGTTAAACTGTTTGAAGTTGCACGAATCAGGTGCATTATTATCGTTGTTGGCTTGATTGATTTGAGTAATGAGATTTGGCAGCATAGCAGCCATCTGTTGTGCTATGATAGTTGCCAATTAGGTGTTAGGTGGTTGTACGTTTCGTCGAGGAGGCATTCTAAAAGAGGAAAACATGAGAGAAAACGAGTGAGATGAGTGTTCGGGTAATCAATATGAGATGTTATAAATATCGACGAAATGAAAGGATGGTGGTCATTCGTTCGTTTAGTCGAAATAAACAAACGACACACAATGACTAATCAAAGTAAATGGGTTTTTATAATGTATCGCGAAGACATGCTTTAGCCTATAAGTGGATACTCACCCCAAGAATTCCCAGGTAAGAGTGATTGGTCCGATTAAGTGGATTTGTACGAACACTCTAGCCTTAGACAGAAAACTCAGGGTACAGGCACCCACCCTTCCAGATTGCATGTGTTCACATTATTAAAACCCAATCTTTGACGAGATTTTGAAAACTTTGGAAGGCATAAAGCCAAAACAAATCATCTAAGGATAGATGATTGATTTTCAGAATGAATTTGAAATTTGTGTTTCTTTTTTGGTATTCACCTAAGGATAGGTGATGGTATTGTTTTAAATTCTAAACACAAGATAACTTGTGTTAGGGTCCTAGAAAGGTTATACTCTTGGTCAAAGCATTACTAATAACCTAATTCCCTATAACCATTGGCTCTGATACCAATATTTCTGTCACACCCCGACCTCGTAAAACAACAAACCGCGGCGGAAACGTCGGGGAGTGTCGTAACAGAAGTATTGTTTCAAAAACCATGGTAATTAAAGTTTTGTATTATTACATTAAGTTTGAATACTGTGACAACTGTGAAAAATCCTGGTAAACTTTGATTGGAACAAGTTCATGGTAACCGGACGTGGTATATACCTCGTGATATTGTTGTGATTATGTGTGATGATACGAATTCTGGAAAATGATACACCGACTATAATGGGAGTATATGCATAGTAATGAACAAATACATTATAGTGACATTATATGTCACCTACATGAAAAGACAAAGTCGTGAATGAACTAACGACTATGGGAATAAGTATTAGTAACCACGCATGACTTGTGTGCTATGCTAAGCGATATCTGTAATGTCTCGGAAGAATCCGAGAGCACGTCATGGTTGACAAGACATTATTAAGGACCAACGATGTGAGGTTGGCATCCTTAGCCATGAACAACATGTTAAACGGAGACTTGACGTTTAACACCGCAGTAAACCTTTAATGTTGATTATTAGGTTATCGGTAGCATCATTTAAGATTCCGAGTTCCAGGAACAACTTAGTTTTGTGCCATAGACTGTGACATAATGTTTGAAAATAATCAAAGCCCGGGCACTCAAAACGAAGCAGCTCCCGGTTGGGGAACCGCATTAGTTCCGCGCATAACATAAGGCATCCGAATGTGCAAGGAACGATCGATCAAGCTTAAAAACACTTAAACGAACATCAAACGAGACTTTTATGATTAAAACGTAACTGGGTTCGGATTTTAAGATGGTTCTGCATAATTTTTAAAACCGAGTCTTTTGACACTAAGTACGTGCAAAACGGAGTCTGTTATGCAAATCGAGAACGCGCGCAGGACCCGAAAACGAACCTATACTTATCTGAAAGATAAACATCATCTTTTGTCACGCAAAACGAAGCACGAGATGTCCCCTTGGAACCCACCTCCAAACCGCCAACCCCCCCCCCCCCCCCATGTATATATATAATTTTTTTATTTATTTTTTTCATTTAATTAAATTTTAATTCCAAAATTCCTTCACCTTTCACAAAAATCTGCTCTCATACCCTTCTTCTCAGCTTAATTCATCAAGAACAAGTACTAAAGTGAAGGTATTAACTTGATTTCGAAAGGTTTTAAGCATGCTTTCTTGATTAAACATGGTTTAGGCCATAAAAACTCTTTTTAATCCATGAATTTTGAAGTTTTAAACAAGTTTTAGGGCTGAATATGAACACCACATGGAATCCCTGGTGTTATATGGCAGCCATGGTTACTAATCATTGGGGTTTGATACCCTAATCAACTCTTATTCGACAAAAATCGCTTAACTATTCGATTAACCAAAAAACAATGAATTAAAGCTTGATTGATCTAAGTTATAGCATATTTGGATTGTACTTGGTGTGTAGATACTGAATATAGCCTTCACACACTTCTGGGATCAAGATAAACGCTTGGAATCGGATTAATCGCTAGGTATATCATCCTAAAACCGAATCTAGGCTAGGCAGAAAATTGTTTTGGGTTGAGCTGAAATTTGGTGTGGTGAGGTAGGATATTGTCAGGAAGGTCCATGTAAAATTTTAGAATTTTTTGTAATTTTCTACGATTTTTGGTGATTTTCTAACTATTTTAAAGAAAGAATTTCGGAAAAATTATCAAACGAAGTCAATAAATCACCAAATTTTATAGAGACACTAAGGAACATATGTTGGAATGTTCTGGGAAAATTCAGAGTCCATTGGTTGAGTTTTGATTTGGGTTAAAAATCCTCGTTTTTGTGAGTTTTCGGTAGCCGGGAACGCACCGAAACGAAATCGGAAAAATCTCAAAATTTTGTGAGAAGTTGACATGTAAAAGGTGTTCTGGAATTTATTTGGAATTTTTGAACCAATGATGGTATTTAATGATAATTATGTGGTTAAAAATAGTTTTCTAAATAATTTATTTAAATAAGTAAAATGCCAAAATAAATTCCCAGAAAATTTTCCCATAATCTACAGATTGTTTCTAAGTTATATAAAATTTAGAGATTTTTATATAAAATATAGATTAAATGGAAATTTATGGAATTAAAAATGAATTATTTTAAAGCAATTTCGGCAGTTTACCGTATAACGAACCTGCCAGAACCGGGAAGTGACCCAACCCGACAAATACTCTAATTGGAACACCAGGAGTATTCCGGGAGATTCCCAGGCAAATTGGGCACTATGGACGTGTCCTAAGACAGTTCGGGAGAATTCCTGACGGTGAAAATGGAAACTCAAATTTGGGCAACCTAGACGCCCCAAACACTCAAAATCCCTTGATGGAAAGTTAATCATTCTTAAATAACTACGTGATGCCACTATTGGTATTCCCGTACCATTATCCGAACACGTTAAACTACTGACTTTGGCTTGCACGTAAAACGGTGCCCGGAAGCCAAACTGAAAACTAATACTACACTGACGTCCATCACCATACTAGTGTCCTATAGACTCAATCCGGAGTCAAAACTCCTGACCAGATCCAAGTTATAACCATTAACAACTTAGATACTGATGTGAGTCCATACTTGCATGGGTGTTATTAAAGTGGATCCAGTTGCTTGATCACTCTTGCGTTGAGATCACTACTTGTACTGTGAGTTTCACTTCCCCACTTTTAAATGATTTTATTATTTTCTGGGGACTTGCATGTTATAAATTGTGTTGATTACACAAATCCGGGAGTGAGTTTTACTCTCCCACTTTTAAATTGTGATACTGTTTCTGAGATGATTGGCATGTTACGAAACTGTGTTAATTGCACCAACTTGTGATGATGTGAATTATCTAACACACGAACTACCTCCCCTCTACAAGTGATTAGCGTAAGCCATGGGCAGTGGATATTACTATTGGTCTGACAAACCCAGTTGCTCCAGGCAGTGTCTAGGTGACACTGTGTGTCGGTGACTAAGCAACTGCACGCGTCCTAAATTTGGTTATGTTGTTAGGCATAACTACAGGGGAACATTGAACTTTATATGACTCAGTTGCCGGGATGACGTGCCTGTCTTGACACGGCCCGGTGGGAAGTGTCTGCGATGACACGACCCGGTGCGATGATGTGTCTGTCTGACACGGAGTGACAATGATAGGTCAAGGTTTCACTTGTGTCCTCGTGTAATTCCATCTGTGACTATGACTGTGACCGTCATTGTGACTAAGACTGTGACCAGTGCAATTAAACTTGTTAACACATATTGTTACACAACAATTAAACTAGTGGAACTCACGCAGCGTTTAGCTGACCCTTTTTAAAACTAACAGGCATTTTAGGTAACTTGAGACTGATGTGATCCATGTATGTGGTTCAAGACGTGTTTGTAAACGAATCCTAATATAGACGCATGCAGCTTAGAAGACTTATGTGGTTCATGGGAACACGCAGTTGTAACATACATGTAGTATGTAATCAACGTTTTGTAAGTAATATAATGTAGTGTCTTTATAAACAATGTGCTTGTACTAGAGGTGTCTGTTGCATCCCGCATTTTTGTCTTCCGCTGCAAGTCGGGGTGTGACAATTACATTGTCTTGGAGTAAAGGAAAACAAAACAGAAATTTAATTGTCTAGGCGAAATAACTACATTATTATTGTCTTGTAGATTTTAAGTCACTAAGGCCCAAACTCCGTCCTAAGTGTCTCATGAATCAACCTCAAACATTAGCTCATGAAACACATGTGAAAATAGGTACGTCAATATAAAAATGCCTGTGAGATACATAGGTTTTATTGATGAGGATTCATGACTCGAAAGTTAAAATAGATTTTTAACGAAAAGTAGTCATGAACCTTATAAAGTATTTTCTTTTATAAATCACAAGAAAATCAATGTTTAAAGAAATGATGCATAGTTAAATAAATGTCCAATAAAAATGAATTGTATAAAATGTGTCTTGTTTTTAAATAAAATATCATGTCTTGTGTAAAAGATGTCATGTTTTGTAAAATATGTCATGTCTTGTACTTATCGAAGTGGTTTAGATAACGCCACGATATGTAATATAATAAAAGCACTTATATATAGGAAGTACCAGTGGCGTATCCACCATGCTTTTATCATATTACTCACATTTCGTTATTTAAATCACTTACCAAAAATCATCAACCTATGTATTGTTTAAACGAATGTCAATTGTCATGTGTAAACAATGTCTAATGTCAGTGTAATCCATGTCTTGTATGTCAAATGAAGTGTAACAACCATTGTCTTGTATGGCAAGTAAAAATCTATACTCAAGCCATATGTAATAATGTCATGTATTGTCAAGTGTCTTGTGTAACCAAATGTCGTGTACAAAATGTTGTCTTTGAACAAAACAAAAGTTTAAATCAAAGATTATGTTTTGAAATCCATTGCTTTATTTGATACGAACATTTATCAGGGTTTTGTTTATCGCATACATTCAAGTCTTGAGACTGTTGGATAAACCCTTATCAAGTTAAAGGTTTATCAAAAATGTATTCGGAATCTGTCATTCCTTACTTCCAAAAAAAAACTAAGAAGCGGGGAACGGGATTTGTCAAGTCCTATGGTACCATTACATACTACCGAGCGGCGTGATCAATGTTAATGAATGTATCAAATGTCATAGTCAATGTAAACAATGTCATGTAAACAGTCTTTAAACCATGTACTACATATGTTAAGTCAACATCTGAAGTAGAAATGTCCATGAAATCAATGTGCTAGCATGCTCAGTCAACATACATAGCAATATGCAATGTAAATCAATGTGCTCATATGCTAAGGTAACATATGCCGCAAAAGTATCTTTGAAATCAATGTGCTAGCATGCTCAGTCAACATACATAGCAAAACGTAGTTGAAATCATGTACTATATGTGTACTATATAAACATAGCAAGTATATGTTATGAAAAAACAGAAAACATGAAAGTAGCAAGTAGGCACATGTGTATCACCCCAAAACTTTTGAAAACGTAAAAGGGGACTATGTACTCACTTGGAATTGCAAAAGTATCATTGTTCAAGATGGTTAAACAAAGTTCAAGAGTCCGGATAATCAAGTGAGTCCTAATATCGGATGACTATGTTAATGTCGGGACCTTAATCGAAAGATTCGGATAGAATGAAACCTTATAAACCAATGAGTGTTGGAACTCATATAAAATGGTTTAATAAAGTTAACATTCTGATTTGGAAAGCATCCTAAGTGCTTTTGGCCCGTTATGACTTGTTAAGGTAGTTTAAGCCACTTTAACATGTCATTTGCGTAAATATGTGTTCGGATGGTTAGATATATGTTATGATAAGTCGTATATGCCAAAACATGTTTAATAATATTGTAACACCAGATTATATGTCAAAATTTATGTTACATATGCTTAAAGTCAATTTATGTGAAAAAGGGCATTTTGGTCATTATTAAAGGCATAATAAGCGACTTAACATAATGCTAACCAAACGACATGAGCATAAGGTATAACCTTAGAGGGTTATTCCCT
Organism: Scalesia atractyloides; assembly: GCA_947069175.1. Classification (NCBI taxonomy): domain Eukaryota; kingdom Viridiplantae; phylum Streptophyta; class Magnoliopsida; order Asterales; family Asteraceae; genus Scalesia; species Scalesia atractyloides. The sequence continues at coordinate 62,147,204 of CAMTDV010000014.1, forward strand.
ATACAACTATGATCACTAATATGAGTTTGGTCGGATCCTAAGATCGACCAAACGGGTCGGATTCGAAAGTCAAAGCGGTGCTCAAGACCGCTCGACTTACGACCCTAAACAAGCACTAAACTAAAAGTGACGAGTTAAACATGTTAAACATGTCTAACTAAGTTCATAAAACTGATTTGGCATCAAAACAAGGTGTTTTGATAGCCGAAAATAGTTCCATCGTATAATGCGCACTTTGCGCATTATTGATCGAAACTTTAACTCATCACTAGAACTAGTAAACGTGGTAATCAGTGTAACATCCGTCATTAGTTCCTCGTGAGAGACGAGTTGAGCAACGCGTGCCTCTAAACGTTCCATTATTGTTCATGTGTGCTTTATTTAATATCTAATGATTGTTGAATAAGTTTACATTTATTTTTACTCATGTGTGGTTGTGCACTCATTTTATAATCAATTAAATAAACTTGTTCAAATGTTTTCCATAGGATTCACTCGCCAACTTTTGTTGATCCAAAAACCCTTTTTACACATGATACAGGTGAACAGGATGAAGCAAGGAAAACATAGGAAATGCCTTAGAAGAAAACAAAGTAGCTTAGATTGATGTTAGGTCATGATGTAATTATGATTGTAAATTCCCTATTAAATTGTATTAATGAATATGAAACGTATAATAAATGTCATGAGCTTTGATGATAACCCAATCATGCCCCGGTCACCTTTTCCGCTGCGGGTCAGGGTGTGACAATCAGTAGGCATGATCGCTAAGGACCATAACCCTCGTGATTACAATCACGTTGCAAAGTCCAATTGGACTTTGCTTTGACCAATTCATGGTCAGAACTGAAAGTCAAACAGAACGTCAAACTGTTTGAATTTTAGCTCAAATAAGCTAAAAGAAATGAACAAGACTAGGAAGAGCACTTACTTGTGTTTGAAAAACACCCAAGAGCTCAAGAAAACTCAGATGGGAGACCTCCAACAATGTGGTCGTCTCCACTTAGAGTTATAGAGAGAAAAGAAGGAATGAGCAAATTGTGAGGTGAGTTTGAGGGCCTATTTATACTTGTGGATGATGCACAACATCATTCCAAGTGTTAGGCACTGATTTAGGATCATTACAAGTGTCTATGGACGTGTAAGGAGCAGACGGAAGTGGCAAATTCGCGAGCCAAGTGTCCAAGGAAAGAAGCAAGAAGCTGCCAAGTTGAAACATGGAAACTGCTGTGCTGGGCAACCCATGCGGACCGCATGGGTTTTTGGTGCATGGGTTTTTGGATGCGGTCTGCATCCACCCTAGCTGGCAGCAAGTTTCAAATATTGGCAGAACAGGCCCCTGAACTTGTTTTTGACGCGTTTTGGCACTTTTAACATCCGTTAACCTCATTATAAAGCTTAATAAGGACGATAAAGCTTAGGGAACTTCAAATATGTCAAAAAATGTTTCGGGTGTCAGTTCGTTCGGTTGTACGGTTGTGGGTTTCAGTTAATTACGACGAAAATCGTATCGAACGCGCAAACGAGAGTATATTTTTGCATTACAATCATCAAAATACAAGATTTTAAATGATTACAAAAATTTTGGGAGTGCGTACATGTTCCGTAGGAATACGCGTAACGGCATAGTTTCGTAGAATTTGCAAAATAGCCCCTGAAGTTGCATAAGCAAGTTTTTGCCATACCAAACCCTTCCAAACTAATTTCTAAGTTTTGTAAAGGATATTTAGGGTATGTTTAGCTTATTCCATTGTTCTAGAGTGTACATCATGTTAAACTAATTACGTTTGCGATTTCACTTCCAGAAGTGGTTTGAAAGATAAGAATTGAACAAAGATTGAAAATATGAAATGCCATAAATAAATACACAAATCTCGGAATGAAACACAATGTTATAAAATTACAAAATTTTTTCGGAATTGTACGAGGATTAAAATACACAGATGTCACACCAAAAGTTCCCAGGTAAGAGTGACTGGTCCGATAATGCGGATTTGTACGAACACTCTAGCCTTACACAGAAAAACTCAGGGTACAGGCACCCACCCTACCAGATTGCACGTGTTAAAATTAATAAAACCCAAACTTTGACTAGATTTTGAAAACTTTAAAAGCATTAAGCCAAAAGCGAATCATCCGAAAATAGACGATTCATTTTCAAAATCATTTTGAAATTTGTGTTTTTGTTTTGGTATTCACCTAAGAATAGGTGATGGTATTGTGTGAAGAATCTAAACGCAAGTAAACTCGCGTTAGGGTCCTAGGAAGGTATATACTAGGTCAAAGCATTACTAATAACCTAATTCCCTATAACCATGAGCTCTGATACCAATCGGTAACACCCAATCGCGAAATACAACACACGCGGCGGAAACACTTGGGGAGTCATGTTACAAATTGTTTCACAACACGTGGTACTTAAAATTTTGTTTTATTGAATTATCGAATTATATTGTCTTGGAATACTGGATATGAAATACAATGAAAATGTCTTTCAAGTTTTAAAGTCACTAAAGCCCGAGTCCAACCTATGTGTAGCATGCGGCGACAATCATCAGAAAAGTAGACCTGAAACATATGTGAAAACAGGTACGTCAGCATAAAAATGCCTGTGAGTAACATAGGTTTTTGTTGTGATGATTCATGGCTTCGAATGTTTTAAAGAAAAGTTTTATCAATACAATAGTAGCCATGAACCGTTATAGAAATGTTTCATTTATGTAATCATATGAAAATGAAATGATATAAAAGAACGGATGCATAGTTAACTTAATAACGAAAATATGTTATGTCTTGTGTAAAAATGTCATGTCTTGTCTTTGTTTAAGGTGATTTAGATAATGCTACGATATGTAATATAATAAAAGCACTTATATATAGGAAGTACCAGTGGCGTATCAACCATGCTTTTATCATATTACACACGCCTCGTTATCTAAATCACCTATCGTAAACCAATCGTCCGTGTTATAAACCAATCGTCCTTGTTATAAAAGTCTTGTTTAAAACATTATCATGTGTAAAACAAATGTCATGTATAATCAAATGTCTTTTGTAACCAAATGTCTTTGTATAAGTCAATGTCTTTGTGTAAACCAACTTGTCGTGTATAAAACAATGTCCTTGAATAAACCAAGGTTTGTTTAAATCCAAAAGTTATGTCTTATAAATCATTGCTTTTATTGTAAAACATATATTAGGTGTAACACCCCGAAAATGGGTTTCGGTAATCAAACCACGTTAATAATAATGAACGGGTAATATACCGCAGTGGTAAAAACTAACCCGGTAAATATTAGGATTTAAATAAATAATCCTATATTAATCAAAAAGAAGAATAAACGCTTTGAGAAAACAAAGTTTATAAGATGCCCGAGTTAACGGGACTTAAAAATAAAACGGGATATGACTTCCCTGAACCCACTAACTAACTAGGAATGATTAACCTAGTTAGTTAATTGTTTTAAAATAATAAAGAAGCATGAACTAGTAACCATTTTATAAAATTAAAACTAGAGGGACTAAAAATGGCAAAGTGAATGAAGTTTTAATTAAAAGAAAAACAAAAAACAAAACACACACGAAAAGGTGTGTTTGGTCGATGTTACAGGAGGTGAAAAGGGAGTTCTCTTCAAGAACCCTAACACACATGAAATTGAACAAAATCAAAGAGAAATCGAGCCGGGAAATTGGGGCTTTTATTAAATTCACGATCACCTAAGCTAGGAGACCACAAGGTATGTTGAATTTTGTTATTTTGTGACATTTTGAATTTCTAATTAACATTCATGAACGAAATTCTGGCATGAATAATGAATGTTATAGTAAAATTGATATAAGTACAAGTCTAGGCACAAGCCCTAGATGTAAACATGTTGATTTAGTGCCATGAATTAGTGTTTCGGTTAACTAATCATGTAGGTGCTAAGTGGGTTTTATGATAAGATGAAGAACACTAGAATTTTGGTCATGAAATTAGTGTTGTTTTATTTCCATGAAGTGAATCTAGGTGTTGTTATGCATGCAAGATATAATGGATTTGAAAATGATGTTAATCTTGGCAAAAATAACTAGTTAAGAACTAGTTTGTAAATATGTAAAAATTATGCTCATTAGGTGTTTGTTAAAATGTCTAAATGAAAGCTAAAGTGTTGAAATTTCGAGTAAAACGCGTATTTGAATAACATGACATGTTATACGAAATATGAAGCGATAAGGGTTCTAAACATGATGTTGATTTAGAATTAATTATGTATATCATGTGATCAAAGTTAGTTAACTTTTGGAAACATGATGTTGAATAGTGGTTTTGACATAGAAAATACATAAGGTGGAATAGTCGTGATTGTTAATGAATAATCTAACCACCTTTTAAATGATGACGATAATTTGACACTTAACGAGCTAGGTGGAGGCTTGGGAAAGAAGCGGGTCAAACGGATCGAGTACGTGGAAAAAAGCGTAACCGGATGCAAGGTAAGTAAAGCTTACACTTTTCTATTAGATCAGTTACTCGTTGAAGTTGTTATGATTATGATATAATCGTAAATTAATTATGGTGATTCGATGCGAAATATTATGGGTCGGAATAAGTAAAAAGGGGTAATACGGCAATTTGGTCTTGAATAGACCGAATAAATAATGAGTTTTGAGAAAAGACATACTATGGGGTAAACCATAATGAGTAAAAAGGGCAATATGGAAATTGGCCTCGAGCTAACGGAACAATAATTGTTTTTGAAAAAGACGCTATAAGGCGTAAAACATGATAAGCTAAAACTAATAAGAGATGATTTTTAGTAATATGAAAATACGGTGTAAAACGGAATAGGTACATGAATGGGATGGTAAATAAATACCATCTTACATTGAATAAATGATCAAATGGAATAAACGGGTCAATAGTTGATGAAATCACCAATTGACATTAGTGATTAATGTTGTTGTTGAGTCTTATGCTGACAGAAACGAATAGCGCGTGAGACGCCGTTGTTATTAACTAACAACTTATATGATGAGGTATTAAAACGTGTCAATACTTTGATCCGAGCCAGGTACACATAAATAAGATTATAGCTTAAACATGCGATTTTGGTCAAATATTTAGTGAAAGTCCTTCGTTGTAAAATGAGGGGCTAAAATTGATCAAAACGCCCTTGATCAATAAACTGAACAAACGACCTTTAAAGGTTGTTTAGAAATGAGTATTATTACAAAGTAAGTCTTTGATAAACGTGAAAGTTATTTGCATAATCCTTTTTGGGTCAAACACCCAAAAATGGGCCTTTTCCGTAAAATTGACTAACCGAAGGGTAGACTTTGGAATAGTTAAATTACCAAAGTAAATCCACCATGAATACAATGGTGATGGAAGGCAAATAGATATCTTAATGTAGAAATAAAATGTGAGTAATGACGAGTGAAAGTTATGCTTATATGCTAGAAACCTCTAAACGGGTCAAATAAAGTAAGTGGTTAAATGTTAGTTTATGTGTTAGAAAGTTATAGAATAAACCGGTGAATGTAAACGTGTTCTCGCAAACCGGGTAATGGGAACGTGGAACACAAAGTTATTAAGTCCGGGTAATGGGCATAATCATGGAAAATAATTCCACTAAAAAGTTATGGATGATTTAAGCTTAGGTGCTTAAACGACAAACGAGTCAAAATCAAGTAAAGCGTAAACCGGGTAACGGGAGCGTAAACTATATGAATTTTGGATCCGGGTAATGGATTACAACTTAGACATGTTATCAAGCGAACCCCAAGTGATAGGAATGAGTTTGGAATAAGTTTGGATGTAAATTTAGAGAAAAGTAAACGTGCAGAGCTGACACGGCCGGGTGAACATTTGACACCGCCGGATGAATGTTCTGAAAAAAATGTTTAGCTGACACGGCCGGGTCAGAAAGCTGACACGGCCGGGTGAAAGGGCTAGAAAAAATAAACAAAAAAGAATATATATATATAAATTTTCTTGTGTTTATGTTGTTTGTTTGTTCGTTTTAACATATGGAGTTATTTAGACATTTTATAAATATGTTTTAACTAAAAGCATTTCATGTTTTATGAAATGTAGGTTGCCTAAAAGTATCGGATGTCGATCAAGCTCAACGAAGAACCGAACACGATCGAGATACAAGCTTCCGCACTATGTTTCATCGTCATTTTAAACGACGAACTTATAAATATGATGTTGAAATGATTCAAATTCTTAAATGTTTTAACAAACCCGCATTTTTCACATGTATGTGTAATCGCAATTACTCAATTTTAGTCGAAACCTATATGAAATCGTATAAACAAACTAAGTGTCTTACAAGTTGGTATCAGAGCCTTGGTTTAAGAGATTCAAGCATGGTGGGGGACTATGCTTGGACTTAAACCTTATGCTCTCGGTAAGGGTTGATGTTCGGTTCGAGACTTGATCGTATAATCCGGTAAGTTATATTTATATTAATGGTTTAGCATGTTAAAGTGTTGTAAAAACACATAGGGTTTTCGTGCAATACAATTGATAAGGATTGATATAGATAGCGTAATTACAAGTGTTGACACGTATTGTAGAAAGCCTTGTATTATAGTACAGGCGAGTATGATGTCGACATTACTAATCTTTGTAAATGTTTTAGTTGAAGGACACTCGCATCTGAAGATGGAGAGAGTTTAACAAATTGTGGATATGACGGAGGAACGGTCCGAATTATGACAAAGTCGAGCATACTCACAAAGGACCTAAATCGCGTAACGATCGCGAATAAGGTTAGTGGCAAGGAAAGCCCGTAAGGGCAAGCATTTACCAGGTGCATGTTTTAAATTTAATGGCACAAATAGTAATATGCAACAAATACATAGAGATTGATCATTGCATATGTAAGATAAACTTGGAAAACCTGAATAGGATACCTATCCAGGATGATATTTTCCAAGAGATAATAAGCAGAAATAAGTGTTACTCATGATTGTGAATGACAAGACAATAACCGACTTAGTTTATTTAGAAACTTGGACCGAAGTAATCATCCAAGTAAGTATTCTCAATGTGATTGTAAAATAGTTTGATAAAAGGAAAACATTTTATATGTTCAAGAACAAAACGGGTAAAACTAATGATTGTTACATAACAATTAAATAAAGTTTTACCAAATGAAATCAAGAATATGGAAAATGAATAGAGGCATTGCTTACATGGGGTGTGATGTGAAAATTATAAAGGGTTGTGTACCATCTGTTGATCGCTTACTCTGGCCAAGTAAGTAGTGAACACATGATACCATCAACTTCTTATAATGAAGCATTTACGTCTGGTGTAGTAAAATGGGGCGAATGGGACGGATTAAAAAGCTACCCAAACGGATCAAATAAGCATGATGTTTGATAACAAATGTAAACGCAAACTAGGTAACGGAAGCGTATTACATTAGAATAACGAGGCCGGGAGAAGGGACAAGAATCAATGTAAACGAAAATACAAACCGAGTAATGGGAATGTTAAGGAATTGGGGTAAAATTTTATTGTTCATAAGTGATGAGATTCACACGAACAAGTCAAACGAATTGAATAAAGAATAAAAGCTTGGTTGAATAAAATCGATGGATTTCGCTAAGAAAAAAAATAATTCAAAACAAAGTCTTAATGCATACCGGAATGGTTGCTCTAATAATGACTTTGGTAAAATACCCGATAGATGGGTAGGATTTCAAATATATGCGTAAACCAAGAGACGGGAACGCGGATAGAAAGTCAAAAGACTCGGATTATGAGTTATGACTAAAAGATGATAAAATTTCGCAAATAGAAATTTTGATAATTATGTTCAACTAATTCGAGATTGAACTGGTTGAGTAAAAAATAAGGTTTGAGTGTCATAAGTGATGGATTTCACACGAACAAGTCAAACGGGTCAAATAAAATATAATGCTTGATAGTGTAAGCAGGCAAAAACTGAATAATGGGAGCGCAAAATATTAATAAACCTAAGCAATGGGTCATGAGAAAAAAAAAGCTTTGACACCGAGAATATATATTGTAAGAGCAAAATTACACGAGTAAAATATGATCTACAGGATCACCATAACCTTCGGGTTATAAACAATGTAAAAGGTCAACGGGACCAAAAAGACCCTTAGGTCACAAATTGAAAGAAACGAATTGTTGGGGTCTCACCTTAAAAAGGTGGAAATCTAAGGAAAAAGCCTGCGAGGCTAAGTGAAGGAACCTACGGGTCAATAATGTAAAGCGAGGAAACTGGTTGTAACTCCCTGCGTTAAAATAATAACGGAAGGTGAAGTTAGTATAAAAAGCGATGGGATTTGCTAAGTTAACTGAATGGGTTAAAATGAAAAGATCATGAAAATTCTGGTTGACAAAAGTGAAGAATTTCACTAAAACATCTAAACGGGCAGAAATGACGAAAAGAATTCACAATTATTTAAATTGTGTTATTTCACAAAAAGGGCGAACACATTACCAAAATGAAAACGGAAAGGAATAAATCCTTGGACATAAATTCCTTGATATGAGAGATTGACATGAGTTAAAGAGAAAACGTCAAACTAAAATTCAGTTTTAGTGAGAAATAACGTTTTAACAAATATATATATTATGAGAGGAATTGGAAAACGGAAAACACTAAAAGAATGGGTGCAAGATGATACATTTGAAAAGAATATCTCGATAATGAAAGGTTTATATAAACTTAAACATGACGTGATGCGATCACGGTCAAGAAAAGTAATATGGAATATAACCATGTTATAGCGTGAACTATGAAATGGGGATAATAAAAGTTTGTAAGCTTCGAGAAGGCAAAGTGGATATACCCGAGTGATGGGATATAAGGTAACCGTTGACTAATGAGTCTAACCGTCAAGATAAGTAATCAATAAAGATAAAGGATACAAGTTGAAGGTAACGGCCCATGAGGCCTTACACGTGAAAGGCGCGTACGCTTGGAAACCAAAAAGACATTATTATACTTTCCTAGTAAGATTAGTAAATGAGAGCAATGCTCAAGTAAATCACCGAAATCAGGTTCATTAAGTTTAACCCAATGAACTGCGTGATAAAGGTTTCGAGGATGAAACCTCTTTAAGGGGGGTAGACTTGTAACACCCGAAAATGGGTTTCGGTAATCAAACCACGTTAATAATAATGAACGAGTAATATACCGTCAGTGGTAAAAACTAACCCGGTAAATATTATGATTTAAATAAATAATACTCTATTAGTCAAAAAGAAGAATAAACGCTTTGAGAAAACAAAGTTTATAAGATGCCCGAGTTAACGGAAATGGGTTATGACTTCCCTGAACCCACTAACTAACTAGGAATGATTAACCTAGTTAGTTAATTGTTTTAAAACAATAAAGAAGCATGAACTAGTAACCTTTTTATAAAATTAAAACTAGAGGGACTAAAAATGGCAAAAGTGAATGAAGTTTTAATTAAAAGAAAAACGAAAACCAAAACACACACAAAAAGGTGTGTTTGGTCGATGTTACAGGAGGTGAAAAGGGAGTTCTCTTCAAGAACCCTAACACACATGAAATTGAACAAAATCAAAGAGAAATCGAGCCGGGAAATTGGGGCTTTTATTAAATTCACGATCACCTAAGCTAGGAGACCACAAGGTATGTTGAATTTTGTTATTTGGTGACATTTTGAATTTCTGATTCATGAACGAAATTCTGGCATGAATAATGAATGTTATAGTAAAATTGATATAAGTACATGTCTAGGCAGAAGCCCTAGATGTAAACATGTTGATTTAGTGCCATGAATTAGTCTTTCAGTTAACTAATCATGTAGGTGCTAAGTGGGTTTTATGATAAGACGAAGATAACTAGAATTTTGGTCATGAAATTAGTGTTGTTTGATTTCTATGAAGTGAATCTAGGTGTTGTTACGCATGCTAGAAATAATGGATTTGAAAATGATGTTAATCTTGGCAAAAATAACTAGTTAAGAACTAGTTTGTAAATATGTAAAAATTATGCTCATTAGGTGTTTGTTAAAATGCCTAAATGAAAGCTAAAGTGTTGAAATTTTGAGTAAAACACGTATTTGAATAACATGGCACGTTATACGAAATATGAAGCGATAAGGGTTCTAAACATGATGTTGATTTAGACTTAATTATGTATATCATGTGATCAAAGTTAGTTAACTTTTAGAAAGTTAAACTAACCAATGACGAAGTCGAATAGTGGTTTTGACATAGAAAATACGTAAGGTGGAATAGTCGTGATTGTTAATGACTAATCTAACCACCTTGTAAATGATGATGATAGTTTGACGCTTAACGAGCTAGGTGGAGGCTTGGGAAAGAAGCGGGTCAAACTGATCGAGACGGAAAAGAGCATAACCGGATGCAAGGTAAGTAAAGCTTACACTTTCTATTAGATCATTTACTCGTCGAAGTTGTTATGATTATGACATAACCGTAAATTAATTATGGTGATTCGACGCGAAATATTACGGGTCAGAATAAGTAAAAGGAGTAATACGGCAATTCGGTCATGAATAGACCGAATAAACAATTAGTTTTGAGAAAAGACATATTATGGGGTAACCCATAATGAGTAAAAAGGGCAATATGGTAATTGGCCACGAGCTAACGGAACAATAATTGTTTTTGAAAAAGACGTTATAAGGCGTAAAACATGATAAGCTAAAACTAATAAGAGATGATTTTTAGTAATATGAAAATACGGTGTAAACCGGAATAGGTACATGAATGGGATGGTAAATAAATACCATCTTACGATGAATAAATGGTCAAATGGAATAAACGGGTCAATGGTTGATGAAATCACCAATTGATATTAGTGATTAATGTTGTTGTTGAGTTTTATTCTGACAGAAACGAATAGCACGTGAGACGTCGTTGTTATTAAATAACAACTTATATGATGAGGTATTAAAACGGGCCAATCCTTTGATTCGAGCCAGGTACGCATAAATAAGATTATAGCTTAAACAAGCGATTTTGGCAAATATTTAGTGAAAGTCCTTCGTCGTAAAATGAGGGGCTAAATTGACCAAAACGTCCTTGATCAATAAACTGAGTGAACTTAAAAGGTTGTTTAGAAATGAGTATTATTACAAAGTAAGTCTTTGATAAACGTAAAAGTTATTTTGGATCCGGGTAATGGATTACAACTTAGACATGTTAAGAAACGAACCCCAAGTGATAGGAATGAGTTTGGAATAAGTTTGGATGTAAATTGAGAGAAAAGTAAACGTGCAGAGCTGACACGGCCGGATGAACATTTGACACGGCCGGGTGAATGTTCTGAAAAAAAATGTCTAGCTGACACGGCCGGGTGAGAAAGCTGACACGGCCGGGTGAAAGGGCTGGAAAAAATAAACAAAAAAGAAAATATATATATATTCTTGTGTTTATGTTGTTTGTTTGTTCGTTTTAACATATGGACTTATTTAGACATTTTATAAACATGTTTTAACTAAAATCATTTCATGTTTTATGAAATTTAGGTTGCCTAAAAGTATCGGATGTCGATCAAGCTCAATGAAGAACCGACACGATCGAGATACAAGCTTCCGCACTATGTTTCGTCGTCATTTAAAACGACGAACTTATAAATATGATGTGAAATGATTTAAATTCTTAAATGTTTTAACAAACCCGCATTTTTCACATGTATGTGTAATCGCAATTACACAATTTTAGTCGAAACCTATATGAAATCGTATAAATGAACTAAGGGTCTTACATTAGGATTGTTGACGAATACATTCAAGCTTTGTTGACTGTCGGATAAACCCTTATAAAGAAAAAGGTTTATCAAATGTTCATCGGATTCTGTCATTCCCTAATGGATACTTTCAAACAACTAGAAAGCGGGAACGGGGTGTCAAACCTATGGTAGCATTACATACTACCGGTCGACATCAATGTTAATGAATGTATCATTGTATATTCAACGCACCAATATGTCTTGAACAATGTAAGCATGTTATGAAAATGTTTAGAAACCATGTACTTGGCATACTAAGTCAATATACCAAGCAAAATGTCTTGAAATCGTGTACTAGGTATGCTAAGTCAACATATGAAGCAAAATGCAATTGAAACCATGTACTATATGTACTATGTAACAAAAGCATAAATATTGTCATCAAAATGTGAAAGTAGATTTAGGCACATATGTATCACTCCAAAACATTTGCAAAACGCAAAAGAGGGGACTATGTACTCACTTGGGATTGCAAGAATGTCCTTATTTAGAGGATAAACAAAAGCTCAAGGATCCGAGAATTTAAATGTGTCCTAATATCGGACAACTATGTTAATATCGGGACTTTAATCGGAGGATTCGGATATAATGAGGTCTTGTAAACCAAATGAGTGTTGGAACTCATATGAAATGGTTTAACAAAGTCTACATTCTGATTTAAATGAAACCTAAGTGCTTTTGACCCATTATGACTCGTTAAGGTAGTTTACGCTACCTTAACGGCTCATTTATGTAAATATACGTTCGAATAGTTAGATATGTGTTATGATAAGTCGCATATGCCAAAATATGTTTAATAATGTCATAACATTAGTGTATATGGCAAAACATTGGTTACATAGACTTAAAATCGATTTATGCGCAAAAAGGTATTTCGGTCATTTATAAGGCATAATAGGCGACTTAACATAACACTAACCAAACAACGTGACCATAAGGTATAACCTCAGAGGGTATAGACAATTATGGTAACAAATATGTGTTTGGTCAGATCCTAAGATCAACCAAACGGGTCAGATTCGAAAGTCAAAGCGGTGGTCAAGACCGCTCGACTTACAACCCTAAATAAGCACTAAACTAAAAATGACGAGTTAGACATGTCAAAACATGTCTAACTAAGTTATAAAAATGTTTTGGTATCAAAACTTAGTGTTTTGATACCTGAAAATTGTTCCGTCGCAAAATGCACTTAATGAACATTTTGACCGAAACTTTAACTCGTCACTTCCACTAGTAAACGTGGTAATCAATAGGCATGATCATTATGGATCATAACCTTCGTGATTACGATCACGTTGCAAAGTTCAATTGAACTTTGACTTTGACAAAAATGGTTAGAACCGAAAGTCAAACAAAAAGTCAATTTTTTTTACTTTTAGCTCATAACAAGCTAAAATAATGAAAAATACTAAGGATTGAGCACTTACATGTGTTGAAGAACTCAGAATACTCAGTAGGAGGCCTCCAAAAGATGGAAGCAAGCTCCAAGAGAGTGGGAGAAAGAAAGAAGGAATGAGCAAGTTGAAATGGTTAAGATCTTAGCTATTTATATGAATTTGGACTCACCAAATCAAGCCAAGTGTTCATGAGTCATCAAGGAATTGTTTAGTATCCCCTTTGGTGTCCAATGCAGGTGATAGGTGTCAATAATCGCGAACTTGGTGAGCAAGGAATGCACAGGAAGCTGCCAGCAAGTTTCTGCTGAGCTGGGGACCCCTTACGGACCGTATGGGTTTAGGCCGTTACGGTCCGTAAGGCCCTTGCAGGGACATAAGTTTGAAATATGGTAGAACAAGCCCCTGAACTCGTTTTGGCATTTCAACACCCGTTAACCTCATTTTTAAGCTCTATAAGGACAACAAAGCATAGGGAACTTCAAATATGTCAAAAAATGTCACGGATGTACGGTTGCGTTTTTCGCTTAATTACGACGAACGCTTTAATTAACGCGTAAACAGCTGTAATTGCGCAAGGAATGATATTTTTGCATTCCAATCATTAAAATACAAGATTTTAATGATTACAAAAAGTTTGGATGTACGTACGTGTTCCGTATTAAGAAATACGCGAATCAATGTACTTTCGCAGAATTTGCAAAATAGTCCCTAGAGTTGCATAAACGTGTTTTTGCCATACCGAAACCCTCAGAACTTATTTATAAGTTATGTAAAGGTTATTTAGGGTATGTTAAGCTCGTGTCATTGTTCCAGAGTGTAAGTCGCGTTAAAATGATTAAGTTTGCGATTTCACTTCCAAAAGCGGTTTGAAAGATCGAGATTGAACAACGATTGAAAACGTGAAGTGTCACACCGGGTTAGTAACTTTCACTTTCTCACACACAGTGTTAGTTGAGTCTGTAGCATTGAAGTTGTCAGTTTCAATTGACACCTTTTACTCAGCAGATTCAGAATCAATAACATCTTGTGGTTGAACAGAGGCTTCTATTCTTCGTTCTGATTCAACATGTAATGCATCACTATGTAACAACCATGAAATTTCAAGTTATTGATCGTCAATCATTTTCGTATCTAGTGACTCAACTCATTAATACGTGCATATTTATTTTATTAACGTGCTAACAAGATGATTATTCAAATACTTCTAATTATCACGTAGTGTTAAATTACCGAAAAAGTGTTAGTGAAGAACTGGTTATATTTAAGAAGTCCATGATTTGGTCAACATGATTGGTAGAGCACCAAATAATATATCGTAAGTGAAAATAATATTAACCATATAAAAACCATAGTTAGAGTTTTTTGTCTTACGTCAATCGAAAACCTCACATGTGGTAAACTTTTATAAATCTTAAGATGTGATACGTCGTCTAGAATCTAATATAAATATTATTTTCTAACTATTATAATAATTAGTGTAATATTATTTCTTTAGTAAATTAATGTAAAAACTCATAAACACACACCAAACAATTATAAACTATAACAAAATTTATATAAAAAGAATGAGATTTTATAAAAAAATGGATAAATCTTCCATGCCCACCTTTTTATTATACCCCTTGTTTTAAGACATGGTTTAATAAAACCACCCAACACTTGTCTACCATGCATTTCGATCTTACACTTGTCTTGCACATGTTGACACCTACACCCCTTTGCTCCCCTATAAATACCACCATTCCTTTCACCATTTTCACACCAAAACTCACCAAGAACTCCAAAAAATTCTTACACTTTTTACTCCCTTTTCCCCTTTTAAAGTGAAGAATTTATGCTTCCAAGTAAGTCTCAACAAAACCGATCTTTGGTTAGATTTTATTCTTTATACAAATCATTACTATTCTTGCACCATTATCATTTTTTGCACTTTATTACAACATACATAAATGTAAAAACATGTTCTATATTTTATTTATGCAAAAAAACCCTAAAAACGACCAACAGGAACACATAAGTGTTCTTCCGGTTTTGGACAGATTATGTGTTGTCACTTTGGACGACTATAAATTGGTCAAAACTTACCTAAATCAAGTAAACTCTTACTTCATGATAAATACATCAAAATACGGTTTTAACCGTATATGGCATGCATAAAAACACTTCCGTTTGGACCCCCAACCATCAAAAACCAAACTCAAGCACAAAGCTAAACAATCTGTAAAGATCCATGGTTTTCACCATTTTCCAGGTTCCAAACAGAAAACGTTTCTAAATAAAAGTTGTAAAAAACATTCTAATTTAGTTGACTGGAAATTTTCATAATATTTCGACATCGTTTACTATTTATAAAACGTAAAACGAAAACAACACAGAATGTTGTAACATTTTTACTTCTAAAAACTAAACGGTTTATCATTAATCAAGGGTTCTTGTAACCAATATCATCTACAACCATCATCATAACATATTCACCACCCTAATTAATCATGTTAAAAATTATTAGGGCTGAATTGTAATCATTGAGAACGCACAAGCTCATCATCAAGCATCAAGGTGAGAACATAGCCCCTTTTTACTATTTTTAACTTTTTGGGGTGGAACATGTAGTCAATAAAATCATTCTTTTTATGCAATTCAAATTGTTACACAAGTATTTCATGATCATATATGTTATTTAGAGCAAGCATCCATGATAATCGTTAACCAATGCACAATCAATAACTTATTCAAGCCAATTGTAGTAGATTATAGCGCTATAGGATTGACAAACCCACCCATCATGACTAGGGTGATCAAAACTGTAATCATTCGTTATATCAGGAGGTTTGATTGTGTACATCATGTGTTTGTTATATAATGTGTAGTTATGAATGATATACTTGTTGAATTGTATAAATGCCGTTTACCGTGCTTTACTATTAAAAACTTATGTTTTTCAACAACTATTTTTAGTTGACAGATTTTCTACATGTTTCAGGTAATCATGCTTAGAAATCAAGACATGCTTATTTAGGAATGCCTACCTATCAAAATAAACGAGATTTAGTTATTTATTTTGCTTTCATGAAGGAGCTGTTTTATTTGTTTAGTTCTTTGTTGAGTTTGATTAAAAAACGATGTAGATTAAATTTTTCAACATAATAGTAAAATTTCCTTTCATGCGTTGGTCTCTCCCCAATATTAAGTCACCATCGTGGTTTCTGCACACGGTGAGGGTGTGACACACTAGACTAAACATAGGCTTCTATTGTTGATTCTGATTCCACTATTGTTGGTTCTAATTCAATTATTTCAGATGACTTATCAATGGATTCAGCAGATTCAACTAATTTTGAGTTTCCACACATAGTTATTTATGGGAATCACGTGTAGAGTCAGATGGAGTAATTGATTCAGATGGTTTACTAGATTCAAACTCTTTGATGAACTTAGCCAGGTCGTTCAACATAGCAAACTCAAGACTGGTCGATTTAGCTTGAGACTCACATTCTTTTGATTTTGCAATTCAGGTTGTTTTTGAGAAACATTTGATTCGTTATTGTTTAACACTTGAAAATGTTTATCCACAGATGCATTTTTCTCAAAATTTAGAATCTTAGTATGCTTTGAAATATCAGCTAGTTTTACAAAAGCTTTGTTAAAGGCATGTTTGCCTAACTTGATTTTAGATTTATCAGGCCTTGTAATCCTTATTTTCTTAGGTTTTGTAAGTTCAACCTTGACATCAGTAACCCGCCCATAGACCATGTCTAGAATGTTGGCAATCTCCTCTTCAGCCATAAGAATAGAGGTAGAGGAATGATTGTATGGTGGAGGAATGCACACAAATCCCAAACCCTTATGCCTAGTTTCTTTTTGACCGTATTTTAACTATTTATTTATCATTTTCTCAAGTTTTTCACTAGAAACATCAAACATTTTAAAATTAAACTCTGTATTGTCAAAAGTTGATTTGGGAGAATCAAGTTCGACAGTTATTTTTTCAGAAAGTTGTTTAAAATGGATATGCCTACATTTCTCTTGACTGAAATCTTTATGCAACTGTCAGATATCACATTTTTGGTCCTCCACCATATCCTTGTATCCATTGATTTTCTTTTTGATATGATATAAATCAAATTTGGATAACTGCAGTTGCATAATTAATGAGTTGACCTGTTCTTTATAACCACTCACCTTCTCTCTATAGGCATTAGTGCAAAAAATATCATCAACACATACCTCAATGGGAGTAGGAGTGAAGTCATGCATTTGAGCCATGAAAGCTTAGTACACCGTGTCTTCAGTTACTTACATGTCAGCCATCTAAGCAGACCAATCAAAACCCCCTCCCTCTTGAGCTACCATAGCATTGTTGGGATTTGCAACTGAGGATGATCAAGAAACATTGCTTGGGTTTGCACAAGATTCATTAGCGGTAGTAGTAGTAGTAGGTCTTGAGGCTGAGTTGACAATGATAGTAGCATTTGCATCAGATCTCTCTCTCTCTCTCTCTCTCTCTCTCTCATTCTCTTTGGTTGTCTGCATTCACGAGCAAAATGTCCTGGCACATGGCAGTTGAATCACCTAGATTTTGATTTGTTCCATCCAAGATCTTTGTTCGATGCTTCCTAGTTGTTCCTACCAATTCTTTTGATGAAGTTTTTGGCACAAAACACTGCCATAGCCATCTGCCAAGTAATATCCATTTCTTTAATATCATCTGGATGGACTTCGTTGAGTTAATCTGCCTGTACATTACTGGCTGTAATTTTTCCGGCAACAAATGAATTGTAACAGTTCATAACTCCTGTCGTAAAAGCCATATTCTGTTCAAATTCTTTAAAGACCACAGATGGTGTTGAGTTACGTGAAGTAGGACCAGGTGGCAC
Organism: Scalesia atractyloides; assembly: GCA_947069175.1. Taxonomy (NCBI): domain Eukaryota; kingdom Viridiplantae; phylum Streptophyta; class Magnoliopsida; order Asterales; family Asteraceae; genus Scalesia; species Scalesia atractyloides. Next base: position 62,165,237 of record CAMTDV010000014.1, read on the forward strand.
AGACTTAACAGGGTTCACGGATTTAGTTGGAGCAGCAGATACGAATCCAGGAAAGGAGGATCCACTAGCAGGAAACCTTTGAAACGACCCACCTCCTTGTTGCGAGACCAAAGCTGTATGGATGAAACAACAGCATTGTATAACTTGAAGTATGATTGTAAAGTCTTTGTATGTCATCCATTTCATATGACTTGAGCAGAGAGATTAATTCAGCAAGACTTATGCGGGTCAAATCTTGTGTTCTTGCAATGGGTGTGACATTTGTATCCCAGTTTCTTGGAAGAGCATTTAGCAGCTTCTTGTTGACCACTGGTAACACCCCAAAAACGTCGCAGCGGAATACATACTTAATGGTGACAGAAGTTGGTGCCCATAAATATCTTGGTGGATGATGCATCATAAATTTTTGGACGTTTAACTTAAGTAAAACATAATTTAAAGTTTAAACGTGATCTACAACCATAACATACTTAAGTTGTCTTGATCCTTATGGATCTTAGTACAAACATGGTCCCAAATAAGTTTTAGAAGTTTGTCCAAAACAATATTAAATATGACATTGCATCACAACCACAAGATACTCCAATAATTCCCGAAGCCGAACTCATGTACATGAAGAACACATTAAAATCAACTGTCAACACAAAGGAGGGTGAGTTCACGTATATTCCATATTAAAAATAATTTGATCCAAGGAAAACTTTCATATTATGTTTTTATTAGTAAAACATCCATATAATCTTAAGAAAGTCCATTTAATTTCCTTTACAAAATCCAAGCGTCAGTCATCGCAAGTGTTTTCCAAAACCTTTTGATATCAAGACTTGTTCCCAAGGTTTACATATTAAATTTCTAGCATCAAGTGTTCAGACTCGTATGTTTGCAAGACAATACGAACTATATATTTACATTGAAGGTATAATCAAAGCTAGACACTACATAATATAAATTCATCGCTTGACTTGACATGGAGCTACCAGTCACGACGGGTCAACCCGATAGATCTGTCAACAATTCCACGCATACAACATTAATAATTAAACGGAAAAACTTGCGCAAATGCCAGCAATGGGTCACTTATAATGTCTGCCTTATGTACAATATATATATCCTACTAAAGTGATAAATTTAATATAACGAGTTGTACTTATCCCCGGCATCCCCACCGAAACGTAACCCTAAGCCGATACTTACTCTCTTGAGACCGAGCCAATTCATCACAACTTTAGATTTAAGCATTTTTAAATCTTCGTTTTATCCCCAAAACACCGTAACAATACCCGTTTCTCACCGAAACATATATATCAACCAAATCTTGTTTCATCCAGAAACACATATATCAATCAAATCACGTTTCTCCCCGAAACATATATTTATATCAAAACCATGTTTTTCTCTAAAAACATATCACAAAATATCCAAACCATATTTTCCTCGAAAATATATCAATAATTTGTTTAAATGCATATTTTATACAAAAACGTATAATTATCTTTTTAAGGCATGTTCTTCCCCCAAAACAGTATATAAAACATTGAAAAGAGTGGTTAGTGACACTCACCTTTGGGTGCATTTTTATATTCGCGCTATCCCACAATTTGATTCTACACGTCTTAATATATGTAGGAACGATTTAATTAATCAATATTCCGCAAAATTCCTAAGTTTCTCCATTACTTGGAATTTTTCACATAACTTTGAGATTTTCTCGAAAAGTCTTTATTTTTTATTATTGGCGTATTTATATATATGAGTTCATATATATATATATATATATATATATATATATATATTTAATATTTTGTGACTTGAACGATTTTAGTGGTGACCTTCATTATTTTATATATCACTCCCGTTTATAAGCAATATGTCTACGATTTACGCGTCGTAATATATATACATAAACGTGAACATAAAATTAAATATCGTAATACACGTATCTCGTTAACTTATATATTTTATTAATTTTAAAGTATCCATACATGAAATAAATCATCAAGTTAACCTATGTATCATTTTCATGTTCGACAAATAAGTTACACATTTAACGCGACTTTTACCGATATCACCGTTTTAACCCTACTATCATGTCATCACTTAGCATATCACATCACTATTCTCATAATCACATATCAGATAATATTACACAAAGTTCACTCTTGAACAATCAATTTTCGTGTACGTTGAAATATGCGTCTTTTGACGTTTTCGGTAACGTTTTCGGGTGTCGGAAGTCACATATGACCAACTAAACACTAAGGATACTTAATATAAGTTAAAATACTTCTATTTATATCAAAAATATCAGTTTATATTCTGATTTGAAATAGTGTCGTAAAAATCTCTTTAAAAGCCGATTTTTACTGTTTTTAACGTATAGTCTTGTACCGAATTTTACTATAAGCATCCCATATCGTAATAACTTGATATTTTAACATAACACATGTTATTTATTGAGTAAAATAGTACTTTACTCATGTTAGTGCAGATTTCATGTAAGCCACATAAATCATGCAAATTTTACATATTTTACCACTTTTCAAGCTTCATGTACAGCATGCAAAGTTAACAACCCTATGACAAAGTTTTATGCCATTATAACAACCAAATAATATTATTTAGAGTGTTTATAATCTGATTTCAAAACACTTTTGTTATATCATAATATTTTCACAACTTATGCTCATTTCATCTTCATGCATGCTTATGTACAAGCACGTAATGCATACTTATCATATCATCAACATCACACATGAACTTAAATACATCTACATGTATTTAATTCATGCCATCCAAATATCATCATCAAATCATTATCCAATCATACAGATGATCATCAAAATTTTAATGCATGTGACATTTATTTACTAGTAACAAAACTCACATGTATACATACATACATACATAATATACATAATCATAACACACTTCCAAAAGTTCACTTTTTATATCATATTTTCAAATCACAAAACCTTCCTTATGACACATTTTTGTTCATGCATGTAGCAACTTCCAAGAATCACGTCAACAAGAATCATTCAAAATAAAAAAAACTCAATCTCTTAACATATATACATACATACCTACGGCTCATATACAAACACATATATTCCATTTTTATTTTATTTTCAAAACCCATTTGTTATTAGATTTAAGTTAGTGAATCATCCAAGGATTGAGAAACCTTCCACAATGATCAACATCACCAAGAATCAAGAACATGGATTTTAAAGTAAGTTTTATACCTTTAAGATTTTGGTGGGTTTTGAAAAAGTGTGATGATATGGAACTTGGTTCTTGCTAAAAACACCTTGAATTCACCTTTGGATCTTCAAATGAGCTTGAAACTAACTTGGAATGGCCTTAAATCTTCAAGATGATGTTTGAAATTTGAAAATGAATGTGTGTGGGTGTGTATACGGTCGAGAGAGAGAATGGATCAGATGAAAAGAATTGTTGACAAAGTTGTAATCATTGTGTAGTATTCCCTAGTTCAACACTTAGCAAATGGAAGGAAAAGGTGGGCACCATGGGCCGCCACCATGTCTCCCACACATATTTCATATATACATATACATATATATAATATTAGAGTTAAATACAGGTATTTAATTGACTACCAGGTATTTTATCTAGCGTTTTGATCCGTTTTAAGGCGTTTAAAAATATTTTTGTCACTCTATAAAAATAAACTTGCCATAACATTGCTGAACAATATTTATTTGCCTGACTAGCAGTGTTGTCTGCATTTTGCAGTATACGCACTGTATCGCGCAGTACGCGCTTAAATTCGAAAATAAGAATTTTAAGTTGTGACATTTGTAACAATTCCAAAAAAAGTTATCAATTAATGATATATTGTGTTTTATTTCTGAGATTTGTATTTTTATCATGACAATTGAATATATTCAATTCTTGCACGATTTCAAACTCTAAAACAACTTCTGGAAGTGTAATCGTAAACTGATATGCAAACCTAATTAGTTTAATGTACGTACACTCCAGGACAATGGCACAAGCTAAAGATACCCTAAATAAACTTTATATAATTTAGAAATAAGATTTGAGGGTTTCGTGTGGCAAAAACATGTTTATGCAACTCAAGGGACTATTTTGCAAATTTTCAAAGTACGCCGATTCGCGTATTTCTTAATACGGAACACGTACGTACATACAAAGATTTTATAATCATTAAAATCTTGTGTTTTAGTGATGGGAATGCAAAAATATCATTCGTACGCAGTTACGGAAGTTTTCGCGTTAATTAAAGTGTTAGTCGTAATTAAGCGAAAAACACAAACAGTACAACCAAACGAACCGACATCCGTGACATTTCCGGGCATATTTCAAGTTCGCTAAGCTTTATCATCCTTATAAATCTTAAAAATCAGGTTAACGGGTGTTAGAAATGCCAAAACGCGACAAAACGAGTTCAGGGGCATGTTCTGCCAATTTTCCAAACTTGCTGCCAGCTAAAGGGCTTACGTCACCGTAAGCCCAAGGCCCATACGGTTCGTAAGGACCCTCCAGCACAATAGCCATGTGGCAGCTTCTTGTTTCTTTGCTTGCTCTCCAAGATCACGAATTTACCACCATTTCTTCAACAAGGGACATGTGTTATGACCATCCTAGGATCATGCTAACACATGGGACATGTGTAATGATCTTGTGGCTTCAAGAACACTATAAAAGTCCATCAAATTTGGCCATTTTCCTTGCTCATTTCCTCTTCTTCTTCATCTTGCTCAAGTTGGAGTGCTACCACCTTGTGGAGGCTCCTCTGAGCATTCTTCATCCTTAACCACAAGTAAGTATTCTACCTAGTCTTGTTCTTTTATTTTGGCTATTTTAGCAAAAGTCAAACAGTTTGACTTTATGTTTGACTTTCGTTCGACGTTTTGGTCAAAGTCAAAAAACCAATTGAACTTTGCAACATGATCATAATCATGAAGGTTATGATCCATAACGATCACGCCTACTGATTACCACGTTTAGTAGAAGTGACGAGTCAAAGTTTCGGTCAAAATGCGCATTATGTGCATTTTGCGACAGAACTATTTTCATGTATCAAAACACTAAGTTTTGATACCAAAACATTTTTATAACTTAGTTAGACATGTTTTGACATGTCTAACTCGTCACTTTTAGTTTAGTGTTTATTTAGGTCGTAAGTCGAGCGGTCTTAACCATCGCTTTGACTTTCAAATCCGACCCGTTTGGTCGATCTTATGTAACAACTCGTAAAAACCCGTCCTATAAAATTCCGACACGTGTCCCGTTGATCCTAGAATGTCGTGTGCTAAAGAGAGAGGGACTAAAATCGTCAACGTGTTAAATTATAACCTTGAGGAGTGTAAACAAGTTAAGGGACCAAAGGTGGAAGAAATATGCCAAATTCAGCTTCTGGAAGGCGGTTAAGGACCGCAACCATATATGGTTACGGTCCGTAACCATTCTAAAGCTCCGGACACCAGATGGCCTTACGGACCGCAAGGCTTTGGCCATACGGTCCGTAAGTGGGTGCCAGCGAGGAGAAACATGGCAGCTTCTGCCCCTGCCACTCTTTACGCAAAATGCCACCTTCCCCCTGCCTCTTACACATACCTAAACACTTGTTATCACCATATAACACTTGCCAACACCTGGAGTGACCTGGTTCTTGATTCTCAAGTATAAATAGAGGTGATGTGCAACCTCATTTCTTGCACCACTTCTCATAATCATCTCTTCTCCACCTCTGGAAGTTCCTGGACTTATAGGAGCTTCCCAAGTCAGTTTATTTTGAGCTAGGACATTGTGTAAGTGTTCCTAACACCCTCTTTCAGTTTTGTTAGGCTTTAAGCCAAAGTCAAAGCGTTGACATAAAAACTCTTTGACCTTTGGATAAAACCATTATGGTCCAGCCATTGTTCTGTACGAATATGGCTACGTGATCATAATAAGGTAGGTGTTAATCCCTTAAAAGGGCACCTCCGGATTACCACGTTTGCTTGGTCAGTTGACGGGTCAAAGTTATAATCAAGAGTAAGTCAACGGGTCAGATTCTAAATAAATTCACATCTAGCAATGTAGGTGCTATAAAATCAGTTTCAATACTTTAACAACCTTGGTAATAAGTATTAGAACATGTATAAACATGTTCGGCCCGTCAAGTCCAGGTCTAGGGTCGGTTCGCAACCGAAAGTCACAAAAGTTGACTTCTGCTTCGACTTTCAGTTCTGACCCGATTAAGCAACTTTAAATACTGATTCTAAGTTGCATTGTGACCATGTTAGATTGTGGTATAACCCTCTGGTGTTATATCCCATGGTCACATAGTAATCCGAGTTTATATGCAAGTATCTGTTAATTATGCCAAACTTTACTAAAATGCCCTTGATGCTTAAAAACAAGGTTTTAAATACACATGAGCTTACATATGAGTTAAAAACTGATTTGTTGAGTTACTAAACTTAATTGGGTATCAACTTTCTGGTCATAAACTAAAAAGAATGGTCATGATGCGTAATTCACGCTTTTAACGACTAAATCGCCCTTGGCGTATGAAATGCTTTAAATATAACTTTGACCTCAAAACTCTTTACCTACTGATGTCATATCATATTTAGAATTTTTGGGATATTAATTCAGGTTGTAAACAAGTCTAGGTATTATGTCGTTAAATGACGATATTGCCCTTTCGGCACTTTAAATGGGTTTAAATCATTTTAATAAACCAAAACCTTTTTCCTACTGATGTACTAAATTATATGACATATTTCCATCATATAAACCTGGTCATAACCTTATTTTTACTCAAACATCTTTAAATCGTCATTTAGCGGCTTAATCGCCATTTTGGCGCATAATATGGTTTAAAACCATATTAGAGCATCAAGACTTGTTACCTACTGATTTCAAAACTTATTTTATACATATTTACAATAGGTACACAATCTAAACTCAGATTCCCAAATAATTCGTCAAGTGATGCGTGAAATGACCAAAATGCCCTTTCGAGGCATAGTTTGGTCTTAAACTATAAACCACATGTATACTTGATATCCTACTGATATAACATCATAAATTAATCATTTTTACAGAATTTTTATGACCATGACATCAGTTTACTTGCAAGCTCCTTTTTCAAATCATAAAATGACCAAAACGCCCTTTTGAGGCGTAACTTGATTTTTAAAACCATAACGGGCATACATATTGATATCCTACTGATATTACAACATGTTTTAAATATAATGGCATATGGAACTTGTATATGACTCATCCGGTTACCCGGTTTTGCTTATACACTTACAGTTAAGCCTACGTAACTAGTTTACGTAGTTTAACCGAAAAGGGTTTAACCTTATCATTTTTATATCAAAATCCAGATTGTAATATGTTTACCCATATTAAACAAGTCTTAGTACTTGTTGGGTTTAAACTACATTCTATTCCGGTCATCGCTTAATCAAGCGTTTAGGACCGTAAGTATCATTTTAAGCTAGCCGGTCCAAGTCTATGATATAGATAGGACCGTTAGCGTTCTAATTGGTTAATAATACCATCATTTCAGACTAAAGCCTCCCGGTAGATTGTCATCTAAGCTTACTTTTTGGTTATCGGCTGAGTTATTAACTTTATTGAAGAATTAGCTTAGGTAAATACTTTTAGCCTATTTTCCCTATACGGGCTTGGGATACGGTATATTATTACCACTTGGTCGGGTATGGGATCATGTTATCGGATTCTGATTTACTAAATCTTCATAACCCGTTTTATTCTATTTTGTTTGATAACTTAAACATTGGGGGTTAACTCGATCGTGTCTGGGATATCCTTGGCTCATTTAAGTTACTAAAGGCCACGACCTTAAGTGCGGGGTGTAGGCATACACCTGTCAGATGCTAATGCAAATAAAATATTAAATCCCTTTGGTGGATTATTTAAGTGGTGTGTCGGTTAATCAGGTTATGGTGTTTCTGCACCAGACCCCATATGTAGTGACAAACATGTAAAACTGTAAACAATGTCATTTTGAACTTTCCCAAGTTATTTATAAAATGTACCAAGTGCACTTAAAACCATTTTCGGAAATATTTACCAGTGAAAACTGACGTATTTTCAAAAGATCAAGTTACAGGTAACAACACGAAATAAGCCGGGAGCTGCTTGGTAGTAACATAAGAGGATTTTGCAAGTCCTTAGTTGGCCGAAGTCATATATTTATTTTGATCCGCCTGTGGATCTTTCATTACAAGCCTTGTAATTATTATTCTAACTTTGAACACTCGGTTTGTAATAGTAATTTAAATCCAAGACTTCTGTTGTGTTGTGTTTGTTTGGTTATGATGTTATCAACTACGTCACGATATTCCCCATCGGGGCCCATCGGGTTACACGTGGAAATCAGGGTGTGACAGGTTGGTATCTGAGCCAATGTTTGAGCTAATTAAACACTAGCCTTTTGTGTTTAATCTCGAAAATACACAATAGCACATTCCTTAGACTCTCGGTCTAGGCTTTGACCTAGGATTACTCATTTACATTGTTTTATTTATTATCATTATTTGTTTTCATTTTAACTTGTTTTTGGAGCAGAAATCATGCCACCCAAATTCAGACGTGGAGGCAAAGGAAAAGGTCCCATGAGGGGCGGACCTTCCATGACAGGACCATCTTTCAGACCTTCCCTAACTAGAGCATCTAATATACATAATTACAATCCATATGAAGGATCGGGTGATTCTTCTTCATCAGCATGGGAACCCTATCGACATTCCATATCCCATGAATACTCACCACCCCAATCCCACTCACAACATTCCCATCATTCACACAATTCGCACCACTCCCACCATTTCCATTCCAAATCACACTACGAATTCTTAAACTTTAACCCTATTGACCACGTACAACCATCACCAGAGACTCCTCCAGACGATTCGCCTACGCATATGTCGGAAGATTCAGATCCTGAGGAACCCACAACAGGATCATACGGACACCCAATCGAGCTGTCCAGTGGCTCCAACTCAATTGCGGGATCCCCTTATCGAGATCCCGATGAATTCCAACAAAGGTAGGATACCTACAACTTTTGCTTTACTCCTTCCTACCATAACACTCCATCCCACCATGCACCATCACCATATCCTCATAATGAGGATGAACATATGCAACCGGTTGAACAACCTTAACCATCACCCGAATCATCACAACCACGTCGGAGGCATGGTGCACGCATGTCCGTGCGTGCTGGTCAAAGGTCGGGTTCGCTACCACCTTTGCCACTATCTTACCATGTTATCCTGAGGATCCACAAATGGGTGGACCCTCAAACACTTCACCTGTGGTGGTTCCAACCCCACAACCTGCTGCTGATCTGATGCCCCAACCAGCAGTTCAGCCATCATCATCGGGTTTAGGTAACCCGATCCCCACCTATCCAGATTTGCCTGGATATGATGCTGATATTGCTGCTCCTGCATACGACCTGTATCTTGAAGCAGCTATATACAACACGCTTTATCCACCTCCCTATTCGGGTTATCCACCTCCTTACTCTTCTTATGCGGCTACCAGATATCCATAACCCAGCTATGCCTCAACCGCAACCACCACCTCCACCTCAACCTCAACCCCAACCGTAGGTACCGCTCGAGGCTCTTAATGACGCCTTAGATCGGGTCAAACAAATGCAATACCAAGTGGAGAAATCAGAGAAGAAGGCAACCAAATTCTTCAAGAAGCTATGTAAGGCGGTGAAAGGGAAAAAGGATGAATAGTGCGTTTTGGTTATTGTTTTATTTTCCAAAAGTCCCTGTGAGGACATTGTATTTCTTTTAAGCCCCTGTGTGGGAATGTTTTTCTTATTTTAGTCCCTGCAAGGACAAGGTTTAATATTAAAAGACATGTTTAAGGCAAAATATGTAATCTTTATCTTTATTTAATGAAACTTGAAATTTAGTTTTGAAAGTACTCGATACTTCATTTGTTCTAACGAGCGTCTTGATTTTAATTCGATCTTTATCGCTCAGCTATAAATTCCAAAATATCTTCTTGATGGTTTACACTCGCCAAGTGATAATGTCACATTAATTGGCAAAGAAATAAATGGTAGTTAAGATGAAATAACCTTCTACCATGATAGCTGAGGAAGATTATCCCTTCTATCTAGAGGCAGTGAACTATGTTCAAGCCTCCAGGCCTCTATGGTCAATGTGACCATGGCTAATCTGTCAAACCATTTTAAGACATCATTCTATGTTAATATTAATGTAATATTGACACTCCTGGCAGTGTGACATGAGAAACCACACTAGCCATCAAAGTATTCGAACTACGATTCGAATATTATGTCTAAAAGATCGGTGTGATCAAGACTATTATCGTCATTGTGATGATGATCATTTAACACCCATTAGTGGTGTATTACCTACGGGTTATAATATAACATCCATTGGTGATGTAGTGCCTACGGGCCACATATATTATGTCCATTAGTGATAGTGACAGTTGTAGTCTATGACTCTCTGTTCAAATCTTGTTAAGTCTACGTGACAAAGGCTTTTGTGCCATATCTTTCGTCCTTGTGATAAGCTCTCGAGCTAACCCAAATTGCCAGTGCGACAATGACAGATACAACATTACGATCCACTGTCTAAAATCCTGGACTATGTCCCTTCTTATGAATACCATGATGGTCCTTTTGAGACCTAGGTTATATGTATATATTAAAGGCATTCATTTGTATTGCTAAAGCCTAAATGGTTTAATCATACCATGGCTAACACATAAGATACCTATTTCGCCGTATAGTACCGAAGCATTAATGGCACACTCCGATGGTGCAAGGAGTCGCCACAACGATAATGATCGCAATAAGGCAAACATAGTCATTAATGAAGATGACTTCCAGGCTCGCATTGATGCAGCCGTGAGTAAGGCTATGGAAAAAGTCTTTGAGAAATTTAATATGTCTAGTGCCATTCATTCTAAGACGGTATCGAAAGCTATCTCAAAATCTCCTGCCTCTAATAAGAAGGAGGGTTCTGTGCATTCCTCAAGCGTGTGGAATGAAGCTAAGAAATAGGAAATCCTTCACAAAACGAATACTTCCAAGGACGGCTGCTCATATAAATATTTTGTCTCATGCAAACCACGAGACTGAAATGGAGAAAATGGGGCTATTGCGACCCTAAGGTGGCTCGACGAGATTGAGACAGTAGTGGATATCAGTAGCTGTGCTGATAAGGATATTGTAAAATTCATGTCACAGTCTTTCAAGGGCAGCGCCTTAATTTGGTGGAAGGCTTTAATGCAATCATCGGGAAAGGTCCACCTGTATAATTTGGGATGGACCCAATTTGTGGACCTAGTCAAGGATACATACTACCCACCTCATGAGGTGGAAAAGATAGAAATGGATTTCCTTGCTCTCACGATGAAGAATCTTGATTGTCGAAAGTTTGTTACTGACTTCGACTCATACTCTAGACTAGTGCCATACTTAGTTACTCCAGAACCTAAGCGCATTGCACGCTTTATTAATGCATTGGCTCGGAGATCAGGAGTTTGATTAAGGCAGTTCAGCCTAACGCCTATAAATCTGCGGTTGAACTAGCTCTTTCCCTCACTCAAGATTATGTGAGGCGAATGTTGGCCCGAAAGGAAGCTGAGGGAAAAAGGAAAAGGGAGGATGACAACTCCCAACGATCTAAAAAAAGGGAAAGTTTGGATCTCATAAGAATCAGAGTAGGTCTGAGGATAGACCTGAATGCAAAATCTGTAAGAAACGACACGGTGGACAATGTCGGTTTGATCCACAAGCTAAACCTTGTGATATATGTAAGAAGATGGGCACAAGACCCTAGATTGCAGGGATATCAAGGATGCTACCTGTTACAAATGTGACGAAAAAGGACATATAAAGAGTAATTGCACAAAGAACGCTAAGGCAGATATTGCAAAGTCTAGTGGTGCAAAGAAAACAAATGCTCGAGCCTTTCAGATGAATGCTCGAGAATCCGTCAATGAAAATAATGTTATAACAGGTACCTTCCTCATCAACGACACCTTTGCTAGAGTTCTATTTGATTCGGGGGCTGATAAGTCGTTTGTTGACCATAAGTTTAGCAAACTATTAAACTTGCCCGTAAGAACTCTAGACATAACTTATGAGGTAGAACTTGCCGACGGAACCATTGAAACCGCTTCCTCCATTCTGGATGGATGCTTCATATCCATCAAAAATCATTTGATCCCTATCTCTCTTCTGCCAATGAAATTGGCGGGGTTCGATGTAGTCTTACGCATGGATTGGTTATCCCATAACCAAACCCGCATTTCCTGTGATAAGAAATTAATCGAGATTAAAACCCCATCCGGTGATGTCCTCACCATCTTTACAGATATGCACTACGGGTTACCAGAAAAAGTTGCTATGCTTAAGGCCTCCTGATGCATGAAGAGAGGCTGTGTCATCTATATGGCACAAGTAATCGTCGATGAACCTAAGCCGAAGATTGAAGATATACGCGTTATTTCGGACTAACCCGACGTCTTTCCTGAGGAATTGCGCGGTCTACCCCCTGATAGACAAGTAGAGTTTAGGATCGACATTTTACCCGGATCTGCACCTATTGCAAGAGCACCCTATCGTTTAGCTCCAATAGAGATGAAGGAATTGAGAACTCAGCTTGATGAACTTTTGGAAGAAGGCTTTATTCAGCCTAGTTCATCACCGTGGGGAGCTTCAATTTTGTTTGTCAAAAAAGAAGGACAGTTCAATGTGTATGTGCATTGATTACCGTGAGCTCAATAAAAAAACTATCAAGAATTGTTATCCTTCACCCAGGATCGATGATTTGTTCGATCAGCTTCAAGGAGCGAGTTACTTTTCCAAATATAGATTTAAGATCGGGCTATCATCAGCTAAAGGTTAGAAGTGAAGATGTTCCAAAGACTGCTTTTAGAACTAGATACGGACATTATGAGTTTTAGTGATGCCTTTTGGGCTCACTAATGCACCAGTAGCATTCATGGATCTCATGAATAGAGTCTGCAAGCCTTACTTAGATAAGTTTGTCATTGTTTTCATTGATGACATACATATCTATTCTCGTAATCAATATGATCACGAGAAACATTTAAGGTGCATTCTAGAGCTCTTACAAAAGGAAAATTTGTATGCACTTCTCTAAGTGCGAATTTTGGTTTCACGAAGTCCAATACCTTGGACATGTGGTTAGTGAACGTGGTATTCAAGTTGATCCCGTCAAGATTGAAGCAAAATGAATTGGGAAGCACCGAAAACACCATCCGAAATTCGCAGTTTCCTAGGACAGGCTAGTTACTATCAAAGGTTCATTGAAAATTTCACTCCGATAGCGACTCCTTTGACCGCTTTGACTCGCAAGAATATCAAGTTTGACTGGGGTCCGAGAAAGCAAGAATCGTTCGAGACATTGAAGCAAAAGCTAAGCAATGCTCCAGTTCTAACCTTACCTGAAGGAATTGAGGAGTTTGTCATTTATTGTGATGCATCGCACACTAGTATGGGATGTGTGCTTATGCAAAGAAGCAAAGTGATCGCCAATGCATCACGATAACTCAAAGTGCATGAAAATAATTACACTACCCACGACTTGGAGTTGGGTGCCGTTGTATTTGCACTTAAACTTTGGAGACATTATTTATACAGAACTAAGTGTATTATATACACTGGTCACAAAAGCCTCCAACATTTGTTCAATCAGAAGGATTTGAATATGCGACAACACCGTTGGATGGAAACCCTTAATGATTATGATTGTGAAATCCGATATCATCCCGTCAAAGCGAATGTAGTCGCTGATGCGCTTAGTCGCAAGGAAAGGGTTAAGCCTTTAAGGATTAACGTCAAAAGCATAGAAGTCAGAAACAGTTTGAATGAAAGACTGCTTGATGCGCAAAAGCAAGCCATGATGGACGCTAATATTGCGAATGAGGATTAGGTGGAACTGTCGAACAGTTAACACCTGGAAGTGATGGAATCCTCAGATTCAGTGAACGAATTTGGGTTCCAGTTTTTGGAGGACTTAGAGATTTGATCCTCCAGGAAGCGCATAACACTAAGTACTCTACTCACCCGGGACGTGATAAGATGTACCAGGACTTAAAATCTAGTTATTGGTGGATGGGTTTGAAGAAATCCATAACCACCTATGTAGCTAAATGCTTGACGTGTTGGCAAGATAAAGCTGAACATCAGAAACCGTCAGGACTTCTACAACAGCTCGAGATTCCCACTTGGAAATGGGAAATGGTAACTATGGATTTGATTACAAAGTTACCTAAGACCAAACGTGGTAATGACACGATTTGGGTCATTATTGATAGGCTGACTAAGTCAACGCATTTCTTGCCAATCAAAGAAACATTTAGTTCAGATAAGTTGGCTAAGATGTACGTTGACGAGATCGTGTCCCTACATGGAGTGCCGGTGTCTATTGTATCCGATAGAGATACAAGATACACCTCTCATTTCTAGAAAAGTTTCCAACGATCTTTAGGCACTCGATTGAACTTTAGTACGGCTTATCATCCGCAGATTGACGGACAGAGTGAGCGTACCATTCAGACTTTGGAAGACATGCTATCTGCATGTGTGATCGATTTAGGTGGCAGTTGGGATGACCACCTACCTTTGATTGAATTCTCCTATAATAACAGTTATCATACAAGTATCAAGGCTGCACCTTTTGAAGCCTTGTATGGGAGAAGTGTCGAATGCCCGTCTGTTGGGCAGAAGTTGGGGAGGCCCAACTATCAGGACCAGATATTGTCCTAGAGACAACAAATAAGATTATACAAATTCACGACCGTCTCAAGGCTGCCGAGATAGGCAAAAGAGCTATGCAGATAAGAGGCGTAAACCACTTCAGTTCCAAATTGGGGACAAAGTATTATTAAAAGTATCGCCTTGGAAAGGTATCATGCGATTCGGTAAAAAGGGCAAGTTGAGCCCAAGATGTATAGGGTCGTTCGAGATTATCGAACGAGTCAGGTCCATAGCTTACAAGCTCAAGCTACCCGAAAAGTTAAGTGGAATTCATGACGTCTTCCACATTTCGAATTTAAAGAAATGCTTAGCCGACGAGTCGCTAGCAATACCACACGAGGATGTGCAAATTCATGAAAACCGCGTTTCATTGAGAAACCGATAGCGATTGAAGATCGATAGGTTAAGAAGCTTCGAAAAAGCACGTGCCTATTGTAAAAGTTAAATGGGATGCCCGTCGAGGCCCCGAGTATACTTGGGAGGTCGAGTCCACTATCCGACAAAAGTACCCCTATCTTTTTGAATAAATCTCGAGGTCGAGATTTCTTTTAAGGGGGTGAGGATGTAACACCTCGTAAAAACCTGTCCTATAAAATTCCGACACGTGTCTCACTGATCCTCGAATGTCGTGTGCTAATGCGAGAGGGACTAAAATCATCAACGTGTTAAATTATAACCTTGAGGAGTGATAAACAAGTTTAGGGACCAAAGGTGGAAGAAATATGCCAAATTCAGTTTTTGGAAGGCGGTTACGGACTGCAACCATATATGGTTACGGTCCGTAACCATTCTAAAGCTCCGGACACCAGATGGCCTTACGGACCGCAAGGCTTTGGCCAACGAGTAGAAACATGGCAGATTCTGCCCTTGCCATTCTTTACGAAAAATGCCACCTTCACCCTGCCTCTTACACGTCCCTAAACACCTGTTATCACCATATAACACTTGCCAACACCTGGAGTGACCTGGTTCTTGATCCTCAAGTAAAAATAGAGGTGATGTGCAACCTCATTTCTTGCATCACTTCTCATAATCATCTCTTCTCCACCTCTGGAAGTTCCTGGACTTATAGGAGCTTCCTAATTCAGTTTATTTTTGAGCTAGGACATTGTGTAAGTTTTCCTAACTCCCATCTTTCAGTTTTGTTAGGCTTTAAGCCAAAGTCAAAGCGTTGACATAAAAACGCTTTGACCTTTGGCTAAAACCATTATGGTCCAGACATTGTTTGGTACAAACATGGCTACGTGATCATAATAAGGTAGGTGTTAATATCTTAAAAGGGCACCTCCTGATTACCACGTTTGCTTGGTCAATTGCCGGGTCAAAGTTATAATCAAGAAAAGCTCAACGGGTCAGATTGTAAATAAATTCACATCTAGCAATGTAGGTGCTATAAAATCAGTTTCATTACTTTAACAACTTGGTAATAAGTATTAAAACATGTATAAACATGTTCGGCCCGTCAAGTCCAGGTCTAGGGTCGGTTCGCAACCGAAAGTCACAGAAGTTGACTTCTGCTTTGACTTTCAGTTCTGACCCGATTTAGCAACTTTAAATACTGATTCTAAGTTGCATTGTGACCATGTTAGGTTGTAGTATAACCCTCTGGTGTTATATCCCATGGTCACATAGTAATCCGAGTTTATATGCAACTATCCGTTAATTATGCAAAACTTTACTAAAATGCCTTCATGTTTAAAAACAAGGTTTTAAATACACATGAGCTTTCATATGAATTAAAAACTGATTTATTGAGTTACTAAACTTAATTCGGTGTCAACTTTCTGGTCATAAATTAAAAAGAATGGTATGATGCGTAATTCACGCTTTTAACGACTAAATCACCCTTCGGCGTATAAAATGCTTTAAATATAACTTTGACCTCAAAACTCTTTACCTACTGATGTCAAATCATATTTAGAATTGTTTGGGATATTAGTTCAGGTTGTAAACTGAGTTTGTACACAAGTCTAGGTATTATGTCCTTAAATGATGATATTGCCCTTTCGGCACTTTAAATGGGTTTAAATCATTTTAATAAACCAAAAGCTTTTTCCTACTGATGTACTATATTATATGACATATTTCCATCATATAAACCTGGTCATAACCTTTGTTTTACTCAAACATCTTTAAATCGTCATATAGCGGCTTAATCGTCATTTTTGTGCATAATATGGTTTAAAACCATATTAGAGTATCAAGACTTGGTACCTACTGATTTCAAAACTTATTTTATACATATTTACAGTAGGTAAACAATCTAAACGCAGATTCCCAAATAATTCGTAAAGTGATGCGTGAAATGACCAAAATGCCCTTTCGAGGCATAGTTTGGTCTTAAACTATAAACCACACGTATACTTGATATCCTACTGATATAACATCATAAATTAATCATTTTTACAGAATGTTTATGACCATGACATCATTTTACTTGCAAGCTCCTTTTTTACAGAATGTTTAAGCTTACTTTTTGGTTATCGGCTGAGTTATTAACTTTATTGAAGAATTAGCTTAGGTAAATACTTTTAGCCTATTTTCCCTATACGGGCTTGGGATATGGTATATTAATACCGCTTGGTTGGGTATGGGATCATGTTATCGGATTATGAATTACTAAATCTTCATAACCCGTTTTATTCTGTTTTGTTTGATAACTTAAACATTGGGGGTTAACTCGACCGTGTCTGGGATATCGTTGGCTCATTTAAGTTACTAGATGCCATGACCTTAAGCATGCGGTGTAGGCATACACCTGTCTGATGCTAATGCAAATAAAATATTAAATCCCTTTGGTGGATTATTTAAGTGGTGTGTCGGTTAATCAAGTTATTCGGTTTCTGCACCGGGCCCCATATGTATTGACAAACATGTAAAATTGTAAACAATGTCATTTAGAAATATCCCAAGTTATTTATAAAATGTGCCAAGTGCACTAAAAACCATTTTCAGAAATATTTTCAAAATGATTCGGTTATTAGTTTATACTAGTGAAAACTAACGTATTTTCAAAAGATCAAGTTACAGGTGACAACGCAAAATAGGCCGGGAGCTGCTTAGTAGTAACATAAGAGAATTTTGCAAGTCCTTAGTTTCCCGAAGTCTGTTGAACAAATACTTTGTATATATTTATTTCGATCCGCCTGTGTATCTTTCATTACAAGCCTTGTAATTATTATTCGAACTTTGAACACTCGGTTTGCAATAGTAATTTAAATCCAAGACTTTTGTTGTGCTGTGTTTGTTTGGTTATGATGTTATCAACTACGTCACGATATTCCCCATCTGGGCCCATCGGGTTACACGTGGAAATTGGGATGTGACATCTTAGGATCCGACCAAACACATATTTGTGACGATAGTTGTATAGAGAATAACCCTCTGGGGTTATACCTTATGGTCACGTCATTTGGTTAGTGTTATGTTAAGTCGCTTATTATGCCTTTCTAAATGACCAAACTGCCATTTTTGCACATAAATCAAGTTTAAGCATATGTAACCAAGATTTTGACATCTAAACTAATGTTGCAACTATATTAAACCTATTTTGGCATAAAATACTTATCATAGGACATATCTAACTATCCGAACACATATTTACGCAAATGACCCCTTAAAGTAGCTAAACTACCTTAACGAGTCATAACGGATCAAAAGCACTTAGGATCATTTCCAAATCAGAATGTTAACTTTAATAAACCATTTCATATGAGTTCCAACACTCATTTGGTTTATAAGGCTTCATTCTATCTGGATCCTCCGATTAAAATCCTGACATTTACATAGTTATCCAATTTTAGGACACGCTTGAATCTTTGATCGTTTGAAGCTTTGATATATCATTTGATCCAAGATTCCTTTGCAATCCAAATTGACTACATAGCTCCCCTCTTTTTACGTTTTTCAAAAATTTTAGGGTGATTCATATGTGCTAAATTCTTTTCAAGTTTTCCAAAAACAAAGACTATGGTTTATATAACGATACGATTTCAATAATGTGAATGAACTTGTTGGTGCGTTGTATCTATAACAAGAATGAACTTTGCAATCCCGGACGAGTCAACAAAGGTTTGAAGTATTCATGAAATGACCAAAGTTTTCACAATTAAAACAAGAACGATTGAACAATTGGTTTATAACAAGGACGATTGAACAATTGGTTTATAACAAGGACAATTGAACGATTGGTTTATAACAAGGACAATTGAACGATTGATTTATAACAAGGACGATTGAACGATTGGTTTACGATAGGTGATTTAGATAACGTGACGGCTGTAATATAATAAAAGCATTATGGATACGTCGTTGGTACTTCCTATATATAAGTGTTTTTATTGTATTACATACCGTGGCCTTATCTTAATCACTTGAGCAAATTGTTTTGAATGATGTCACGCAATGATTTTCAGTTACAGATATAAACCATACGAAGTTTTCTTTTAAATCGATTTGCTACTCGGTTTTACAAAAGAAAAGTTTTGGTCAAGAATCATGGCTACAAGTCTTTTATAAACTTTAACCAACTTGTTTTAGTTGGTTAATTATTATTGCCATACCAAACACTTTTGATACAAGCATTTTCACTTAACAACTCTAGTAATCTGACGAGGTATTGCAATACATATATAAGGCCATGAATTTGACACACTCACAAAACCTATGTACTCGCCGGCACTTTTATGCTGACTTGTTTTCACATATGTTTCAGGAGCGGGTGTGACGATTTACAATGCATGGATCACTGAGGATCAGACGTGGGCCTTAGTGATAATAAAACAAGATAGACAATATAATTATGTTTTGTTTTCGTTTAATTCCCAAGAAATTGTAAATAATATTAATTCATTAAATAAAAACTTTAAATGCCATGGTTGTGAAACAATCTGTTAACATGACTCCCCGACGTTTCGGCCGTGGTTTGTTGTTTTTACGCGGTCGGGGTGTTACAGATTGGTATCAGAGCCAATGGTTATAGGGAATTAGGTTATTAGTAATGCTTTGACCTAGACTATAACCTTCCTAGGACCCTAATGCAAGTTTACCTACATTTAGATTTAAAATACGATACCATCACCTATCCTTATGTGATTACCAAAAACAATAAAAAAGTCACAAACCCTTTTCTGAAAAAATTTTACAAGAAAAACCTATTCTTAAATGAATCGTTTTCAACTCTTAGTCTTAAAAAGTTTTCAAAATCTCGTCAAAGTTTGGGTTTTATTAATGTGAACACGTGCAATCTGGAAGGGTGGGTGCCTGTACCCCGAGTTTTCTATCTAAGGCTAGAGTGTTCGTACAAATCCACTTAAATGGACCAGTCACTCTTACCTGGGAACTCTTGGTGTGAGTGTCCACTTATAGGCTAAAGCATGTCTTCGCGATACATTATAAAGACTCATTTACTTTGATCAGTCACCGTGTGTCATTTGTTTGTTTTGAGAAACGAACGAATGACTACAATCCTTTTGTTTTGTTGATATTTTCAATGTCTTTTCTGTTTAACAAATGACAATCTTACACCTTTTGTCATGTTTACTCTCTTTTAGAATGCCTCCTCGACGTGATGCAACTCAAAATGCCGAAATGGCAGCCATTATCGCTCAGCAAATTGTTGTCGTACTCCCGAACCTAGTGAACCAACTAAATCAAGCGAACAACAATAACAATAACAATAACAAGGCACCTGCTCCATGCAACTATAAACAATTTTGTTCGGCTAAACCACTATCGTTTTCTGGGTCTGAAGAAGCTACTAGGCTCCTGCAATGGTTTGAGAGTCTCGATAGCAAATTCGGTCATGTGCAATGCCCAAATGAGCGAAAATTTTTGCATCAAGTGTATTCAAGAAAAGAGCTCTTACATGGTGGAATGGTGTGATGAGAGATAGGGGTGCCGATGTGACATTGGTACCAACTTGGGAAGAGCTTCGAGCTCTTATGATGAGGGAATTTTGCCCTCACCACGAGCAAAGGGCATTCGAAAATGAATTCCACAATCTCAAGCAGGACAGTGGAGAGCATCGTGCTTACACTGACTGGTACGAGGAGTTAAGCATGTTTTGTCCGACAATGGTGATGCCTTTGGATAAGGCGATTGAGAAGTATATCGATGGCTTGACTAACCCTGTTCAGGACCTTGTTACTGGAAGTTACCCGACTACTGTTCGACAGGCCATCGAACTAGCTGCTACCCTAACCGAGTCTCAGGTCAAAAAGGGTAACCTTCATCGCAAAGGTGACAAGAAATCATCCGCCAAGATAACCCAAGAGAAAACAATGGAAAAAATCTGAACCCTCCAAGCGATCAAGGAAGCGTAAGGCTTCGCAGAACTTTGCTGTGACTGCTCAGCCCAATCAAGTTGTTCCTAACTTGCCAGCTCAGCCTCCTGTGAGGAAATCATATGCTGGTACTGCACCGTTTTGTAACCGGTGCAGTGGTCACCACCGAGCTCATCTGTAGTGCCGACAATGTACTACTTGTGGTAAACTCGGTCACGTAGCTAACACCTATTGTTTCAACCCAAACCAAGCTGCACAAAACCCTGTTCAACTACAAGCAAATCCCGTTCGACCTCACTTTCCACCCGGGTCATGTTTTAACTTCGGCGAGATGGGTCACTACAAGAACAATTGCGTGAAACTAGTCAATGCCAATCAAGCTCGTGGACGAGCATTCAATATCAACGCCAATGAGGCCCATGCTGATAACGAAGTCGTTAACGGTACATTCCTTGGTAACAATAGTCCCGCTTCAGTTCTTTTTTGATTCATGTGTCGATAGAAGTTTTGTGTCTTTAGCCTAAGAACCTTTGCTTTCAATGCCGAGAACAAAACTAGGAAAGCCCTTGACAGTCGAAATAGCTAGTGGCGAACCCCTTACACTTGATGTAACATCCGTAAAAAACCGGGTTATCCAAACCCGCTTCGTTTATTAAACCGAATAATCAGTTATAAATTTTGTCGCGTATTTAATTCTCAAATAAATTTTATACGATACATAATTAATAATCAAATTAGAATTTTAAAACATAATTATTAAATAACAAAAAAATAGCTAATTAAAAAAATGTGGAGACGCCGGGTTTCGAACCCGGGTCACCCACACAGTTTTCACCACTCCGCCACACGCTCATGTTGTGAAGAAATTTAAACAAATAAAACTTAAAATCTCACCGCGAACAATCCGATTTAACCCAAAAACTGAAACCGCCAATCAATCTTCAATCAATGAAGTTTCGCGATTATTTTGGGCATAACGGCAACTGGGCATCGGTTATAATCAGTCCATTGACTCAATTCGAATCAAAACTGATCAAACCATATGATTTTGAATTCGAAA
Organism: Scalesia atractyloides; assembly: GCA_947069175.1. Classification (NCBI taxonomy): domain Eukaryota; kingdom Viridiplantae; phylum Streptophyta; class Magnoliopsida; order Asterales; family Asteraceae; genus Scalesia; species Scalesia atractyloides. The sequence goes on from CAMTDV010000014.1 coordinate 62,187,384, forward strand.
CCGAAAATGTAATTAAATCCGAGTTATACTTTATTCATCATTTGAGCTCGCGAGTTTATCAAACTTACTCTCTCCAATTCACTCTGAAAACCTCGCCGCAAGTCGTTGGAGTCCTCTGCAACTTGACCGAAAGTGATCGCCGGAAAACCGGAGAATTTATCCCACTGTTGTTTTACTTTATAAACGGGCATCTAGAGCTCATACCGAAATCACCCACACTCACCTTAAACTCCCTGTAGAGTCTCTGTCGCAAGAAATACATCGCCGGAGATTTTCTGCAATCGCCGGACTTTCGCCGGAAAACCGAGACTTTCATCAAAACGGTAAATACCTCGACTCTTTCGATTTCAATCCATTGTTAGACTATTACTAACTTCAATCCATCAACCAGAATCAATCTCAGACGACGTAGCCGGAATATTCTGCACTCGCCGGAAAACCTCTGGAATTTCCAAAATCACGCTGTGAATCGGTATAATCATTCAAACCTTCTGATAATCATTGTTTAGTAACTCAATTTCACATCTAATCGATCAAAACTGTTAATTGATCCGATCAGACGGAGTTCACAAAACAGAGCCGACGATCCTTGCCGGAGTTCTGAGAAAGACATCTGTTTCGGTACATTCATTTCCAAAACCCTCTCTATCCATCACATTTCAATCACTTATAAATTTTGTTAATCAAATTAAACAAGAACAGTTGAATAATCGTTGTCTGTGTCTTTGAACGAAGAAGATGAAGTCGAACTTATGTATAAGTATAATTAAAATAAGATATTAAACCGGGTTAGACACACAGTCCAGCGGTGGACTGTGTGCAAACAATTAACACACGTCTCGAGTTCGATCCCTGACACAACCTCACTCTCTGTAATAAAAATGTTCTTTTTAAACCAAACCGGATCAACTCGCTGTAAGATGTTAAGTTTAATAAAAATCAGTATATTAACCAGGTTAAACACACAGTCCAGCGGTGGACTGTGTGCAACACTAAACAACGGGTCCCGGGTTCGAGACCTGTTATGTGCACCGGTCCGATATAATTAAATCCTTATTAAAAATAAATGATTTCTGATTAAACTAAATAGTGTATAAATATAATTAAAAACATAAATATTTCGGGTTAGACACGTAACTCAGTTGGTAGAGCTGCGTGCACGCGTACGGGAGGTCTCGGGTTCGAGCCTCACCCAGCGCATACATACACACGTCCGAAACCGGTCAACAGTCAAACGGTCAACGGTCAACTGGTCAACTGGTCAATTGGTCAAAAAGTCAAAAATTTTTATTTTCTTTTATTTTTTATTTTATTTAAAAATCATTTAAAAATACTTAAAAATAATATTTTTAAAGTTAGAAAACTTCCTTAAACTCACAAAAATAAACCTAACAATCCCATTAAGAACACTAATTAAAAATATTAATCACAAATAAAAGTTTATTTATTTATCGGACTATTATGTTATTATTTAGGTTAGTTCCCTTGCCGATTAAATCCGAATTCGTGCGCATTCATCATCAATCCAAGAAACGCACCCAATGTGAGTGAATTCTTACAAATTCCCCTTTTTATTCATGTTTTGGGGTGTATCATGTGTCGCTTAAACTAATTCGCTTATTCAAACTCGTGCTATACCATATTATGATCTAAACTTAGAATGTAAATATTGTTTGTTGCTATGTATTACATATTGTCAAGTTGTATGCAAATTATTTGTTAGGCCCATCAGTTCCTCGTGGGAGACGAGTTGAACAACGCGTGCCTTAAAACTCATTCATTAGGCCCATCAGTTCGTAGAACAACGCGTGCCTCAAAACTCATTCATTAGGCCCATCAGTTCCTCGTGGGAGACGAGTTGAACAACGCGTGTCTCAAAACAATCAATTGTTGTATGTGTGTGCAAAATTTAATATTATGTGTATTGTGAATAAATTTACATCTACATTTACTCATATGTGGTTATGCACTTTATTTTATAATCAATACAATAAACACGTTTAAATGTTTTCATAGGATTCACTCGCCAACTTTTTGTTGACCCAAAAACCATTTTTACACATGATACAGGTGCACAGGATGAAGCAAGGAACACATAGGAAAAGTGCCTTAGAAGAAAAATAATGAAGTCTAGAAAGATATATAGAACATGTTGTACTTGTATGATTTGATTGTATGATCTTCTTTAATATTGTAATAATAAATATGAAACATTATAATAAATGTCATGAGCTTTGATGAAAACCCAATCATGCCCCGATCACCTATTTCCGCTGCGGGTCGGGGTTGTGACAGATTGGTATCAGAGCTTTTGACTATAGGGATATAGGATAGGTTATTAGACCCTCAGAGCCTATACTATAGTTGATTAGATTTTAATTGTTTATGTGGTTACATGCAAACACATGATGTTTATTTCTTTCATATTTATTACATACACAAATGCATGCAAACACTTCCAATATTACATTTTGTGATACATAATGAATTTATACTTACAGTCAAACATACATACTTACATACATATTCATCATACATATTTCAATGTTCACATATTCAAATCATCTTCATACTTCCGTTATTCAAGATTTTGTCGCATTTGTCATTTTTCAAATCTCATCAAAGTGAGTTCTACGACGGGCATGTAGTAACTGTAAGGGTACAAGTACGGTAGTCGGAACGTCCTGTCTAGGTTGGCATTCGTATAAATCCAATATAATGGACCAGTTTGCCTACCTGGGGACTAACGATGAGAGTACGAAGGACCTATTAGGCCAAAGCATGCCACACCAAACGTCGTTCGAACTAACCCCACTTTGAGTTGTCACCGTGTCCACACCTGGATGCACTCCGAACTTCATACGTTACATACATATTTCTCGATTTTCTCCGGGTTTTAGTGTACGTAACCAGGCTAACACATGCGAACCATATGAAAAACCCGGTAATCATGGGGGCCCACATGATTACGAAGGTGAAGTATGGCGGCATGCAAGGCCCAATTACGAGCAAAGCCCAAGACATCCTATGGATGTAGTAGATTTATTATTCTATATTTATTTTACGAATGTTCATTCCTAAATACGACACATGACCCCTAAAACGTCCAACTCATACTCTTGATATGTATTCCTTGTAGATGTCTTCTAATTCCGCTCGTAGGAAGATGAGATCAGGAAAAGCCCGCGAGCGCATGGCTGCCCAAATCGCTCAACAAATGGCTGCCGTAATACCCAACATTCTCGTTCAAATTCAACAAGCCCTTACCACTAATCCCGTCAATCAAGAAGATCAAAATGTTGTCAACCCTCCCCCAAGTACCACTAAATGCACCTTCAAGCATTTCAAATCCTGCGACCCTCCAAAATACGAAGGGACTGAAAGTGTCACCGCTCTCCTCCATTGGTTTGAAGAAATGGAAAACACTTTTCTAAATTGCGATTGCCCCGATGATCGCAAAGTGCGATATGCTACTGGTCGTTTACTTGGAATACCACTTACATGGTGGAATACAGAGAAGGCCAAACGAGGTGTTGAAGATGCTATGACTTTGACTTGGGAAGAGTTGAAGGAAATCATGACAAGACGGTTTTGCCCAAGAAGCGAAATCAAGAAATTGGAGGATGAGTTCCATTCTTTGAAACAAAAGGAAGGCGACCACACCACATACAACAAGAGATTCCTCGAGTTAAATCAAATGGTTCCCAACTTGTTCACTCCTCTTTACCGTTTGATCGAGCACTACATTCGAGGTCTTCCTTCAAAAATTCAAGACTCTGTAATAAGTACCACACCTGCAACTTTGGAAGCAGCAATGGAGTTAGCTACAGAGCTCACCGAGAACCGCATACGAAATAAGGACTTCAAGGAGGAGAAGAAGAAGAAGGATAAAGCATCAACTGAAACCTCAAACTCCACCCAAACCAAATCCCCTTCTCAACCCATTTCTAAGAGAAAACGAGATGGGCAACTTTTCGCTGTCACCCAACGCAATCAACCAGCCTCACAAGCCGTACCCTCCAAGCTATCCCAATCACTCAAGTAGCACCCAACTCAACTTACCCAAATAAGAAACCTTACCTTGGACCTCACCCTCAATGTAACACCTGTTTTTATCACCATCCATCTACCTTACCTTGTCGACTATGTGCGAATTGTGGACGCTATGGTCATTTGAGAAAGGCTTGCCGCACCTCTCAAAACCAAACCTCACCCCCTACTCAAAACATGATCCAAACATATCAACAACCCCAATACCCCATGTTTCCTTATGTTCAAGCTTGTTTTAATTGTGGCGACCCTACCCATTTTAGAAACACGTGCCCTCGATTGGTTAACATCATAAACGCCCAAGCTCAAGCAAACCCAGTTAACCAAGCAAATCAAGAAAACCTAACCACTAGGCCACCAGCAAGAGGAAGAGTTTTCAACATCAACGCCAATCCTGTTGAAGATAATGACGGCCCAAACGAACCACCCAACTAGTCTCCTTCACCAAAAATCAAGATTCAACTCCAACCGCTTAGTTTTTATGTTTTTTCTTTATGTTATCTTAATTTTCAAGTATTTAAATTATAAATTGGAAATTTATCCAAGAATCTTAATGCGAATTTCTATTTCAGTTTTGTTTTATACTCATTGATTTAACATTCATATCATCATACCTCACGACGTATCTTAGTCTCATCATTTAGAGAAGTTGGGTTGTGTCTCACTTCTACATAGACTAACCTCTTCATCATAACAAACGAGAGAGGTACTGTCATCATTCAAACATGTATACTATCAGAATTAAGACTCAAGCTTTGGTTGTTGTGTTTGTTTACGTTCTAGAGTCACATCATAGAACTAATCATAACTTACTGATAAAACCAATTAAAATTTAACAAGAATATGGTGGATACGCCCTTGGTACTTCCTATATATAAGTATTCTTGCCAAAGGATGAGAGACATTGTCAGGCGGTTATGAGAAGTTCCATGTAGGTTTCAGTGGTAGAAGTTTTGTTTTAGGGTATAACCTTATCTTTCCAAACGTATCAAAACTCATATGCATAAAATCATACTTAGTCAATCAACTCTGTTTATCCATGTTCCGTATTCATACCCTTTAGGCAGCAAAAAGCGATTCCTGTAGCCGGGTATTCAACCCTTACTAGGAACGTTACCTCCTCAAATAAGATTTAAAACTCTTACCCCCCTTCTAGGTATGTAATTGTCAAAACCACCCTCCTTTCGAGTCAAACATACCACTACTACTTAAATTTCGGGACGAAATTTCTAAAAGTAGGGGATACTGTAACATCCGTAAAAAACCGGGTTATCCAAACCCGCTTCGTTTATTAAACCGAATAATCAGTTATAAATTTTGTCGCGTATTTAATTCTCAAATAAATTTTATACGATACATAATTAATAAACAAATTAGAATTTTAAAACATAATTATTAAATAACAAAAAAATAGTAAATTAAAAAAAATGTGGAGACGCCGGGTTTCGAACCCGGGTCACCCACAAGTTTTTACCCACACAGTTTTCACCACTCCGCCACACGCTCATGTTGTGAAGAAATTTAAACAAATAAAACTTAAAGTCTCACTGCGAACAATCCAATTTAACCCAAAAACTGAAACTGCCAATCAATCTTCAATCAATGAAGTTTCGCGATTATTTTGGGCATAACGGACAACTGGGCATCGGTTATAATCAGTCCATTGACTCAATTCGAATCAAAACTGATCAAACCATATGATTTTGAATTCGAAACCGAAAATGTAATTAAATCCGAGTTATACTTTATTCATCATTTGAGCTCGCGAGTTTATCAAACTTACTCTCTCCAATTCGCTCTGAAAACCTCGCCGCAAGTCGTTGGAGTCCTCTGCACTTGACCGAAAGTGATCGCTGGAAAACCGGAGAATTTATCCCACTGTTGTTTTACTTTATAAACCGGGCATCTAGAGCTCATACCGAAATCACCCACACTCACCTTAAACTCCCTGTAGAGACTCTGTCGCAAGAAATACATCGCCGGAGATTTTCTTCAATCGCCGGACTTTCGCCGGAAAACCGAGACTTTCATCAAAACGGTACATACCTCGACTCTTTCGATTTCAATCCATTGTTAGACTATTACTAACTTCAATCCATCAACCAGAATCAATCCCAGACGACGGTAGCCAGAATATTCTGAACTCGCCGGAAAACCTCTGGAATTTCCAAAATCACGCTGTGAATCGGTATAATCATTCAAACCTTCTGATAATCATTGTTTAGTAACTCAGTTTCACATCTAATCGATCAAAACTGTTAATTGATCCGATCAGACGGAGTTCACAAAACAGAGCGACGATCCTTGCCGGAGTTCTGAGAAAGACATCTGTTTCGGTACATTCATTTCCAAAACCCCCTCTATCCATCACATTTCAATCACCTATAAATTTTGTTAATCGAATTAAACAAGAACAGTTGAATAATCGTTGTCTGTGTCTTTGAACGAAGAAGATGAAGTCGAACTTATGTATAAGTATAATTAAAACAAGATATTAAACCGGGTTAGACACACAGTCCAGCGGTGGACTGTGTGCAAACAATTAACACACGTCTCTAGTTCGATCCCTGACACAACCTCACTCTCTGTAATAAAAATGTTCTTTTTTAACCAAACCGGATCAACTCGCTGTAAGATGTTAAGTTTAATAAAAATCAGTATATTAACCAGGTTAGACACACAGTCCAGCGGTGGACTGTGTGCAACACTAAACAACGGGTCCCGGGTTCGAGACCTGTTGTGTGCACCGGTCCGATATAATTAAATCCTTTTTGAAAATAAATGATTTCTGATTAAATTAAATAGTGTATAAATATAATTAAAAACAGAAATATTTCGGGTTAGACACGTAGCTCAGTTGGTAGAGCTGCGTGCACGCGTACGGGAGGTCTAGGGTTCGAGCCTCACCCAGCGCATACATACACACGTCTGAACCGGTCAACAGTCAAACGGTCAACGGTCAACTGGTCAACTGGTCAATTGGTCAAAAAGTCAAAAATTTTTATTTTCTTTTATTTTTTATTTTATTTAAAAATCATTTAAAAATACTTAAAAATAATATTTTTAAAGTTAGAAAACTTCCTTAAACTCACAAAAATAAACCTAACAATCCCATTAAGAACACTAATTAAAAATATTAATCACAAATAAAAGTTTATTTATTTATCGGACTATTATGTTATTATTTAGGTTAGTTCCCTTGCCGATTAAATCCGAATTCGTGCGCATTCATCATCAATCCAAGAAACGCACCCAATGTGAGTGAATTCTTACAAATTCCCCTTTTTATTCATGTTTTGGGGTGTATCATGTGTCGCTTAAACTAATTCGCTTATTCAAACTCGTGCTATACCATATTATGATCTAAACTTAGAATGTAAATATTGTTTGTTGCTATGTATTACATATTGTCAAGTTGTATGCAAATTATTTGTTAGGCCCATCAGTTCCTCGTGGGAGACGAGTTGAACAACGCGTGCCTTAAAACTCATTCATTAGGCCCATCAGTTCGTAGAACAACGCGTGCCTCAAAACTCATTCATTAGGCCCATCAGTTCCTCGTGGGAGACGAGTTGAACAACGCGTGTCTCAAAACAATCAATTGTTGTATGTGTGTGCAAAATTTAATATTATGTGTATTGTGAATAAATTTACATCTACATTTACTCATATGTGGTTATGCACTTTATTTTATAATCAATACAATAAACACGTTTAAATGTTTTCATAGGATTCACTCGCCAACTTTTTGTTGACCCAAAAACCATTTTTACACATGATACAGGTGCACAGGATGAAGCAAGGAACACATAGGAAAAGTGCCTTAGAAGAAAAATAATGAAGTCTAGAAAGATATATAGAACATGTTGTACTTGTATGATTTGATTGTATGATCTTCTTTAATATTGTAATAATAAATATGAAACATTATAATAAATGTCATGAGCTTTGATGAAAACCCAATCATGCCCCGATCACCTATTTCCGCTGCGGGTCGGGGTGTGACAGATTGGTATCAGAGCTTTTGACTATAGGGATATAGGATAGGTTATTAGACCCTCAGAGCCTATACTATAGTTGATTAGATTTTAATTGTTTATGTGGTTACATGCAAACACATGATGTTTATTTCTTTCATATTTATTACATACACAAATGCATGCAAACACTTCCAATATTACATTTTGTGATACATAATGAATTATACTTACAGTCAAACATACATACTTACATACATATTCATCATACATATTTCAATGTTCACATATTCAAATCATCTTCATACTTCCGTTATTCAAGATTTTGTCGCATTTGTCATTTTTCAAATCTCATCAAAGTGAGTTCTACGACGGGCATGTAGTAACTGTAAGGGTACAAGTACCGGTAGTCGGAACGTCCTGTCTAGGTTGGCATTCGTATAAATCCAATATAATGGACCAGTTTGCCTACCTGGGGACTAACGATGAGAGTACGAAGGACCTATTAGGCCAAAGCATGCCACACCAAACGTCGTTCGAACTAACCCCACTTTGAGTTGTCACCGTGTCCACACCTGGATGCACTCCGAACTTCATACGTTACATACATATTTCTCGATTTTCTCCGGGTTTTAGTGTACGTAACCAGGCTAACACATGCGAACCATATGAAAAACCCGGTAATCATGGGGGCCCACATGATTACGAAGGTGAAGTATGGCGGCATGCAAGGCCCAATTACGAGCAAAGCCCAAGACATCCTATGGATGTAGTAGATTTATTATTCTATATTTATTTTACGAATGTTCATTCCTAAATACGACACATGACCCCTAAAACGTCCAACTCATACTCTTGATATGTATTCCTTGTAGATGTCTTCTAATTCCGCTCGTAGGAAGATGAGATCAGGAAAAGCCCGCGAGCGCATGGCTGCCCAAATCGCTCAACAAATGGCTGCCGTAATACCCAACATTCTCGTTCAAATTCAACAAGCCCTTACCACTAATCCCGTCAATCAAGAAGATCAAAATGTTGTCAACCCTCCCCCAAGTACCACTAAATGCACCTTCAAGCATTTCAAATCCTGCGACCCTCCAAAATACGAAGGGACTGAAAGTGTCACCGCTCTCCTCCATTGGTTTGAAGAAATGGAAAACACTTTTCTAAATTGCGATTGCCCGATGATCGCAAAGTGCGATATGCTACTGGTCGTTTACTTGGAATACCACTTACATGGTGGAATACAGAGAAGGCCAAACGAGGTGTTGAAGATGCTATGACTTTGACTTGGGAAGAGTTGAAGGAAATCATGACAAGACGGTTTTGCCCAAGAAGCGAAATCAAGAAATTGGAGGATGAGTTCCATTCTTTGAAACAAAAGGAAGGCGACCACACCACATACAACAAGAGATTCCTCGAGTTAAATCAAATGGTTCCCAACTTGTTCACTCCTCTTTACCGTTTGATCGAGCACTACATTCGAGGTCTTCCTTCAAAAATTCAAGACTCTGTAATAAGTACCACACCTGCAACTTTGGAAGCAGCAATGGAGTTAGCTACAGAGCTCACCGAGAACCGCATACGAAATAAGGACTTCAAGGAGGAGAAGAAGAAGAAGGATAAAGCATCAACTGAAACCTCAAACTCCACCCAAACCAAATCCCCTTCTCAACCCATTTCTAAGAGAAAACGAGATGGGCAACTTTTCGCTGTCACCCAACGCAATCAACCAGCCTCACAAGCCGTACCCCTCCAAGCTATCCCAATCACTCAAGTAGCACCCAACTCAACTTACCCAAATAAGAAACCTTACCTTGGACCTCACCCTCAATGTAACACCTGTTTTTATCACCATCCATCTACCTTACCTTGTCGACTATGTGCGAATTGTGGACGCTATGGTCATTTGAGAAAGGCTTGCCGCACCTCTCAAAACCAAACCTCACCCCCTACTCAAAACATGATCCAAACATATCAACAACCCCAATACCCCATGTTTCCTTATGTTCAAGCTTGTTTTAATTGTGGCGACCCTACCCATTTTAGAAACACGTGCCCTCGATTGGTTAACATCATAAACGCCCAAGCTCAAGCAAACCCAGTTAACCAAGCAAATCAAGAAAACCTAACCACTAGGCCACCAGCAAGAGGAAGAGTTTTCAACATCAACGCCAATCCTGTTGAAGATAATGACGGCCCAAACGAACCACCCAACTAGTCTCCTTCACCAAAAATCAAGATTCAACTCCAACCGCTTAGTTTTTATGTTTTTTCTTTATGTTATCTTAATTTTCAAGTATTTAAATTATAAATTGGAAATTTATCCAAGAATCTTAATGCGAATTTCTATTTCAGTTTTGTTTTATACTCATTGATTTAACATTCATATCATCATACCTCACGACGTATCTTAGTCTCATCATTTAGAGAAGTTGGGTTGTGTCTCACTTCTACATAGACTAACCTCTTCATCATAACAAACGAGAGAGGTACTGTCATCATTCAAACATGTATACTATCAGAATTAAGACTCAAGCTTTGGTTGTTGTGTTTGTTTACGTTCTAGAGTCACATCATAGAACTAATCATAACTTACTGATAAAACCAATTAAAATTTAACAAGAATATGGTGGATACGCCCTTGGTACTTCCTATATATAAGTATTCTTGCCAAAGGATGAGAGACATTGTCAGGCGGTTATGAGAAGTTCCATGTAGGTTTCAGTGGTAGAAGTTTTGTTTTAGGGTATAACCTTATCTTTCCAAACGTATCAAAACTCATATGCATAAAATCATACTTAGTCAATCAACTCTGTTTATCCATGTTCCGTATTCATACCCTTTAGGCAGCAAAAAGCGATTCCTGTAGCCGGGTATTCAACCCTTACTAGGAACGTTACCTCCTCAAATAAGATTTAAAACTCTTACCCCCCTTCTAGGTATGTAATTGTCAAAACCACCCTCCTTTCGAGTCAAACATACCACTACTACTTAAATTTCGGGACGAAATTTCTAAAAGTAGGGGATACTGTAACATCCGTAAAAAACCGGGTTATCCAAACCCGCTTCGTTTATTAAACCGAATAATCAGTTATAAATTTTGTCGCGTATTTAATTCTCAAATAAATTTTATACGATACATAATTAATAAACAAATTAGAATTTTAAAACATAATTATTAAATAACAAAAAAATAGTAAATTAAAAAAAATGTGGAGACGCCGGGTTTCGAACCCGGGTCACCCACAAGTTTTTACCCACACAGTTTTCACCACTCCGCCACACGCTCATGTTGTGAAGAAATTTAAACAAATAAAACTTAAAGTCTCACTGCGAACAATCCAATTTAACCCAAAAACTGAAACTGCCAATCAATCTTCAATCAATGAAGTTTCGCGATTATTTTGGGCATAACGGACAACTGGGCATCGGTTATAATCAGTCCATTGACTCAATTCGAATCAAAACTGATCAAACCATATGATTTTGAATTCGAAACCGAAAATGTAATTAAATCCGAGTTATACTTTATTCATCATTTGAGCTCGCGAGTTTATCAAACTTACTCTCTCCAATTCGCTCTGAAAACCTCGCCGCAAGTCGTTGGAGTCCTCTGCACTTGACCGAAAGTGATCGCTGGAAAACCGGAGAATTTATCCCACTGTTGTTTTACTTTATAAACCGGGCATCTAGAGCTCATACCGAAATCACCCACACTCACCTTAAACTCCCTGTAGAGACTCTGTCGCAAGAAATACATCGCCGGAGATTTTCTTCAATCGCCGGACTTTCGCGGAAAACCGAGACTTTCATCAAAACGGTACATACCTCGACTCTTTCGATTTCAATCCATTGTTAGACTATTACTAACTTCAATCCATCAACCAGAATCAATCCCAGACGACGTAGCCAGAATATTCTGAACTCGCCGGAAAACCTCTGGAATTTCCAAAATCACGCTGTGAATCGGTATAATCATTCAAACCTTCTGATAATCATTGTTTAGTAACTCAGTTTCACATCTAATCGATCAAAACTGTTAATTGATCCGATCAGACGGAGTTCACAAAACAGAGCCGACGATCCTTGCCGGAGTTCTGAGAAAGACATCTGTTTCGGTACATTCATTTCCAAAACCCCCTCTATCCATCACATTTCAATCACCTATAAATTTTGTTAATCGAATTAAACAAGAACAGTTGAATAATCGTTGTCTGTGTCTTTGAACGAAGAAGATGAAGTCGAACTTATGTATAAGTATAATTAAAACAAGATATTAAACCGGGTTAGACACACAGTCCAGCGGTGGACTGTGTGCAAACAATTAACACACGTCTCTAGTTCGATCCCTGACACAACCTCACTCTCTGTAATAAAAATGTTCTTTTTTAACCAAACCGGATCAACTCGCTGTAAGATGTTAAGTTTAATAAAAATCAGTATATTAACCAGGTTAGACACACAGTCCAGCGGTGGACTGTGTGCAACACTAAACAACGGGTCCCGGGTTCGAGACCTGTTGTGTGCACCGGTCCGATATAATTAAATCCTTTTTGAAAATAAATGATTTCTGATTAAATTAAATAGTGTATAAATATAATTAAAAACAGAAATATTTCGGGTTAGACACGTAGCTCAGTTGGTAGAGCTGCGTGCACGCGTACGGGAGGTCTAGGGTTCGAGCCTCACCCAGCGCATACATACACACGTCTGAACCGGTCAACAGTCAAACGGTCAACGGTCAACGGTCAACTGGTCAACTAGTCAAAAAGTAAAAAAAAAATTATTTTCTTTAATTTTTTATTTTATTTAAAAATCAATTAAAAATACTTAAAAATAATATTTTTAAAATTAGAAAACTTCCTTGAGCTCACAAAAATAAACCTAACAATCCCATTAAGAACACTAATTAAAAATATTAATCACAAATAAAAGTTTATTTATTTATCGGACTTATATGTTATTATTTATGTTAGTTCCCTTGCCGATTAAATCCGAATTCGTGCGCATTCATCATCAATCCAAGAAATGCACCCAATGTGAGTGAATTCTTACAAATTCCCCTTTTTATTCATGTTTTGGGGTGTATCATGTGTCGCTTAAACTAATTCGCTTATTCAAACTCGTGCTATACCATATTATGATCTAAACTTAGAATGTAAATATTGTTTGTTGCTATGTATTACATATTGTCAAGTTGTATGCAAATTATTTGTTAGGACCATCAGTTCCTCGTGGGAGACGAGTTGAACAACGTGTGCCTTAAAACTCATTCATTAGGCCCATCAGTTCGTAGAACAACGCGTGCCTCAAAACTCATTCGTTAGGTCCATCAGTTCCTCGTGGGAGACGAGTTGAAGAACGCGTGCCTTAAAACAATCAATTGTTGTATGTGTGTGCAATATTTAATATTATGTGTATTGTGAATAAATTTATATCTACATTTACTCATATGTGGTTATGCACTTTATTTTATAATCAATACAATAAACACGTTTAAATGTTTTCATAGGATTCACTCGCCAACTTTTTGTTGACCCAAACATGATACAGGTGGACAGGATGAAGCAACGACACATAGGAAAAGTGCCTTAAAAGAAAATAATGAAGTCTAGAAAGATATATAGAACATGTTGTACTTGTATGATTTGATTGTATGATCTTCTTTAATATTGTAATAATAAATATGAAACATTATAATAAATGTCATGAGCTTTGATGAAAACCCTATCATGCCCCGATCACCTATTTCCGCTGCGGGTCGGGGTGTGACACTTGATTCTGTTATTCGTGATTGTCAATTGAACCTCAATAATCACCTTTTTGCCATTAACCTTACGCGGATGCAACTTGGGAGTTTCGACATCATTACTGGAATGGATTGGTTAACCAAACACCATGCTGAGGTGATCTGCTTTGACAAGATAGTTTGAATACCTCTTCCCTCTGGTGAAGTCTTAGAAGTTCGTGGAGAAAAACCCGTTAGTAGCCTTAAACTCATGACATGTACCCAAGCTCAAAAATACCTACGAAAGAATTATGTAGCCTTCCTAGCACATATCATAGAGGAGAAAGGCAAAAACAAAACTGTTCAGGATATCCCCGTTGTACGGGATTATCCTAAGGTATTTCCTAAAAACTACTTGGTTTACCTCCTGTACGACAAGTTGAGTTCCGTGTTGATCTTATACCTGGTGCTAACCCGATAGCTAAATCTCGTTACCGTCTTGCACCGTCTGAGATGCAAGAGTTATCAAAACAGCTTCAAGAGTTATCTGATAAAGGATTCATTCATCCGAGCTATTCACCTTGGGGCGCTCCTGTCCTATTTTTGAAAAAGAAGGATGGATCCTTCCATGTGTGTATCGATTATCGTGGGCTCAACAAACTCACGATCAAAAATCAATATCCCCTACCTCGTATTGATGATCTCTTTGATCAGCTACAAGGTGCTACCTGCTTTTCTAAGATCGATCTGCGCTCTGGGTATCATCAGCTTCGTGTACTCGAGGAAGATATTCCCAAGACTGCTTTCCGCACACAATGCGGTCACTACGAGTTTACTGTTATGCCTTTTGCGTTGACGAATGCTCCAGCCGTATTTATGGACTTAATGAATCGGGTTTGTAAACCTTATTTGGACAAGTTCATCATTGTTTTCATCGACGACACTCTCATTTATTCCAAGTCTCAAGCCGAACACGAACAACATCTCCGATTAACAATGGAACATCTGAAGAAAGAACAATTATATACTAAATTCTCCAAATGCGAGTTTTGGTTAAAAGAAGTTCAATTCTTGGGACACATAGTCAATGAACAAGGTATTCATGTGGATCCTTCCAAAATCATTGCGATTAAGGATTGGAACACACCCACTACTCCCACAGAAGTTCGCTCATTTCTCGGATTTGCTGGGTATTACCGTCGTTTTATCACGAATTTCTCAAAGATTGCGGTTCCCTCACCGCTTTAACTCAAAAGAATAAGCCTTTTGAGTGGGGACCTAAACAAGAGGAAGCTTTCCAAACACTGAAACAAAAACTCTGTGATGCTCCTATCTTACCTTTACTCAATGGCAACGATGATTTTGTTTTCTATTCTGACGCATCAAATCTAGGCCTTGGATGTGTTCTCATGCAACGGGATAAAGTCATATCCTATGCCTCGAGACAATTGAAAATCCACGAGTAGAACTACACGACTCATGATCTTGAGTTAGGTGCTGTAGTTTTCGCTCTCAAGATTTGGAGACCCTACCTTTATGGTACAAAATATGTTGTTTTCACGGACCACAAAGGTCTCCAACACATATCCAATCAAAAGGAGCTGAATATGAGATAACGACGCTGGGTCGAACTCTTGAACGACTACGACTACGAAATTCGCTACCATCCTGGTAAGGCGAATGTCGTGGCCGATGCACTAAGTCATAGGGAACGTGTCAAGCTACATTGTATCAAATTCAATCTGATATCCAAACATGTATCCTTCAAGCACAACGTACATGCGTGAACCAAAGCTTGCTGAAGAATGAGCTACCTCAAAATCTCGAACTTCAACTCGAAAAGAAAGACAATGGATTACTCTATTATTTGAAATGTTTGTGGGTTCCAAGTTAAGATAATCTTCGCACCTTATTGATGGATGAAGCTGATAAGTCTCGTTAGTCAATCCATCCTGGTGCAGACAAAATGTACAAGGATCTCCGCACCCAGTACTGGTGGCCGGGTATGAAAACGGATATTGCCTTATATGTGTCGAAATGCCTAACTAGTCTCAAAGTCAAGGCTAAACATCAAAGCCCATCTGGTTTGCTTGAACGACAAGAAATACTAGTAAGGAAATGGGAGAACATTGCAATGGATCTCATTACAAAATTATCGCGCACATCTAGAGGTAATGATACTATTTGGGTAATCATTGATCGTCTAACAAAGTCAGCACACTTTTTGGCAATTCGTGAGGATTACTCTACTGACAAACTCGCCAAAATCTATGTCGATGAGATTGTATCTCGTCATGGTGTTCCTTTGGACGTAATATCTGACAGAGATGCTCAGTTTTCATCTCACTTACCATGCAATCATCTATGGGAAGCAAACTCAATCTGAGCAATGCTTATCATCCTCAAACGGATGGACAAACTGAAAGAACGATTCAAACACTGGAGGATATGCTTAGAGCATGTGTGATCGACTTTGGTGGTAGTCGGAATTCGCATCTACCATTTATCGAATTCTCTTACAATAATAGTTATCACGTCAGCATTGACATGGCGCCTTTTGAAGCTCTATACAGTCGAAAATGTCGTTCACCTGTCTGTTGGAATGAATTGGAGAGTCTTAGTTCACTGGACCTGAACTCATTCATGACACAACAGATAAAGTTATGCGGACAAGCGACGCAAGCCCTTGGAATTCCAAGTTGGTGATCATGTCCTACTCAAGGTATCTCCTTGGAAAGGAGTGGTCAGATTTGGAAAGAAATGAAAACTTGCACCACGATACGTTGGACCATTCAAGATCATTGAGAGAATCGGAAAGGTGGCCTACCGACTTGATCTACCTCCTAAACTTGGGAACGTTCACCCAACATTCCACATGTCCAATACCCGACGCAAATCTTCACATCCCTCTCGACGAAATTCACATTGATGACACTATGCACTTTGTCGAGAAACCCTCGGAGATTTTGGACCGTGAAGTCAAGAAACTTAAGTGAAGACGAATACCAATAGTTAATGTTTGCTGGGAATCTAAATGTGGCCCAGAATTTACTTGGGAACGAGAGGATCAAATGAAAGCGAAATACCCACATCTGATTCCACAAGTTTCCTCTAATTAAATTTCGGGACGAAATTTCCTAAAGTAGGGGAGACTGTGACATTTGTAACAATTCCAAAACAAGTTATCAATCAATGAAATATTGTGTTTTATTTCGAGATTTATATTTTTATCATGACAATTGCATATATTCAATTCTTGCACGATTTCAAACTCTCAAACAACTTCTGGAAAGTGAAATCGCAAACTGTCACGCAAACGTAACCAGTTTAACGTGACGTACACTCCGGGATAATGGCACAAGCTAAACATATGCTAAATAACCTTTACATAACTTAGAAATAAGATTTGAGGGTTTCGGTATGGCAAAAACATGCTTATGCAACTCTAGGACTATTTTGTAAATTTTGTGAAAGTACGCTAATTCGCGTATTTCTTAATACGAAACACGTACGTACATCCAAATATTTTTGTAATCATTAAAATCAGGAATTTTAGTGATGGGAATGCAAAAATATCATTCGTTACACAATTACGATCGTTTTCGCATTAATTAAAGCGTTCGTCGTAATTAAACGAACGCAACCGTACAACCTAACGAACCGACATCCATGACATTTCCAGGCATATTTCAAGCTCCCTAAGCTTTATCATCCTTATAAAGCTTAAAAATCAGGTTAAATGGTATTAGAAATGCTAAAACGTGACAAAACGAGTTCACGGGCCAATTTTCCAAACCTGCTGCCAGCTAAAGGGCTTACGGACCGTAAGCCTAAGGCCCATACAGTCCGTACGGACCCTCCAGCACAGCAGCAATGTGGCAGCTTCTTGTTTCTTTGCTTGCTCTCCAAGATCACGAATTTGCCACCATTTCTTCTGCAAGGGACATATGTTATGACCACCCTAGGATCATGCCAACACAAGGGACATGTGTAATGATCTTGTGGCTTCAAGAACACTATCAAAGTCCATCAAATTTGGCAATTTTCCTTGCTCATTTCCTCTTTTTTCATCTTGCTCTAAGTTGAAGTGCTACCACCTTGTGGAGGCCTCCCATATGAGCATTCTTCATCCTTGAACACAAGTAAGTATTTTCCCTAGTCTTGTTCTTTTATTTTGCTATTTTGAGCCAAAAGTCAAACTTTGACTTTATGTTTGACTTTCGGTTCTGACCATTTTGTTCAAAGTCAAAGTTCAATTGAACTTTGCAACGTGATAATAATCACGAAGGTTATGATCCATAGCGAGCACACCTACTGATTACCACATTTACTACTCGAAGTGACGAGTCAAAGTTTCGGTTAAAATGCGCATTACGTGCATTTTGTGACGGAACTATTTTCGGGTATCAAAATACTAAATTTTGATACCAAAACATTTTTATAACTTAGTTAGACATGTTTGACATGTCTAACTCGTCACTTTTAGTTTAGTGCTTATTTAGGATCGTAAGTCGAGCGGTCTTGACCACCGCTTTGAGTTTCGAATTCGACCCATTTGGTCGATCTTAGGATCGACCAAGCACACATTTGTGACTATAGTTGTATAGGGAATAACCTACTGAGGTTATTGTAGGAACGTCCGCGATTAGCACGGGAACCTAAATTTGTTATCTATTGTCCGATTAGGCGGAAACTAATGTCATGTTAACCAAATAACAAGAATTACTCATTTAAATGTTGTTTTCATTTATCTAAAGTTCAATACATTCGAGAACCGGATCCGACAGAGCTTCGCCGTCTCTGTGCCAAAATCTCTCCAAGTTACAGATGAAATCCCAAGGCACCTGTTTATAGATGTACAAGTTCGCTGGTGAGGGAACATGTTCGGGCGAACTTGACCTAGTCAAGTTCGGCCGAACTTGACTTCTCACACACCATGACCACGAACTTGACTCCAAACTCACTTAAATACGCCTCGTTTCTAACAGATTAAGCCCTATTCACTCAGACTCGATACATAACGACGTAGGCAACATACATATGCACCAACAGACCCCCCTTGGATGTTGCCGCAGTCATCGACTTTTAAAATCTTACGAGTCTTCCGATCTTTAGTTCTTGAATAAACTTTATCATCTTGATCTTTATATCTTCTTTCTCTTTCTTTGAGCTTTGTCTTGATAAACTTTAATCAACATGCTCCCCCTATCTTTAAGCTTTAGTCTCAGACTCCCTTTTGCTTTGATCTTTAAACTTCAAACTCCTCCTAGCTTTGAGCTTTCTTAAATCTTTGGACAGTGTTTTATCCAGCTCCCCCTTAACCTTTACAACCTGTCTAAATAAATTCTAACATTCAAATAAACATTTCAGATTCACTGTTTTGAACTTTTGTACCATCAACATTTCAAACTTTAATCTTCGCTTCAAACTTTTCAAAAACGTTAATTGTTTCAAGTTCAACTTAATGACCTTGAATACATTTTACATTTAAGACCATCAACTTTCACGTTTTTATCATTTGATTTGTAAAAAATCCACTTAGTTGATCAAGTCCAAGTTAATGACCTTGATTAACCAAATATATCAACCAAGTCCAAATTAATGACCTCAGTTTGAAAAATCGTTATAAACAATCTGATTTTAAAGTTTTCAAATTAATGAACTTTTAAACATTTATCAGATTTTCTTACCAGACTTCAAAGATCCGTTCTCCAACATTGGTTCGTTGAAACTAATGTAGAAATAAAATCTTTTTGTATTTTAGAAAGTTTAGGCTAAACACACTGAAAATCTTTTTGGTTTTATTTTGAAAAGCAAGTAAAGTATTTACAAAACTTTTCACAAGTAAAATAAACTATGTACAAACATATTTACAGACATATTTTTGTGAATTCTGTCTAAGGATCATATCAGTTTGTTTGAGACATATTACCAGTACCGTTGACCTTTTTGAAGACTTTAAGATTTAAACTTGTTTACCTAGAATGTCGATATGTTTGTCCACTTAAACTTATCACATTTCTCAATTGTTCAAAGATATATTAGGATATGATTTATGAAACTTGACTTAACTATGGTTCCCACTTCTTGAATATACTCCCGAATCCAGATTCCCTAGATTTCATCTTACAGGTGAATATAGCGTAATTGATATCTGTATCTGGGTTGTGTGAGGCCTTGAGAGCTTAGGTTAGTACTACCGTACAGACAAAGAGATGAAAGGCTGACTTTAAGGTGTGTTCCGCTTAAGGAATCTTTTAAGCATTGCAAATGATTAGATCTTTCGATACTTTTCAAATTTTGCATGCTAATTTGGGGTTTTTAGCAAAAGCATTATAGAAGTTCTAGGCTATTGCTTCTGCAAAATCAGAAGAACTTGTATAATACCCCAGATATAAACTATCTATAAAGACCTCGTATCTCAGAATCAGGCAACCTTTCAATCGAAATTTCGGAATACTAACTCCATATATCAAGATGTGTTAAACCACAAATTTAAGAGTTGCTAAATTTAGTTTATATCCCGGAAACAATTTACTGAATATGTAAAGTCTATCGACACATCCACAGTAAGACTTGTTTATCACTTTTAAACTTTACAATTCTTTAGCATACTGTGATAGTCCACTAATGTACTATCATTACAAAATAGTTATGATTCTTATCAGTACAAACCAAAACCAAAAAGGTTTTGGATTTTCTCACTTTTTCAAATAGTTATTTTCACTGCTGCAACATGGAGTCTAAAGAACACTCTATCAAATGTATACAGGATAGCGGAGCTCCATGAGTTTTTAACTTATCTAGAAAGGCATATTCTTTGATGGTTTTTGAAATTACAAAGTTTGAAAAAGAAAAGTTTCAAAAAGAATTTTTGAAAACTTGAGAAAATCCAATTGTTTGAACAAAACACTGATTGTTATATTGAAAAATCATTTAAATTGATTTCAAAAATTCTTTTTAACTTTTCTTTTTCAACCACTTTGTAATTTCAAAAACCATCAAAGAATATGCTTTCTAGATAAGTTAAAAACTCATGGAGCTCCGCTATCCTGTATCAACTTTGATAGAGTGGATCTTTGACTCCTGCACATGAAATAACTATTTGAAAAATGAAACCCAAACCTTTTTGGTTTTGGGTTTGTACTGATAAGAATCATAAGCATATTCTAACTCTTCATCATAATCAAAATCATCAACAAACATTTCGTCCAATGTTGACTCTGAAAATGTTTTTACCTTTTCATTATTTGTTTGTTTGATTACTGATTCGGTTGATTTGACATTTTCAGTTTTTGTCAGCAACAAACTTTGGTTTTTCTGATGATGAAAACCTTTTCTTAGCAATCCATGATTGTAGCTTGCTTCTCGCTTTCTTGATAGAACCTAGAATCTTTGATTTCATCAAACCTTAAAGTTTTACCTTTTACAAATGTTGAGTTTTCAAACTTTGACACAGTTTTAGGTTTCACTTCTTGTTTAGATTCAAAGTTTCTATTTGACTCTGTGACATTTTTCACAATCTCTGGTTGTTTTGTTTTTCATCTTTTGATTCAGTTTTTCTTCATGGAAACACAGGCTTTATATTCAGACACTTGCGAGCAATGTGACCAACATTATTGCATTTAAAGCAAGTTCGATTATCAGAACCATTTCCACTAGTGGGTTTTACTCCACTTGTGGACTTGGTCTTAGCCTTGTCCCGAAGTTCTTTTTCTTTCTTGAATTCATCATTCGATTGCTTACCGATCATGCTTTCTTCTTGAATCGTGCTCGTTCCATACACAACTTTATATTCTTACCTTTGTATTCCTGGAACTCTGGTTTCTCCTTCTTCTTTGGTTCTTTTCTTCAACCTTCAAACCTAATCCTGCTCTCCTTTGCTCAGGAAAATCACCACCAACCTTTCGATAATTGTTAGCATTCCTTTTAGGTTTCGAGTAAAATCTTTTCTTGTTTTTGTCAAGATCATCTGATGAAACTTCTACAAGTTTAAACAATTTATCAATTTGATCTTCTTTTACATTCCGAATCGGAAAGCTATCATCGAAGTATAATCTATCATAATCCTTAACCCTGTACATGACAACGTTAGGATCATCACTTAGATCATGTTCTGAAGCTGTATCGTCATTTTCGGACTGTGTATCAGAACTGTTTGAACCTGAATTGGCGCTTTGAAAGCTGCCGTTATCAAAATCATTTCCCAACACATTCTTTACCTCATTTTTTACCACCGCTTCATTGTCATCATTTGAATTTGTAAAGTCTACGTCAATGTTCTCAGGCAATTTATTTCTTTTATCTGAACGAATAAGAATATTAAATGCCTTTTCGATCTCATCATCTTTCTTTCATGAATAACTTGCAAGGAAATGGTGGAGGAACACATCCGTACTCTTTACGCTTTGATTTCTCACCATTTTCCTTCGATTTAATCGTAGGTAAAATGTGATCAATGACATATGCGTTTGTGGTGTAACTCTTTAGAAGCTGTCTTACCCGTTCCGTTTCAATTTTCATGCTTGTGAAGCTCACACTTTGTCTCAGCAATTGTGTTAATGTACATTTAATTGCCTTTTGTTTCTCAATGACTTAGCATTTAACATTTTTACATTAGCGTTAAGTTCACCATTAGCATGTTCAACATATACATATTTCTTGATATTTTGTCATAAGCTTCTTTTATGGTTACTGTAATCTAAAGAAAGTTTTCGTTGTGCTACAGTCAATTCTTTTATATTGACTTTATCAAGACATGGTTCACAGGGACTTGCGTACTTTGTGCAAGGCTTTTCAACCTCCACAACTTTCACAACTTCCTTTTCAGACACACTTACCTTAGCCTTTACCTTTTTGCGTTTGCTTTCAAGGCTTCTTGCTTCTGCATCTCAAGATACGCTAACTCTTCTTCCTCAACTCTCTGTCTATATCCTTCTAGAATAGCATTTTCCAAAGCAGCATCGACATATGACGTATCAGATTCATTCACTACCCCCGCCATCATAGCAACACCAGTTTTCTTTCCGATGTATCTGTTCTAGTCAAAACCATCTTCTTCATGAGTAACAACAAGAGCTTGTTCGGTTATCTTTGTAGATTTATCTTCTACTTCGACTTGTGTTCTCTTGGATATGGCTTGTATTGAAGAGCTTTCTTGTAGTACTCATTGTTGTTGCCGAAAGGATTTTGGTTTCCACTTGCTTCTTGATTGTTGCATTCACGTTTGAAGTGTCCCTTTTGTCGACACCTGAAGCATGTGACTTTATTCTTGTCAAAACCAAGCTTGTTGCTTGAGTTACCATATCCCTTCCAGTGAGCGCCACAAATTTAAAAAATCTATCTGATGATAGATGGAAGGCTCCACTTGATATCCATCAGATCAACTCTTCTTCATCCACCTGATCATAATCTTTGGCGGTCATCTCTGGATTACCGATCTTTCCAGCAACGAGACTTTCATATGATTCGAGGACAGTAGCAAGAAGTCTATGTGCTGTTTGGCCACCTTTTCAGGAAACATATTCTTCAAATCAACTGCTATGTTGCACTGGAAAACATTTGAATCAGAATTGGGCTTGGCTTGTCTGATTTTGGAATAAAGGCTTGAACTAGCACTAGTATAACTAGATATGGAGAACTTTGACTTGGAGAAGAATTTGCATTTGCACTAAATGCTGTTTGGATTTTCGGGCTTTGGATCGGAGTATCAGGAATACCTCCTTTGTAATAGACACCGACATCTTGAACAACATTAGCATTCTTTGATTTCGCAATTTTCATCAACTCTATTTCATGACCTTCTAATTATATCAATGAAAGATGACAACTTGAAGTGTCTCCAAGATGGACTATTCTTCAAAATCTCAGATATGTTGTCCATTCTCCTTCTGGAAGTGCATCAGCCAACTTCTCAATTTGCTCTTCATTAGACCTTTTGATATCATGTCTCTGCATCTGGACCATGAGGTGACAGTATCTATCGATCATTTGCTTCATTTTTTCACCTTTAATCATCGTGAAGATCTCAAATTCTTTCTTGATTAAAGCCTTTTTGCTTTTGATCATTTCGTCACTTCCTTTGAATTTCTCACAAAGAGAATTCCATAATTCTTGTGAAGTATCATATTCTTGCAAAAGTATCAAGATATCTTCCTTCACTGATTGTTGTATCAAGCTGATCATTTTCTTCTCTGCAACATAGTTATCTTTGTCAGCATTTGAAAACTTATTCAGCGGAAGATCTTGATCACGTTCATCTTTTGGCCATTTGTAACCATCCTCAACGACAACCCAGCTGTTGAATTGATTCGCTTGTATCCAATTCACAAACTTTCTTTCCATTCTTCAAATTCATCCATGCTCGTTAGCTTTGGCGGTTTCGACGTAATACCCATTTCGTTGTCAATATTCATCTGGTTTGCTGCAAAACATTAGCGTTTGATGAAGAAGCCATTTGAGAAACGAACACGTTGTGGAAATCTTCCGTTTTGATAACCTGAAGTCTTATCTGAAAATACAATAAAAAATCTCGAAATTTTTTTTCGGAACCTTAGACAAGTTCGGGCCAACTTGTCACAGACTTATCAAGTTCGGTTGAACTTGATGTGGGATTTGATAAAAATCACACTTTAGAGCGGACTTGTGAAAAGATTCAAGAAATAGGTAAGTTCGGTCGAACTTAGGTGAACTTTCAAGAAGATTATCAAGTTCGGGCGAACTTGTGTGAGAAAGACAAAAAAATTACTCAAGTTCGATTGAACTTGAGTAAAAAATGTTGAAATCTCTCTCAAGTTCGAGCGAACTTCTGTAACAAACTTGAAAATTCTATCAAGTTCGGTCGAACTTGATTAAATCAAAGAAATTTTAATCAAGTTCGGTCGAACTTGATGTTAAGTTCGGCTGAAACTTGTTTCCAAAACATGGTTTTTCAAACTTTTTGATATCAATTCGATTGAATTTGATGTCCAAACTCTCAAGGGTTTATCTATGATGTATTTTACATGACATGTTCAAAAATTAGCCAATTTTGTCCATGAAATCTTCAAATATAGAAAATGTTAAGAAAAATGATAGAATGGAGATGAAATAGAGAAATTCTTGTCTTGATTCCAACAAATTTAGGTATCCAGGCTCTCATACCACTTGTAGGAACGTCCACGATTAGCACGGGAACCTAAATTTGTTATCTATTGTCCGATTAGGCGGAAACTAATGACAAGTTAACCAAATAACAAGAATTACTCATTTAAATGTTGTTTTCATTGATCTAAAGTTCAATACATTCGAGAACCGAATCCGACAGAGCTTCGCCGTCTCTGTGCCAAAATCTCTCCAAGTTACAAATGAAATCCCAAGGCACCTATTTATAGATGTAAAAGGTTCGCTGGTGAGGGAACATGTTCGGGCGAACTTGACCTAGTGAAGTTCGGCCGAACTTGACTTCTACACACACCATGACCAGCGAACTTGACTCCAAACTCACTTAAATACGCCTCGTTTCTAACAGATTAAGCCCTATTCACTCAGACTCAATACATAACGACGTAGGCAACAGACATATGCACCAACAGTTATACCTTATGGTCACGTCGTTTGGTTAGTGTTATGTTAAGTTGCTTATTATGCCTATATGAATTACCAAAATGCCCTTTTTGCACATAAATCAAGTTTAAGCATATGTAACCAACATTTTGACATATAAACTGATGTTGCAACTATATTAAACCTATTTTGGCATAAAAGACTTATCATAGGACATATCTAACCATCCAAACACATATTTACGTAAATGACCCGTTAAAGTAGCGTAAACTACCTTAACGAGTCATTACGGGTCAAAAGCACTTAGGATCACTTCCAAATCAGGATGTTAACTTTATTAAACCATTTCATATGAGTTCCAACACTCATTTGGTTTATAAGGCTTTATTCGATCTGAATCCTCTGATTAAAGTGCCGACATTTACATAGTTATCCGATTTTAGGACACACTTAAATTTTTGATCGTTTGAAGCTTTGATATATCATTTGATCCAAGATTTCTTTGCAATCCTAAGTGAGTACATAGCTCCCCTCTTTTTACGTTTTGCAAATATTTTGGGGTGATTCATATGTGCTAAATCCTTTTCAGGTTTTCCAAAGACAAAGACTATGGTTTATATAACGATGTGATTTCAATAATGTGAACGAACTTGTTGGCACGTTGTATTCATAACAAGAATGACATTCATTAACTTTTGCCAAGCTGACCAGTAGTAAGTTAGGTGCCATAAGACTGACAATCCCGTTACCAAAATTCCCGGTGTTTGTGGGGAAGTTTGGGGAATGACCGAAACTGTATTTGTAACAAACCCATTGGTGATTTGATATACGATGAGGGACCCTTTGGTGGTCCCGAACAGAGTCAACAAAAGTTTTAATGTATTCACGAAATGTCAAAAAATATTCACAATTAAAACAAGAATGATTGAACAATTGGTTTATAACAAGGACGATTGAACGATTGGTTTATAACAAGGACGATTGAACGATTGGTTTATAACAAAGACGATTGAACGATTGGTTTTAAAAAAAAGGACGATTGAACGATTGGTTTATAAAAAGGACGATTGAACGATTCGTTTATAACAAGGATGATTGAACGATTGGTTTATAACAAGGACGATTGAACGATTGATTTACGATAGGTGATTTAGATAACGCGACGGGTGTAATATAATAAAGCATGGTGGATATGCCGTTGGTACTTCCTATATGTAAGTGCTTTTATTGTATTACATACCGTGGCCTTATCTTAAGCACTTGAGCAAATGGTTTTGAACGATGACACGCAACGATTTTCAATTAAAGATGTAAACCATACGAAGTTTTCTTTTAAATCGATTCACTACTCGGTTTTACAAAAGAAATGTTTTGGTCAAGAATCATGGCTACAAGTCTTTTATAAACTTTAACCAACTTGTTTTAGTTGGTTAATTATTATTGCAATACCAAACACTTTTGATACAAGGTTTTTCACTTAACGACTCTAGTAGTCTGACGAGGTATTGCAATACATATATAAGGCCATGAATTTAACACACTCACAAAACTCATGTCTCGTCGGCACTTTTATGCTGACTCGTTTTCACATATGTTTCAGGAGCTTAGGTTGTGACGATTTACAATGCATGGATCACTTAGGATCGGACGTGGGCCTTAGTGACAATAAAACAAGAAAGACAATATTATGTTTTGTTTCGTTTAATTTCCAAGACAATGTAAACAATATTAATTCAGTAATACCAAAACTTTAAATGCCATGGTTGTGAAACAATCTGTTAACGTGACCCCAACGTTTCCGTCACGGTTTGTTGTTTTTCCGCAGTCAGGGTGTTACATAAGCGTTTTGAATAATTTTTTCCTCACGATCATCATTATAAAATTATTTTTTAACCATAACAAACTATTTTAGGATTTCAACATTAATCGGGTGGTCACCGATGTTCGTTTTGCATTTTATCCGTTACGCGATAAGCGTTTATCTTATTATTGCCAACATAATTTTTATCAAAGTTTGGACTTGCCAACACATCAAATATCATCAACTAACACCAAATTCAATAAATTACTTCCTTTATTTATTCATAACAGTGTAACACTAGTACAGTACGTGCTCAAAATAGCCGAGTGTCAGACCACTAACTTTTCAAGCATCATGTCATGTGTTCTCATTTCACTGACCAGAGCGATAAACCTTCGAATTTGATTTTCAAGGGCTTCTCCAGGAAAATGATTGAACATGTTGAAACTCCGAGTCACATTTTCCTCTTACTCTCCTTCATCTCTTCATTTCCTCCATACATTACCAAAAGAGCATCCCAAGTTCCTTTGTAGATTTCTCTTCACGAACCCCTATATCAATCTCGGGAACCAACCTAGAATGCAACATTGCCAAATCCTTATCATCAATTTCTTCTTTTCATAGTCCTCATCATCGTAAGCTGATAGGGCTTGATAGCAGTTGTTCCCTTTTCTTCATCCACCACATAAGTGATAACAGTTGGTCCTCTGCAGATTGATCTCCAAGCCTTAGGATCTTTGATTTTCATGTATTGAATGAAATGAAATTTCCATTCCGAAACGATCCCCCACATGCAGCCTAGGAATCGTGTTGTTTCTTCCAATAACATTGTCCAAGTCTTGGTTCATGGTAACTTTTTCACTCAACGATGTTTGATAAGTTAGGTCCATTACTGAAAAAATAAACTATTAGTAACAATTAAATAATATTTAATTTTAACAGTTGATATGTTTCTAGTTTTATTATAAATGTGTCCAAGTCCAAGTCAAAGTTACAAATAAGTCACAGTCAAAGTTTCAAATAAGTCACAGTCAACAATTTCGAATAACAGTCCAATGAGGTCGCACACACAATCCCGTACACTTCAAATTGGGCCACACACTGTTATATTGGGCCGTACACAATTCAACTTATTGGGCCGCACACTCGGTTGGGTTCCACACTAAAAAAATGAATTGGTGGTGGACCGCATACACCCTTTTGGACCGCACACCAAATTCTTGGGCCGCACACATGTGTCCATTTCACAATCCAATTATCAAACCGCACATGTGTATACCCTACACAAGCCACAATCCAGACCACACACAAGCCAATTGCACACTTTTGATCCGTACACTTATAATTTTTTATTTGAATAAAAAACTGAATCCTGATACTATAGGATACAGATCAGGATTCAGTTTTATGAGATGCTCTCCATCAAGAACACTGTTATGAAAAACCGGCAAACACAAGGCTTTTCTTCCCAAAACAGATCAAAATATACAATTTTAAAACTATTTTCATTATTCAAACTGTTCTTAATTTTGATTTATTTAAAAAATTTGACCAAACACTTCAAATAAAGCCTGTTCAAAACTGAAACAAAGATGAGTAGTCGAATGATGAAAATTAAAACAAAAACAAATGAGAACTTCAACCTTTACAAATTGATGAATCAGCAAACACTTTCTTCTTGTTCTTCGAGTAATATCTAGAAAAACCGAGTCTTCGAATAGACTTCTTAGGCTCTGATACCAATTGTAAGTCTAGAAATCTTGTAGGATATCACAAGCACAATCAAGTGTGCGGAAAACAATTGAAAGTGATGAACAAGAAAGTCGATAGTATTATATTGCACACAAGTTCAAGACTTATCTAGTACAAATCGGTTATGAAGAAGAATAATCAACAACCCTAAATGACCAAGGTGCACCCTATTTATAGATACATAGGGCGACACACATACACACTAGGCCAAATCCCAACCGTACACTATTATAGTATCTGGCCAAGCCCAAAACATCTAATCAGCCCATAATACCAACCCACTACCCAGCTATACAAGACAATCGTAAACCTACTAAAGTATGCCCTTACAGGACACAACTCCGATCTCTACCCTGCTAGCTCTTAATCATGGAATAGGACCAGATCCTACCGACGAGAAGATCGACGAGACTCTTTATTGCTCCATGATCGGATCTCTGATGTACTTAACGGCTTCGCGGCCTGATAAAATGTATCTGACTTGCCTCTTTGCATACTATCAGTCTAGTTCGAGGGTTTCTCACTTGATGATTGTTAAGCGGATTCTTTGCTACCTCAAGGGTTGTCTGAGTACAGGTCTCTGGTACCCAAGAAATGACGATCTCGATCTTCAAGGGTACTTGGATTCAGACTTTGGATGTTGTAAGCTCAACATGAAATCTACAACTGTAGTCTGCCAATTATTCGGCTCGCGTTTGGTAACATGGTAGTGTAAGAAACAAACCACGGTCTCTCTCTCAACCTGTGAGGCAGAATATGTATCTGCTTCTAGCTATTGTTCAAAAATCCTCTGGATTCAACAATAGATGAGGGACTATGGATTGCAATTTCTTAACACGCGAATATATGTAGATAATGAGGTTGCGATATCAATAACTAAAAATTTGGATCACTACTCTAAAACAGAAAATATCGAAATACGCTATCACTTTATTCGTGATTGTTTCGAGAAAAAGTTGTTATGCGTTGAAAAAATCCACACTAATGAACAAAAGGCTGATTTATACACAAAACCGTTTGATAAAACTAAATTTCAATACCTTTTGAAATTAAATGGGATAAAATATTTGTCATTAGGTGGAGAAGAGTGAAACCGAGATGGATGGAGATCTTAAGTAGACCTCATCGGGGAAAAATATTGTTTTTGTTTTTTGGGGGAGATATATTGAGAAGAATACAAAAACATATGAAAAAATTGAAAAAGAGGAAATGATAGTACATCAGTGGGCTGTCACAGCTTGCTAAAGAAATAGAAAGTCGAAATGTTCTTAAACAGTCTCACTGATGATGTTCCAGTAGACTTCGAACATTCAGTAAAATTGTTTTCAAGATATAAAGATAACAAAACCACTTAATTAGTGGTCAACATCTCTTGGATATGTGGTCTTGGTTCCCAAATTTCATTTGAGAGATTGCTGGATTCTGAGATACTAGGACTTTATAACTAGTTGATATCTCGGGTATTATACAAGTTCTTCTGATTTTGCATAAGCAATGGCCTAGAACTTGTAGAATAATTTCCTTTAAAACCCTAAACTGCATTAAGATTGAAATTATCAAAAGATATGATAATTGCAGTAAAAAGATTCCAAAATATGGAAATCACTTTCTAAGACGAGCCTTCATCTCTTTTTTGTACGGTGGTACTAACCTGAGCTCTCAAGGTCTCGCATTAACCAAGATACGATACCAATTGGGTATATTCACATATAAGATGAAATCTTGGAAATCTTAATACGAGAGTATATTCTGAGGTGGGGAACACAATTAAGTCAAGTTCTAAAACACATAAGAATCATATCTTGAAACAATTGAAACATGTGTAATGGTTTAAATGGACAAACAATACTGACAATCTAGGTGAACTTGTTTAAAACTTAAAGTTTATCAAATGAACGGTGTTGGTGACATGTCTCAAAAACTGATATGATCCTCTGGCACAAACTCAGAAAAATATATATGTTAATATGTTTGTACATGTCACACCGACCGTGTAAAAAAACAAACCGCGGCGGAAACGTCTGGGACTCACATAACAGAACTATTGTTTCACAACCATGGTAATTAAAGTTTCGTATTATTGAATAGAATTGTTTACGTTGTCTTGGATTTAAACATAAATATAGCATAAATTAAATTGTCTTTCATGATTTTAAGTCACTAAAGCCCAAGTTCGTCCTGCGTGTAGCACGCTCAACATTAAACATTCGCTCCTGAAAAATATGTGAAAATAAATACGTCAGAATAAAAATGCTTGTGAGTAACATAGGTTTTTGTGATGCTAATTCATGGCTTTGAAAATTAAAAGTAAAGTTTAACTAATGCGTAAGTAGCCATGAATCATTGTAAAAATGTTTCTTTTATGAAATCTATGAAATTCATATGAAATTCAATTATTTAAAAGAAATGATGCAAGGTTAACTTAATAACCAAAATATGTTATATCTTGTGTAAAAGTGCCATGTCTTGTATAAAAGATGTTGTGTCTTGTATTTTGCGTGAAGTGGATTAGATAACATTACGATATGTAATATAATAAAAGCACTTATATATAGAAAGTACCAACGGCGTATCCACCATGATTTTATCATATTACACACGTCTCGTTATTTAAATCACTCACCATAAACCAACAAAAGAAATGTCTTGTATAAACCAATGTGATGTCTTGTTATAACCAATGTCATGTGTAAACCGAATGTCATGTATAAACCAATGTCTTGTATAAATGTCTTTGTATAACCAAAATGTCATGTATAAAACAATATCTTTGAATAAACAATGGTTTTGTTTAAATCAAAAGTTATGTCTTATAAACCATTTGCTTTTATTGTAAAAACATATATTAGGGTTGTTGGGCGAATACATTCAAGCCTTGTTGACTGTCAGATAGACCCTTAAAAAGACAAAGGTCTATCAATATTCGTCGAATTCTGTGATTCCCTAAAGTCACTTCCAAACAAACCTAGGAAGGAACGGGATTGTCAATCCTATGGTACCACTACATACTACCGTTCGGCGTGATCAATGTTAATGAATGTATCATTGTCGAGTTCAACGCACCAATATGTCTTGAACAATGCAAGCATGTCATGAAAATGTTTTGAAACCATGCACTTGGCATACTAAGTCAATATACCATGTAAAAATGTCTTTGAAATCGTGTACTAGGTATGCTAAGTCAACATATGAAGCAATATGTCTTTGAAACCATGTGTAGGTATACTAAGTCAATATACCATGTAATATGTCTTTGAAACCTAGTGCTAGGTATGCTAAGTCAACATACGAAGAAAAATGTCTTTGAAACCATGAGTAGATATACTAAGTCAATATACCATGTAAAATGTCGTTGAAATCAATGTGCTAGGCATGCTAAGTCAACATACGAAGCAAAAATGCAATGGAAATCATGTACTATATGTACTATGTAATCAAAGCATGTATAATGTCATAAAAACATGAAATTAGTCATAGGCACATATGTATCACCCCAAAATATTTGAAATACGTAAAAGAGGGGACTATGTACTCACTTGGGATTGCAAGAGTGTCCTTGTTCAAGAGGATAAATAAAGCTCAAGAGTCCAAGGATTCAAGTGTGTCCTAATATCGATAACTATGTTAATATCAGGACTTTAATCGGAGAATTTGGATATAATGAGGTCTTGTAAACCAAATGAGTATTGGAACTCATTTGAAATGGTTTAACAAACTCAACATTCTGATTTGAAATGAATCCTAAGTGCTTTTGACCCGTTATGACTCGTTAAGGTAGTTTACGCTACTTTAACAGGTCATTTGCGTAATTTTGTGTTCGGATGGTTAGATATGTCCTATGATAAGTCTTGTATGTCAAAATATGTTTAATAATGTTGTTGTAACACCCCAAATCGCGTAAGACAACACGCGGCGGAAACACTTGGGGAGTCACGGTAACAGATTGTTTCAACAACACATGTATTTCAAATAAACTTAAACAAACAAACAAGCATATTTTGTCTTTCTTATTTTATAAGCACTAAGGTCCACGTGCGATCTTACATGAGCATGCATCAGTATCATCAAGCATTGTTCTCTGAAACATATGTAAAAACGAGTCAGCAAAAATATGTCGGCGAGTACATAGGTTTTGTGTGTGTGTCAAGTTTATGGCTTTGAATATGTATTACAATACCTTGTCATATACTAGAGTCGTTAATTAAAACCTTGTAATCGAAAAGTATTTGATATTGCAATGATAACTAACCAATTTAAAACAAGTTAGTTTTAGTTTATAAAAGACTTGTAGCCATAAATCTTGACCAAAACATTTGTTTCGTAAATCCGAGTAGTAAATCGTCTTGAAATAACTTGTATGGTTTATATCTTTATTTGAAATCGTTGCGTGTCATCGTTTGAAAACATTTGCTCAAATGATGCAAATAACCCACGAATGTAATACGATAAAAGCACTTATATATAGGAAGTACCGGCGGCGTATCCACCATGCTTTTATCACATTACACCCATCACGTTATCTAAATCACTTATCATAACCAGTCGTCCATTGTTCATTGTTCCTTGTTATAAACCAATCGTTCATCGTTCCTTGTTTTATTGGTCATTTCATGAATACATTCAAACCTTTTTTGACTTGTTCGAGACCACCCACGGGGTCCCTTAATCGTATAACAAACCACCAAAGGGTTTGTTACAAATAAAATTTCAGTCGCTTCCCAAACTTCCCCACAAACCCCTGGAATTTTGGTAACGGGATTGTCAGTCCTAGGCGCCGTAACTTACTACTGGTCGGCTTGACCATTTGTTAATGAATGTCATTCTTGTTATGAATATAATGCACCAACAAGTTCGTTCACATTATTGAAATCATATTGTTTATGTAAACCATCGTATTTGTATTTTGAAAGCTTGAAAAACATTTAGCACATATGGATCACCCAAAAATATTTTCACATAAAAGAGGGGAACTATGTACTCATTTGGGATTGCAAAGGAATCTTGAATCAAAAGAAAACCAAAGCTCAATGATCCGAGAAATCAAGCGCGTCCTAAAAATGGATAACTATGTAAATATCGGAACTTGAAATCGGAGGATTTGGATAGAATGAGACCTTATAAACCAAACGAGTATTGGAACTCATATGAAATGGTTTAACAAAGTTAACATTCTGAGTTGGAAAGGTTCCTATGTGCTTTTGACCCGTTATGACCGGTTAAGGTAGTTTAAGCCACTTTAACGCGTCATTTACGTAAATATACGTTCGGATGGTTAGATATGTGTTATGATAATTCTTTAATGCTAAATCATGTTTAAAAATGTTACTTGATCAGATTACATATCAAAATTTATGTTACGTAACTTTTAGTTGATTCATTTGCAAAAAGGGCATTTTGGTCATCATTGAAGATTATATCAACTAATCATCATAACACTAACCAAATGACATGACCATAAGGTATAACCTCAGAGGGTTATTCCCTTTATAATTACGGTCATAAATATGTATTTGGTTGGGTCCAAAGGTCAACCAAATGGGTCAGATTCGAAAGTCAAAGCGGTGGTCAAAACCGCTAGACTTATGAGTCTAAGCAAGCACTAAAACAAAAGTGACGAATTAGACATGTTTTGACATGTCTAACTAAGTTTATAAAAGAGTTTTGGCACCAAAACTAACTGTTTTGACATCCGAAATTAGTTCCGTCATGAAATACGCATTTATTGCATTTTTTACCAAAACTTTGAATCGTCACAAAGACTTGAAAAGATGGAAATCAGTAGGTATGATCATTAAGGTTTATGACCAACATGATTATGACCATATTAACAAGTTCAATTGGATTTTATTTTGATCAATTCATGATCAAAACTGAAAGTCAAACAGAAAGTCAAACTGTTTGATTTTTAGCTCAAATATGCTAATAGAATTGAAGAAAGCATGAAGGAAATACTCACAAACACCAAGGACAATCAAGGAATCACAGAGGAAAGCTCCAAGGGTGGTTGCAACTTCAGATTGTAGCAGATAGGAGCAAAGAAGATGGTTGCAAAAGTTCAAGGATGAAGAAGAGCATGGTATTTATAGTTTAATTGGATTGATATGGTCAAGACAAGTGTTAGGAGGTGTCCTAAGATGTTAACAAGTGTTATTGAGGTGTTAAAAGCAGAATAAGTGTGGCAAATCTCGTGCTAGGTGTCAAAATTTGCGAATTGGTGGCAAAGAAATGCAGTGGAAGCTGCCAGTCAACTTTCTGCCAAAATAGGGGCCTTGCCGTACGCTACGGGTACCCCCCCCCAGGGCGTCGCGTAGCGCCACGGCCCCCCATCTGAAATTTCAAAAATGGCAGAACAGGTCCCTGCACATGTTTTCATCGCGTTTTGGCATTTCTAACACCCGTTACCCAATATTTATGCTCCATAAAGACAATAAAGTATAGGAAACTTGAAATGTGCTCAAAATATCTCAGAGGTCGGTTCGTTTGGGCGTATAGTGGTTTCGGTTATTCGACGAAAATCGTAACGAACGCGTGCATGACCGTAAAAGTGTAACGAATGATATTTTTGCATTCGATCATCAAAATATAAGATTTTAATGATTACAAAAATTTTTGGATGTCCGTACATGTTCCGGATAGCGATTTACGCGAAAAGGCATAGTTTCGCTGAATTTGCAAAATAGCCCATGAAGTTATAAAAGTGTGTTTTTGCCATACCGAACCCTTCAAAACTTATTTCTAAGTTATGTAAGGGTTATTTAAGGTATGTTAAGCTTGCTTCGTTGTTATGGAGCGTACGTTGCATTAATTTGGTTTCGTTTGCGTTTCGGTTTACCGGTTTCGCTTACAGAAGCGATTCAAGAGTTCGGAATTGTGCAAGAATCAAATGTGTGAAATAATCATAATAAATAAACAAAATTCTCAAATAAAACATAAAATTTCATTCATTGATAACTTGTTTGATATTGTTACATGCTCGGATCGCCACAGATATAACAGTCTCCCCTACTTCAGGAAATTTCGTCCTGAAATTTAATTAGAGGAAACTCGTGAGAACAAATATGGGTACTTTGCTTTCATATGATCCTCTTGTTCCCAAGTAAATTTTGCGCCACATTTGGATTCCCATTTGACTATCGGAATTCATCTCCGCTTGAGTTTCTTGACTTCACGGTCCATTATCTCCATCGGTTTCTCCACAAAATGCATAGTGTCATCAATGTGAATCTCATCGAGAGGAATGTGGAGTTTTGTGTCGGCTAAACACTTCTTGAGATTGGCCACGTGAAAAGTTGGGTGAATATCCCGAGTTTAGGAGGTAGTTCAAGTCGGCAGGCCACCTTTCCGATTCTTTCAACGATCTTAAATGGTCCAACATATCGTGGTGCAAGTTTTCCTTTCTTTGCAAATCTGACCACTCCTTTCCAAGGGGATACCTTGTGTAGGACATGATCACCAACTTGTAATTTCAAGGGCTTGCGTCGCTTGTCTGCATAAACTCTTTTGACGGCTTCTAGCTGTCAGAAGGTTATCTTGAATTTTCTTGACTTTTTCGGTTGTGTCGTGAATGAGTTCAGGTCCAGTAAACTACGACCCTCCAACTTCATTCCAACAGACAGGTGAATGACATTTTCGACCATATAGAGCTTCGAAAGGCGCCATGTTGATGCTAGCGTGATAACTGTTCTTGTAGGAGAATTCGATCAATGGTAGATGCGAGTCCCAACTACCACCAAAATTGATCACACAAGCTCTAAGCATATCCTCCAGTGTTTGTATCGTCCTCTCAGATTGTCTATCCGTTTGAGGATGATAAGCAGTACTCAGGTTAAGTTT
Source organism: Scalesia atractyloides (assembly GCA_947069175.1). Classification (NCBI taxonomy): domain Eukaryota; kingdom Viridiplantae; phylum Streptophyta; class Magnoliopsida; order Asterales; family Asteraceae; genus Scalesia; species Scalesia atractyloides. The sequence continues at coordinate 62,224,072 of CAMTDV010000014.1, forward strand.
GGTTCCCATTGCAGATTGCATAGTCTTCCAGAAATGAGATGAGAACCGAGCATCTCGGTCAGATATGATATTCAAAGGAATACCATGACGAGACACAATCTCATCAACATAGATCTTGGCGAGCTTGTCAGCAGAGTAATCATCACGAATTGCCAAAAAGTGTGCTGACTTTGTTAGACGATCAATGATCACCCAAATTGCATCATGACCTCTAGATGTGCGCGGTAGTTTCGTAATGAGATCCATCGCAATGTTCTCCCATTTCCATACCGGTATTTCCGGTTGTTCCAATAAACCAGATGGATGTTGATGCTCGGCCTTGACTTTGAGACAAGTAATGCATTAAGATACATACAAGGCAATGTCATTCTTCATACCCGGCCACCAATACTGGGTACGGAGATCCTTGTACATTTTTGCAGCACCAGGATGAATCGAGTAACGAGACTTATGAGTTTCGTCCATCAATAGAGTACGGAGATTATGTTGATTTAGAACCCACAAACGGTTCATGTAATAGAGTAATCCATCGTCTTTCATTTCGAGTTGAAGTTTGAGTTGATGAGGTAGTTCGTTTTTCATCAAACCTTGGGTTACATAAGTGCGTTGGGCTTCAAGAATACGTGTTTGGATATCGATCGAATTCGTACACAATGAAGCTTGACACGTTCTTTACGACTAAGCGCGTTAGCCACAACATTCGCCTTACCAGGATGGTAGCAAATTTCACAGTCGTAATCATTTAGAAGCTCTACCCAACGTCGTTATCTCATGTTTAGCTCCTTTTGATTGAATATGTGTTGGAGACTTTTGTGGTCCGTGAAAACAACACACTTCGTTCCATAAAGATAGTGCCTCCAAATTTTGAGAGCAAAGACAACAGCTCCTAACTCAAGATCATGAGTTGTATAATTCTTCTCGTGGACTTTCAATTGTCTTGACGCATATGCGATGACTTTATCCCGTTGCATTTGAACCCAACCAAGGCCTAAATTCGACGCGTCACAATAAACCACGAAATAATCATTGTCATCGGGTAAAGACAAAATAGGAGCATCACAGAGTTTTAGTTTCAAAGTTTGAAAAGCTTTCTCTTGTTTAGGTCCCCACTCAAAAGGCTTATTTTCTGCGTTAAAGCAGTGAGGGGAACCGCGATCTTTGAAAAGTTTGCAATAAATCGTCGATAGTATCCAGCAAGACCAAGAAATGAGCGAATTCTGTGGGAGTAGTGGGTGTTTTCCAATCTTTAATCGCAGCGATTTTGGAAGGATCCACATGAATACCTTTCTCATTAACAATGTGACCCAAGAACTGAACTTCTCTCAACCAAAATTCACACTTGGAGAATTTGGCATATAGTTGTTCTTTCTTTAGAAGTTCCAATGTCAAACGAAGATGTTGCCATTACAAACTTTTTGAATGGGTTTTATGATGATGATGTGGTGAAAAATGTCCTTTATTGGGGCATTAACCATTACATATGGTCTTACCACCGTATTCCACTTTCAATTTATTTCTCTACAATGTTTCTACTAATCGCCAGAGCTCGAACTTTCTGGACTTTCTTCACCCGTGCTTTAGCTCCGCAATACATAAGTCGTTCATATACACTCTGTTCGTTTCAATAAGGGGATCTAAAGCCCCATGTGGATGTGAAATTACACCTACTTTACATGCTTAATCACGGTTTATATCAGATTAGGGCTTGTATCATATGTGGATTTTGGAATAGGACTTATAAGCTAAATACTATATAAAACTAATATGGCATTCAGTTATGTTAAAAAACTGCTAAATTATATCAATGGTTGACAGGTTTGTGTTGGAAAAGAAAAGGGGGAACCGGGTTAACTCTGTTCGAATCCAGGGAAACCTCTTTGCGTTATTATGGTATTGTTTTTATTTATTATTTTATTTATTCAATTATTTTTAATCCATAAATTCCTTTAGACAAACTGGTTTGAAGTAACATTTGATGATTTTCGAGAAACTATAAAGATTAATTTATTAAAAAAAGATTTATTTGATTAGCTTGTTTAAGCTAATATAAATGGGTTGACTTAATTAAATTAAGTTAGTTAAGCTTTGAAAAAAAAGAACAAAATAAAATCTGTTCAGTTTAATATATTAATATTATACAAATTGGTAACCCATTTAATTTAGTTATTCGTAAATATGTAAAGTAACTTTTATTGATTTAATATGTATAAAAAAATCTATTTTATGTTAGACTTAATTTTATGTTCTAGAAAATAATAAATTGCTCTTATGAAAACTTTTGTTAGATCTTAAATGGTGATTCATTTCACTAAAGGTAAAAAAAATCTGTTATAATTAGATTTCTGAAAAATAATTATTAACAGTTTTATCAACTAAACCTTGTTACTCTATTATAATAGGGTAGTGTTTTGGGATTTATCTCAACCTCATATTAACTTGCAGTTGTTGGTTTGCTCGCACCATAAGGTGAGTAGATCTTAGTTCTACCCTTTTTGTCACTTTAATTTTTTGGGTGTATCATGTGTTACCTTTTCAGTTATTACATTTTTACAGTTCAATACGTGCAAGTACCAACTTGTGTAGTTTATGTGTTATGTTGTACATGTTTGGTTCATCATTTGGTGCATTAGATTCATGAGAGACGTGTACATGTAATCATAGGCTCGTACGATCCCCATTACCATGAGAAGAACCCGATGTTGCCAACACACAAGATTTGACAACTAGCAAAATAAATGGTAATTCCGTACAACTTAACAACTATTCATATGATAAATTGTGTTCATTTATGGCTTAATTTTTGCATTGTTAGGTCATACAAGTCTAGCATTTGTAGGACATGTTTAAACTTTACAAATGGTAACGTTACTTTCATCGTGTCGCGAGAAAACGATAAACTATGTCCGAATATGTTGGTAAAATGCTGAAAGCACTACTCACTAAACACATTATTCATGCTAGCTAGTTCTGAAAACTGTACGAACGATCAACGAACGATATGAAACCATATCACCATTGAAATATGAACAAAAACCCTAATTAGGGGCACAAAATGCAATAACACTTTAACTTTCAAGAAAATACTTATATTTATAAATCGTCTGATTCACACTAAAATTTGCCATTATATTTGTCAGCAACATCAAAAATTCAACATTGTAATGTCTATAAGACTTGTAAATAATGCCATACATCCTTACTAAACCTGAGAAAATCAATGGTATATCGAAATCACTGCTTCCGGTATTACGACACAACTTCCATTATCCGGTCTTGAGCCGATGAACGAACTAGCGAGATTTATACCATCCTAACACCTAAACTAGTAAACTAGTGAACTAGTTAAGAGTTGTTTGGCGTCAAAAATATCTTTACATCGCTAATCATACAAGAACTCCTCTAATCCCCCTAATTCCCTAAATCCCTAAACTTAACATCATTCATATATATGTAATAGTTAAAAAATATAAAAACCTTATAACCTTTCATCATTTTCGGCCATGGTGGGCCCCCACACACATCAACCTACAATTTGGAATATGATGGAAGATCTTGGAACAAGTACGGTGTGGTAAGATTTCCCTTGACTTTATAAACTTGCAATCTTTTACAACAACAACTACAACACATCACCCTTTCATACTTATCACTTCAAAAATAAAAAAACCAAACACCTTCCTCATCTCTCTCTAGTTCACGGCACTACCTCCACCTCCCTAACCCTCCACTTTCAAGCTTTAAACTTCTCATTTTAAGCCCTACAAGCCCATCTCATGAGGATCTAAGGAGTTTGCAAGCATGAAGGAGCATTAGAGGACCCTTGGGAGCTTCTACACCTTCATCATCTTACTTTCTAGTGTTACATAAGCTTGTGCATAATTGTAAGACCTTATACACTCATTTTTAAGCTTCTTATATTATGTAGATCATAATCTACAAAGTTGTCTGAACTTCATATAACTCAAAGCTTAAAAACCCTAATAACATCATAAAAAGTTTACAAAATGATATAATATATGTTGATTGTGTTGATTAGTGGTAACTAGTTTGTATGATCTTAGTGATATTGCTAAAGTAGGTTGTTTAAGTGTGATGATCTTGGATGAACTTGACTAAGGAAGATGATCTAAACATCTTGATGTTTAGATCTAAACAATATCACCATCCTCATAATCCATGGACTTTAACTATAAGCTTGAAGGTGATTTATAACAAATATAACTTTTATAAAAGTTAAAAACCATGGTTTACACTATAATAGTCTTAAAAGAGGCTTAAACAAGTTTGTTTAAATGGAAGTAAGATGGTTAAAAAGCATGAGAAATATGTTGATTTTTAATGGTCTAGTTGAAATATATATAAAAAGTGCCATTATTTTTAAAAGTATTGTTAAAGATATATATAAGAAGTCCATGGAAAATGAAGGTGTTTATGGGAATTACATGCATGCAAAGTTGATATTGGAACTTGATTTGAGGATTGGTGATAATTTGGTTTAAACATGCTTTAAAATACATTTTAAAAACGTGGAAAACCATGGGGAAACTATGGTGAAATTTTATAAAACCCTAATCACGATTAAGGTGTAATTTAGAAAGTGATTAACAAGACTAAACACGATTAGTGACCTTAATCATGATTAGGTAAGTTTTAATGGAAAGGTTAAGTCCTAAACTTCTAAGGGTCTTCATGAAAACTTATAATAATTTTCATAAATTAAAATGTATTTTATATATTCGTATGTGTATAGGGAGAGGATCATGAGAAAAGTATTTAAATGTGAGAAAACTAGAAAACTAATTAAAAAAGCAAAAAAAAAAAAAAGCATAAAATCTTTTACAATTTTTTTATTAAAAAATCGTTGCTTTTTATGTATAAAAAAAACTTTTTTCAAAAAAAAAAATTGTATTGCACATGTGCATCTATATGTGTACTACACATGTGCATTATATGTATATGTTGCACATGTGCATTATATGCCTTTTTTTTTATTTTAATTATATAATATATATAGCGATTTTTTATTAAAAATCCAAAAAAAAATTTGATATGTTTTTTAGCTTGTTTAGTTAGTTTTTTGGTTTTCTTATTTAAACTAGTTTTCTCATGACCCATCATATATATATAATATATATAATATATATATATATATATATATATATATATATATATATATATATATCTTGGGATAAAATTATATATAAATACTTAGGTAATCCATCTTATGTGTATATGTATAATTACTTGTGTATTTGTGTGTATGTACTAGAGTTAGGAGAATACTATCAAATACAAAATACATCATACATGTTAGACCATATAAATACTTCAATGTATAAATACGGACATGAACCTTCATGTAGACAAATATTTTGAAAATTTACTACACAAAAATACACATATGGGACATATTTATGTTATACCCTTAAATGGGATGCGGACAACTGACAAACAAACACCGGACAAAACCATTATGTAACTATATATATATATATTGACAAGATAATATATATCCGAAACCGACATGAAAAAAATATAAAATCTATAACGGATTTAATACATCGTCATCGGCAACGATCGCCTTAGTTGCTCCACTCCAAACTAGATTTTCTCATAGTTTTTTTGTTTCTCATTTAGAACCATGTAACTATAAGGATGCTCTTAAAGAAGAAAGCTGGGGGAGCAATGTAGGAAGAATTGTTGCAATTCCAGAAAGAGGAATTGTTGTACGTAACAAAAGAGATAAACATAAGAGATGATAGAGGAATTGTTGTACGTAACAAAGCTCGGTGGGTCTTCAAGTGCAAAAGAGATGATAGAAGAATTGTTGTACGTAACAAAGCTCGGCTCGTAGTCCAAGGCTTTCATCAGCAGGAAGGGATAGACTACAACGAAGTTTATGCCCCAGTCGCTCGTCTTGAAGCAATCCGCATTTTCCTGGCATTTGCCTCATGGAAAGGTTTTAAAGTGTACCAATTGGATGTGAAGTCTACATTCCTGTGCGGAAAGGTAAAGGAGGAGGTGTACATCGGCCAACCACAGGGTTTGTCAATCCGATACACAAGGATAAGGTTTACCTACTGAACAAAGCGCTATACGGTTTGCACCAGGCCCCGAGAGCCTGTATGAGACGCTTTTGAAACATCTTCTGGAGAACCGCTTCACCAGAGGAATAGTAGACAGTACCCTCTTTATCGAGGAAATAGACGGTATTTAATCATGTACAGATCTATGTGGACGATATCATCTTCTGATCGATAAATGAACAGCTGTATAAGGACTTTGAAAAAGTCATGAAGGATAAATTTGAAATGAGTGCTATGGGAGAGATGAAGTTCTTTTTGGGTCTTCAGGTTGAACAGTTACTAGATGGTATCTTCATTCACCAAACGAAGTATGTTCATGATGTTGTTTGGAGAGATTTGACAGGACATGAACTAAACCCGCATCCATTTGTCGATCAGAAGATGATATCATCCACTAGATCGCTCCATGATCAAGATTTGACGAGTATGGAGTCAAAGTTGATGAAACATTATATCGCTCCATGATCGGATCCTTGATGTATCTCATAGCTTCAAGACCAGATATCATGTACCTACATGCCTTTGCGTGCGTTATATGTCCAATCCCAGAGATTCACATCTGTGATCTTCAAAAGAATCATGCGCTACTTGAAAGGATGCCCTAGCACCGGCTTGTGGTATCCACGAAATGACAAATTCAATCTCGCGCTGATTCTGATTTCAGATGCTGCAAGCTCAATGCAAAATCTACAACGACAGGATGCCAGCTCTTCGGAACACGTTTGGCAACATGGCAGTGCAAGAAACAGACCGCGGTCGCTCTCTCTACTTGTGAAGCTGAATACGTTTCAGCATCCACTTGTTGTTCCCAAATCTTGTGGATACAACAACAGATCTGAGACTTCGGACTGCAATTTCTTGATAGGCCCATATATGTAGATAACAAGGCAGCCATCGATATCAAAAAAAATCCGGTTCAACACTCACGCACTAAACATATTGAAATTCGAAACCACTTTATCCATGATTGCTACGAGAAAAAGTTGGTTCGAATTGAGAAAATCCACACTGATGACAAAAAGCAGATTTTATACCAAAGCTTTTGATAGAGCTAGATTTCGAAATCTTTTAAAATTAAATGGTTTAAAGAATCTGACATGTGGGGATTTGGATGAGGTTGAACTTGAGGATGAAGATGTCACCGGTAAGTCACGGTTTTAAAAATATTTTACCTGCTTTCTTAAAAACAAAAATCCAAAAATATTTTTTGATTTTATGGGGAGAAAAAGGTGTGGTAAATACAAAAAACATTGAAAATTTTTGAAAAAATACAAAAACATTGAAAATTTTTGAAAAATACAAAAAAAATTTGAACTTTGAAAATTACAAAAAAAACATTAAAAAATACAAAAAAAAGTTTTTTGTATAAGAGGAGATGATAGTACATCAGTGGACTATCACAGTACGTTAAAGAAATGTAACGTTTAAAAGAGTCTAAACAGGTCTTACTAAGGATGTGCCAGTAGGTTCCGCACATTCAGTAAACTGATTTCAAGATATAAACCTAAAAAGATAAACTGGTAATCTGTGGCTTAACATCTCTCGGATGGACTTGGTACTCCGAATTTCGTTTGAGAGAATGCCAGATTCTGAGGTACTAGGTCTTTATATTTGATTGATATCTGGGGTATTATACGAGTTCTTCTGATTTTGCATCCGCAAAGGCCGAGAACTTATATAATACTTTCGCATTATTCACCCCCAAAGCTGCATAAAAAATGATGAAAATGTCATAAAAAGATACACATTCTGCAGTACGAAAATTTCAAAGATTCCCAAGAGGAACACCACCTAAAGTCGAGCCTTCATCTCTTTCTCTGTATGGAAGTACTAACCTGAGCTCTCAAGGTCTCACATTCACCCCTTTATAGATATCAGTTAGATATATTCACCTGTGAGATGAAATCTAGGGAATCTCGATATGGGGTATATTCTGAGGTGAGAAACACAGATTATGCCATGTTGCTAAAAATTACCTAACATATCTTGAAACAGTTTGAGAAATGTGTAGAGGTTTAAGTGGATCAGTATACTGACAATCTAAGTAGATTTTTTTAAGAGTTAAAGTCTAAAAACAAGGTCAATGGTACTAGTGACGTGTCTCAGTAAACTGATATGATCCTCTAACACAAACTCGAAAAATATGTCTGTAAAAATGGTTTGTACATAGTTTGAATTCTCTACTTTTGAGAAAAACCCAAAACCCAAAAGATTTCAAGTGTGTTTTAGCATAAACTTTTGAAAAATACAAAAGTTTTTCTGTTCTATCTTAGTTTTTTACTACCGGTGATGGAGAACTGATCTTCAAAGTCCAAAGCGACAGAATGCTGAAGGAAAGCTGAGAGATTATGAGCAGGGAGCAAATCTGAAAGAAAGAATGTCCTTAAAATGTGCAAAAGTTCATTAACTTGAAACTTAAAATTTATGAAAACATCAATTTTGGTCAAAAGGAGGTTTACCAAGGTCATTAACTTGGACTTGTGAGGCAAATTCGTTAACCGCGGTCATTAACTTGGACTCGGTCAACTGAGTGGGTTATTAAAACTGATAAATTCTCGAAAAAGTCGAAAAGAAACCAAGAGTCAAAGCTCACTCACACGAGTGACACTTTGGGTCACCCGTGTGATGACTCGTACGGGTGACTAGTGCCTATAAATACTTCAGTCTCACTCGTACGAGTCATTACTGACTCTGTGCGACTAAGAGAGCCCTTTGAGCGATTGACCTATTTTGACTACTTTTCGACCGATTCACGTACCAGAAACACTTTGAGGAGGTTGATCTACACACCTCTTACGATGGTGAAGGTACTAATCCAAGATTTGAGCCGTTATAATGCGGAAATTGGAACTTTTGGACTTAAAACGTTAATCTAGGCTAAACTAACTGATAAAAGTTAAAATTGAACTTAAAATCATATAATCGGACATAGGCGATCCTAGTGGTGTTCTCAATTTGATAAAATCAACACATTTTAAGGTTTAACCGAAAAAGGAAATTATTGAACGGTTCATCACTAGTACGAGTGACCGTCACTCGTACGAGTGAGAGATTCTCAACAGATAGTGTGTAAAACATGACCCGTACGAGTGATGGCTCGTACAAGTAAGACCCTTTGTAAAATTGTTCAATAGGTGACTCGTACGAATAGTCACTCGTACGAGCAAGAGATAAAGACCTAAAATTCCTAAGTGTGCAAGCTGACTCGTACGAGTACTGACTCGTACGAATGACTATTTTTTGAAAAATGTGAAAATTTTTCTAAGTGTTGAAATTTCTCATGTGCAGGAAAAGAAAAAGGCGTTTTCGGCAGTGCACAATATATGTTGTTTACTAGATGATAAATTTGCTGAACTAGCTCCATACAGAAAAGTTCGATTTTTTGGGAAGAACGTCGATCGTGAAAGCTCTTACACACTACATATAGATCTCATGTCGAATTTTTCTGGGGCGAAGCTGAGTATCGTAAGAGGAGGATGCTATTTATTCTACTATACATATTGACAACAAAGATATTGAGGTTAAGATTACGGAACAGTTGATATGAGAAGTGATTAAGTTTAAAGACAAAGCAAGTGATCCAACATGATACCCCGAGTACATGGTCAAAGGATGTTTTTACAGGATGGGGTATAGGGGACATGTGAATGCAGTTCCATACAAGAAAGGTCTTCTGAGCGCACCATTCAGATATATCGGCTCATTGTGTTATTCATGCCCTCAATCATCGAAAGGGAGGATTCGGCGATCTTGTTGATTATCAGATGTGCATGATCGTAGCTCTTATTCTGAATCTACCATACAACTTCTCAAGGTTGGTATTCATGCAAATGGCAAGGAACACATCTAAAGAGAAGTTCTTGTTAGAAATAACCCATTAATGTGGCCTAACGAATCGTTTGAATAACGTTACCAATATGACATAACTAGTCACCGACAATTACTTGTGGTAGTAATTGTAATTTTTTATTAGTTTAAGGGGCATTATGATTTCCCTTTAGGTACCTTTAATAGAGAAAGCAAAGAGTTTTCATAACCGATCACTATTCATGATCATCATTCATGTTAAATATATATATTGATCATAAAAGATCATTAGATATGGACAACTTGATAAGAACACAATACTGAAATACTAAAATTCTCTCTAAGGTGATCCATCAACCCAAGGTACCATACGGGAATCATGGCTTTATCTTCGTCTTCAAAGACGACCACTCCCACAAGTAATTGTCTCTAACTTGGTATCTATATTTACGTTATGACTGAATAAACATGATAGGTTCTATATTTTGGTCTATGTTTATAGATATAATCAACATGTGGTATCAGAGCAATGTTGATTATTTGAATCCGATCATGTTAATCAATATGTTGCCTTGTCCTCGCTCAAACGATTATCTGTTTTGCATTCATGTGATCTTAAAAATATGCGTTATGGAATTGGAAGTTAAAATCATTAAAATTGATTTAATCTAATTGTTAGATGAATCGTTTTTTGGAAATAATCAGGCTTTCCAACTTATTATTATTATTATTTTTGACAGTATGCTTTATGAATGATAAGTTGAACATAAGTTGCACATGAATTAATTCATTAAATATTCATAAATGATTATGCTGAATTTTTTTATATGAATAAAATATTCATAAAAGCTAGTTTTCACAATGTACCATAATTGGTAATTAGATAAGCCCATCTAATTCCCTTTTATCATATATGTACAGTGAATATATGTTGAACCTTAATTGGTGGGTTTAGATTGCTATAATGTGTTTTATATATCGTTAACTGTTCAGTCATTATATTTAAAATTTAGTGTCTTGCCTTATTTCCATGGCTATCAAAACTAAATTGTATTTATTTGTTGGTGTGAATCCTATCTCCAATTTCGCATAGCTAATTTAATTTATGAAATTAATTAATTGATGTTTCCGTATGATCTACATAAATTATATATCAAGCTTCGCATGTGATGTTTTGTATAAATTATTTCTGCATAAATTTTCGTATAACGTTTATACGAATCACATGCCTTATGTTAACTTTTGTGGTTTGGTATGATCCTAACTTGCAAATGGCCCAACTTTAATTTGTGCCATTTTATGTTATTATGTGTACTTGTGACAAGTGTGAAAAATCCCGGCAAACTTTGATTGGTACAAGTCCGTGGTAACCGGACGGATATGTGTATCATGATATTATTATGATTATGCGTGATACCAGGACGAAACAGGTACACCTTAATTGGTCCTAAACTTTAAGTAGGATTAAAACAATAATTATGTGTAAACCTTGTGAAATTTCATGACTTGTGTGTTGTGCGAAACGATATATGTTATATCTCGGAGGAATCTGAGAACATGTCATAGTGGACATGATAATATTAAGGACCAACGACGCGAGGTTGGCATCCTTTGCCGTGAACAACCTGTTAAACAGAGGCTTGACGTTTAACAGCGCATTAAACCTTCGATGTTGATTATTAGGTTATCGGTGACATTATTTAAGATTCCGAGTTCGAGGAATAACTTAGTTTGTGCCATAGACTATGACATAAGGTTTGAAAATAATCAAAGTCTAGGCACGCAAAAGAAGCAGCTCCCGGTTGGGGAAACGCATTCGTTCCGGGCATAACATAAGGCAACCGAACGTGCAAGGAACGATCGATCAAGCTTAAAAACACTTAAACGAATGTCAAACGAGACTTTTATGATTAAAACGCAAATGGGTTCGGATTTTTAGACGGTTATGTATAATTTTTAAAACCGATCTTTTAACACTAAGTACGCGCAAAACGGAGTCCGTCACGCAAATCGAGAACGCGTGCCGACCCGAAAACGAACAACGAAAAGATAAACATCATCTTTAGGCGCTGAAAACCAAGCACGAGGTGTCCCTTGGGGGGCCCACATGTGCCGCCACCCCCCCTATTTAATCAATTTTATTTTTTTCTTTTAAATTTAATCAAAATTTTCCTTTCTCTCTCACAAAAATTCTGGTTCCTTTCAAGAACCCAGCTGATTTCATCATAAAATTCCACAAATCCAAGGTATTAACTCAGTTCCACAAGGTTTTAAGCTTTGTTTCTTGATTAAACATGATTTCTAGCCGAAAAACGCTTTTTAATCCATGATTTTTGAGTTTTAAAGTTTAGGCTGAATATGAAACCACATGAAACCCCTGGTGTTATATGGCAGCCATGGTCACTAATCATTTAGGTTTGATACCCTAATTAACTCTTATTCGACAAAAATCGCTTAACTATTCGATTAACCGAAAAACAATGAAATAAAGTTTGATTGATCTAAGTTCTAACATATTTGGGTTTACTTGGTGTGTATGTACTGAATATAGCCTTCAGACACTTCTGGGATCACGATAACTCTTGGAACCGGAAGAATCGCTAGGTATATCATCCGAAAACCGAATCTAGGTAGGCAGAAAATTGTTTTGCCTATAACTTGGTCCGTGAGACTTGAATTGAGCTGAAATTTGGTGTGACGATGTAGGTATTGTCAGGAAGGTCCACGTAAAATTTTACAATGTTTGGAATTTTCTACGATTTTTTGGTGAATTTTTAACCGTTTTACCGAAGAATTTCGGAAAAAATACCAAACGGATTCCATAAATCACCACATTTTGCAGTTACACTAAGGAACATATGGGGAATGATCTGCGAAAATTCGGAGTCTATTGGTTGAGTTTTGATTTGGGTTAAAAATCCGTGTTTTGCGAGTTTTCGGTAGCCAGTAATGCACAGAAACTAAATCCGAGAAATCCCAAAATTTACTGAGAAGTGTATAAGGTGTTCTGGAGTTTTTTTGGATTTTTTAACTACTGATGGTATTTAATTGGAATTATGTGGTTAAAAAATAGGTTTATAAATAATTTATTTCAATAAGTAAATTAACAGAATAAATTCCCAGAAATTTTTCCCATAATCTACAGATTTTTATTGATTTATATAAAAATTTACAGATTTTTATATAAAATATGGATTAAATGGGAATTTAGGGAATTAAAAATAGATTATTTTAAAGCAATTTCGGCAGTTTACCGAATAACGAACCTGCCGGAACTGGGAACCCCCAACCCGACAAATACTATAATTGGAACACTGGGAGTATTCCGGGAGATTCCCGAGAAAATTGGGCACTATGGGTGTGCTCTAAAACAATTCGGGAGAATTCCCGACGGTGAAAATGGAAACACAAATTTGGGCAACTTAGACCCCCGAACACTCAAACTCCCTTAATGGAAAGTAATCATTCTTGAATAACCACGTGTTGGTATTATTGGTATTTCTATACCATTATCCGAACATGTTAAACTATTGACTGTGGCTGGCACGCGAATCGGTGCCCGGAAGCTAAACTGAAAACTAATACTACCCTGACGTTCATCATCATACCAGTGTCCTAGTAGACTCAATCCGGAGTAAAAACTCTAGACCAGATCCAAGTTACAACTATTACCAACTAGATACTGATTTGAATCCATACTTGCATATGGGTTATTAAAGTTGATCCAGTTGCTTGATCATCTTGTGTTGAGATCACTGCTCGCACTGTGAGTTTCACTTCCCCGCTTTTAAACTGTTCTTACTGTTTTCTGGGGACTTGCATGTTACAAACTATGTTGAATACCCCAATTTGGGACTGAGTTTTACTCTCCCACTTGTAATCTGTGTTATTGTTTTTTGGAACGACTTGCATGTTACGAAACTGTGTTAGTTGCACTAACTTGTGATGATATGAATTGTCTAACACACAAACTACCTCTCCTCTACAAGTGATTGGCGTAAGCCATGGGTAGTGGATAGTACTATTGGTTTGACTAACCCAGTTGCTCCAGGCAGTGTCTAGGTGACGCTGTGTGTCGGTGACTATGCAACTGCACGCGTCCTAAATGCAGGGAAACATGACTTAGTTGCTTGGGATGACGTGCCTGTCTTGACATGGCCCGGTGGGAAGTGTCTGTGGTGACACGACCTGGTGCGATGATGTGTCGGTCTGGCACGGAGTGACCATGACCATGACTGTGACTGTGACTATGACCATGACCACGACTATGACTGTGACTGTGACTATGACCGTGACTGATGTGACTGCAATTAGTGCATTTATACTTGTTAACACATGTTGTTACACAACGACTAAACTAGTGGAACTCACGCAGCGTTTAGCTGACCTTTTCAAAACTAACATGCATTTCAGGTAACTTGAGACTGAGGTGATCCATGTATGTGGTTCAAGACGTGTTTGTAAACGAATCCTGATATAGACCCATGCAGCTTAGAAGACTTATGTGGTTCTTGGGAACACGCAGTTGTAACATACATGTAGTATGTGAGCAACATTTTGTAAGCAATAAAATGTAGTGTCTTTATAAACAATGTGCTTGTACCAGAGGTGTCTGTTGCATCCCGTATATTTTTTCTTTCGCTGCGAGTTGGGTTGTGACAGAAGATGGTATCAGAGTCATTGGTTATAGAGAATTAGGTGCCTTTAAGGAAACCTAGACTATAACTACAGCTCGGACTTTAGCGGACATCATTGAAAAATTAACCTCAACTAAAAATGCTTAGTGAACAATGTAAAGTATCCTATTTGCAATACCAAGATGGCCTTGTAGGGCAAGTGGGTTATTATGGTCCGGAACGTAATAACAGACTTGCTCATACAAGGCAGTGTTGGGAAAGGCGCGGTAATAAACACACTTAAATACGTGGAATGATACATACGTGTGCCAAGGTGATACTGTGTGAATGTTTATGCGTTGATACATGAATTGGGATTGGTGGATAATGCGTTACTACATATGCCTTAGGATAGGCAGAAAACTGCATTACAGTCCATTCCACATTCCTACTGACCACATATTTAACATCCACTAGAGTTGGATTCCTATCACTCACACAGTGGTTACTTATATTTTATGATGTGAGACCTCAAGCCTTTAGTGCAATACAATCTCACCAACCTATCCTTATAACTATTATAACAACGATTGCACGCCAGAATGGTATTTTAAAAAGAACATAGATACACAAATAACGCGCAGGTTGTTCTGATAGACTGGGAGACGTGTACGGATCCTCACTTCACTCCTTGTTGCGTCACATTCGATTGTTATACAATCGCAGAGTTCGAACATCTTACGAAAATTTTTCGTGTTTGAATCCGCGATTCATTTGATGTACGCGGGATTTCCTCTTCTGCTTATAAACTTGGCACTAGTTTTCACGACGTGTGAAACTATAATACTTAGTGGTATTCCTTACCACATGTTTCGGTATAGGTTATATCTGAATATGACGATCTCTGGGTCATGGAGATGGCATGGGGTGCGTGAATAAGTTACCCTTCCTATTGCCATTTGATTCCGTGGGATATAAAGTTGGTGATGGTACAGGTCCATTTGAAACCTTGCGTTGTGAAAACCTCATTTCGTGTGACCATCGGTTACATTGTGTTCTTTTACGATTGTTGATTGTTTTGAATTTCAGTTGGTTATTTGTAGAAAGTAGTATGAGGCCCGAATATCGTGGAGAACGGAATATTGATCAGGTATATGGGTGTGGTGGATATGTTGCGGTACTTCCTATATATAAACACCCGGCTACATGATCAAGGTACCGTTACTCAGGAAAGACGGGCTTCATGTTGCGATTTGTCCGGTTATGTTTTAGGAAATGCGGTAGTGAGACTTCGACCCGGTTGATGCGATAGAGGACGCCCTACCATGATGTCTATACATGGTTGTAGTCATTTTGCATGAAAAGTAGTTGGGTCGACAGGTAACGACTTTTGTGTTAATCCGGGAAAGGTTCTTTTTCGAAATCATAATACGACTTTCGAGGAGTGCTACATCCTGGTAGTATTCTGGATTAAACTAATTGGGTATAGCCGGTGATAGCTTACCCACATCGATGACCCAATAATCGATTCGCGATCAGTAGCTACTTTCCGTCTTCAATAAGATAATTCAGCGTGAGTTATTTCTTTTTGAGGGATTTGCTAGAACGTATAGTCATATATTCGGAATCATTACGATACGGCAAACAACCTATACTCATGTCACTGACCGTTGTCTATGAAACTACTCAGTGAAGCATATATTTCCCTTATTAGCGGTTGTTCGCTAATGATGCAATCACTCATTCTTAATAAGGAGCGCAATTATCATTGGTATTGATAAGCCAAGAGGATTTAGGGTTAACACATAAATGGAGAAACTTATTTCATGCAATTAAAGTTTGGTGAGGAATTGTGTGAATGCGGATCTGATGGCGATAAGGCTTGTGGAGGCGGGAACAATTTTGCCGATATTCCTCGCAACCGTTCATACTTCTATTAATATGACCCTCTTATGTATACATTTAATCATAAATATACAACATTAACCGTGGTCCAATCCAAGTGTCAATTTGGTAAATTTCGATTGAGGATGACCTAACACCGGATGCAAAGTCAGAAAACAATAATCATGAAATTAATCTGACTCACTGCTTCAAATCAATTCAATTTCTTTACTAACACTAATGGAAAGTGTTGAGGTCTAGATACATGTAAATTACTAAAGTGATATACCCTACTTTTAATCAATGTTCAACCATGTTGCGGTACGTTGGTTCCTCTGGAACTATGACAGGTGTCCGGTGATAGGACCAAGTGACTTACAACCTTGAATCCTACTAATTTAGTTCGAACTACTACAAGATAACTCCCCAGTAACTCGAAGAAGTAGTGAATGAACGGCACGAAGGACCGTAACGAAACTACCTTTTAGTGAATATTTAATAAACAAATGACACAAAGCGAATTTTTCGTCGAACGATTATTTTACTTATACATATTTATGTGTGTCAAATTTGAAGGACGAGATTTAAAAGAATCGTTAGAATTTTTATATATCAAACGATTCCCTGTTTTTAGCTCGCATAACTTCGTAAAAATAAATTTCAACGAAAGACAAGACAAGATCGCCTTTGAGTGGTATTCGAGTACCGTAATAAGATGACTAACCCATGGGACAACTCCTATCCAAACCCTGTAGACTCCAGACCACCGGTTCTTTTGATCCTTGTTCGGTAATATTTTTTTGATGGCTATACTATGTCTTGAACCAACATTAACCGTATGAGGGCGGTGCATTCATGCTAGAAATCTCATAAGTGGATACCTGGTTCTTTTGATTTCGTGCGATAAAGGCTTTCCGCGTCACGATAACCACTACGACCGTACGAGTGGTCCTGGGTAGGGATTAACTCAGATACTTAGATGTCTATAAAACATGGTGACCCCCCGACTCTACGATAATAATAAGACCCAGGAAAATACCATATGTATTCCCCTCTTCCTTGAAACATTGGAGGAGTCCAGATATGTATACGCGAGGTTGTTCACAATTCCTAAGGGATGTTTGAAATTCCCTTCGGACCTTTGTAAAGGTGTTAATTGGTAAGGTCTCCTACATGTGTAGGAGGATGATACATGGGATACACTGACTTTCATCCGTCGATTGGACACAAAGTGAACGATACCCTACGCGTGTGAGTAACCAAGAGTATGCGTTATACGGTGTTGCTTTCCTCGTGAGTATACGAGAAATAAAAATTCTTGAGATCAGGGAGTTTTGTTGAACTACCCCTCGTCTTCCTTCGAATGGTTGGTACATTAAATTGATTTTCAGTTTGATCGAGTTAATAAGTATCGAGAGAGACGATGTTACTAAGGAACTCGATTCTTCGTTAATTTCGAGTGAGATAATTCTTGTGCTACTTAAAGAAACAAGAACGAGAAATCTTAAGTATAATACTATATATACACCTACATACCTGCGTATTCGTACCACAAGTGAAATTCATGAGCGGGGGGATGATTGTCAGAAGCGGGTGCGCTATCATTTGCGCGATTTTTGTCTCGGTTATTGGGGATGAGCGTTTCGGGGCCATTCCAGTGTAAATAATACTTATAAACATGTATCAATGTCACATATTCAATCATCCCATATCACCTAATTTCATCACACACATAAGTTCACAACCTGTATAACCAACATACTTGACATGTGGGTAATGATATCCAACATTATGCAACTATTAAAAATTTACAGTAGACTTAACCCAAAAGGGGCCAGTGCTTAAAGGCGTGGTCAGATCATGTTACCAGTGTGACGTACATATGCCATACTACGAAAAGAATGAACTACCATGCATGAAGGAACATGGTCAAAATTAACTTCTTTGAAATAGAATAGTCATGAGTCGTCTGAATATTGTAATTGGTGTCTTTTGTGTGCCGAACCCACTAGGGAAAGCTAACCGTAAATCTAGTAGTCCGATCATTCCAGATGA
This sequence comes from Scalesia atractyloides, assembly GCA_947069175.1. NCBI lineage: Eukaryota > Viridiplantae > Streptophyta > Magnoliopsida > Asterales > Asteraceae > Scalesia > Scalesia atractyloides. The sequence goes on from CAMTDV010000014.1 coordinate 62,242,520, forward strand.
AGGGACTAGTGAATCTTCCGAATACGTCCCTTGGATATCATGTCCATCCAGAGGGAAATTCCGTCAGTAAGCAGTCGTATATACTTAAAAGAGGAATAAGACTTTGACGCGACGACGAATCCTCCTCAAAATTGGAAAGTTATGTAATATATGCTACGAATTGTAAATACCTCGATGTGCGATACTAAGTCAAATTAAATAACCAAAGTATAGATCGGTGCTTGGTTAGATGCACCGACTGGAGGTGAAATGCCATGCATAACCTTTACTCGCATCCTAGCCGTCAGAGTGCTAGACTTATCTCGATTAATTACGACTTTCATTCAGCCTCCTTGAAACTGTTTTTGTTATTTCAAGAGATTACCAAGAGAGTGTGGATCTATGTTATTACATTTCCAGCAGCACGTATTCCTTCCGTGCCCTATTGGGAGACTGAATGGACTAATCCTTCGACCAAGGGGTCGAGAAACTCAACAATCCTAGTCTTGATCAACCCGGGGGCTGGGTTTTCATTTCTTATTTACATTATTACGAATATGAGACTAACGGGAAAAATTAGATTTAGTGGTCAATTGTCCCTATCGGACTAGGGTGACTATGAATTCGGGCTTCAGCCCATGGTTTCATAAAACCACACGAATTTCCCAATCTAAACCAAGATGGGTTGGCCTAAATGAACTTGATGAAACCCTTACGTTTAAGCAGTAACTTAATTGGCGGAGGTGCCAAGATGGGAAGGCATTATATCTTTCAATACTAACATACGGTGCAGATCATACCAAGTCCAAGTGGGACTCGAAAAACCACGAGACCGAGAAAGGCAAGTGGTGATAAACCATCTTGTGAACTGTACCACCTCACCCAGATACGATGAAAAGTATACAACTAGTACCCCCTTTAAACGAAAACATTTATTTCATTAGCGGAAACAATAAGGTACAAACGTTGGAGATTTAAACAAGGCCATATCTTAGCAAACTAAAAATCAATTGTTTCACAAAAGTTCACCAAAATGGGAAATGATTACTTCTTGTTGTTTCAATTAACAATATCTTTATGAAACCTTAGTAGAACATGGCTATGTTCCAACCCTGCTGGGGATACTTCGGCGATGGGGAACCTTGATTCGATGACTCGTTATTTAGTCATCTTTTACAGAATTACCCGTACGTCTACGATCAATGCTAATCCCATGTGTAGGGGCATTACAGTGACACTTGTGGTCATTAGACACTCATCACGCCTTAAATATTTCTACGTGATATATAGCATTCTTGACGTTGTGCCACTGAAATTAAAAACTACATTGGGCGCCCACCCTATCATTCCGGTATATGGGAATTTTTATACGATATCTCTCGGAGAATCACATCGATGTCATCGAAGTTGCTAAGTTGTTTCCTTCTAGAAAAGAGACCGATAGTTGTACAACAGCTAGAGCCAAGCTCCCAAAACTTAATACAAACTGGAATTATTATTGTAGAAATTCCATATCCTTATGACGTGATTAGACTACTGGTGAGTAGTTCGGGCACCCTATTGATGTGACGGTGCAGATTCGTTGTTACTCGTGTACATGCTTGCCTTATGGCAACCATAGGCTCGTAAAAGCCTTTCTCTTCCTCTACCATAGAATAGGGACTCTCGTGGGCGGTTAGTATTAGCCGAAGATACTCACGTACACGACAACAAGGGAAGATTGGTGTGCACCACTCGGTAAGACCCAAATTTATTCCCTTAACACAAACATGCAAAGCATGGTGCTCATTATTGCAATTTTCGTAACAAACCTTGGGAAAGTACCCATACCCCTCCTCTATAGGAGGTGTGTAAGAACTATTAAATGAAATCATAATTGAAACTTACGGTGTATGAATGGTGAAGATAACGAATGCAAAGAAAACGTAATAATTATAGTCAGCTATAAGCTGAATATGAAACTCATATCCTACTGTGAGTCCAACAACACTCTCACTTTCAGCTTGGAAGTGATGACAGACGTTACTCTTAACTATACGTACGAATTGTGGATGGACAAACTACACTACTACTATATAGCATAATTATCATCTCCGTACAATGATTACACTAAACGAAAAGCGAAAACATACTTGTCTGTCAGATGACGGACACGAATATAAATACGGAGCTTTCCACGTTTCGCCTAAATATGGAAAGTGGGCGAAAACTAACGAAACTACGAATAATATTTTTCAAGAAAATTGAATCCCTGTATCAATAAAACTGAATTTGGAGGCTGAGAAATGCAGAAACTGCTGATAGAAACAACCATATTTTTTATTTAATGAATTATTTACGCGTTTCGTCTAAATATGGAAAGTGGAGAAAACAAACGAAACTTGGAATGCATTTTTTGTGGAAAATCGAATACTTTTATCAATAAAACTGAGTTTGGAACCTGAGAAATACAGAAGCTGCTGACAAAAAATGACCAGATACTTGATTTAATGAATAATTTAAGTGTTTCGTTTAAATATGGAAAGTGAGCGAAAGCAAACGAAACTCGGGATGCATTTTTGGTGGAAAATCGAATCCTATTATTAATAAAACTGAATTTGGAACCTGAGAAATACAGAAGCTACTGACAAAAATGACCAGATACTTGATTTAATTAATTATTTTCGCGTTTCGTCTAAATATGGAAAGTGGACGAAAACAAACGAAACTCGCAATAAATTTTTCATGGAAAATCAAATCCCTTTATCAATAAAATTGAGTTTGGAACCTGACAGATACAGAAACTGCTGACAAAAACGACCAAATACTTGATTTAATGAATTATTTACGCTTTTCGTCTAAATATGGAAAGTGGGCGAAAACAAACGAAACTCACAATGAATTTATCGTGGAAAATCGAGTCCCTTTATCAATAAAACTAAGTTTGGAACCTGAGAAATACGAAAACTGCTGACAAAAACGACCAGATACTTGATTTAATGAATTATTTACGCGTTTCGTCTAAATATTAAAAGTGGGCGAAAAAACAAAATTTGGAATGAAGTTTTCATACAAAACCGAATCTCTTTTTCAATAATACTGAGTTTGGAAGCTGAGAGATACATTGTCACACCCCAACCGATGACGGAAATATCGGGATGAGACGAAAACGAGATTGCTCATTGCTCACAACATTAATAAGTGACAATAATTAATTAAACCATATTTCATTTCATAAGAATTTTCAAATACATCAATGTAACAAAACAAGGAAACAACATAACATTTGCAAAGTCAAAACAAAATGATACAACGACATTAAACCTAACGTCTAATTTGTGTGTATCTAGTCCTTGCTATATTGTTTTCATAGCGTCATCTCCTTCAACCTGTAACATGTTTTAAAATAATGTCAATGCGAAAGCAAAGGCGAGTACACAAGTTTAGGCATAGCATACGTATACGAATAAGTTTAAACAATCCTCATGGCAACCAAATCTATACAAGAGCAATATCAATGCATGCAATACTAATAATCAAACCCTTAACGCAATCACGATTTTTTTAACATGACCTCACGAATAACACGATGGAGGTGGATGCGTGAATTCCAATAGCGCTAAGCATATCAAACAAAGGCTAAAAATAATTAATAACTAAAGCATATCATAACGAATATCCAAGACAAGCATCAAGTATAAGATTCAAGTTTTCATGTATATGGGATCATTTGTGTGTTTCATAAAGTTTATGTGTTCGTGATTTTGTATATGGAAACATGTTACACCCGAACATGTTATAAACAAAAGTGGGTCGAGTGTACTCACGGTTTTGCTAAGTCTTTTCTACACTTGACAATCCGTGAAGACGTTGGTTCGAGGATGATGCCGAATTATCCTATAAGAGGAAACGAGGCGTATGAGTATAGAGTTTCAACTGGAGATTAGGAGTATTCGAGCATGATTAAAAATAAGTTTGATAAAGTATTATGATACGAAAGTATTCACTAAGATGTAACACTCGTTCTTGACACTATAGTAACTCTTACGAGTTGGATGTGATTTCATAGGTTCGGGACCTATTAGAATCGTGACAAGGAATTACATACTTTAGTGTTAAACTTAATAACTTGATAGGTGATTATAAGTTCATTATCAAGGTTTCGGTTTTAGAATTATAATATAGTTATATATATATCATTATAATCATGTAGGAGGTGGGAGGATGAACCATCCACTTTGTAACCTCTAGTGTCATGTATGTCAAGTAGAGGTGGGAGGTTAAACCATCCACTTTGAACCTCGGATTATGTTTACCACTACACAAGTTACCATTGGTAACAAGGAGGGTACAAAACTATATACTATACAAGAATGTAAAGACAAGAATGATAAGGTGTCATCTAGATACCAAGTAGCTAAGTATTCAACAACCCGACGAGCACACGAGGACAATCGTCAACGGCTTTGTGGGGCTGAGACACTTTAGGTCTAGCAAACTAGTTTGGGATCTTGATGAAAATAATCAAGTGATGTGTGGTCTCAAGTTAGGATAGCCCAAGCTTCCTTGTGGAGACACATGAACAAGCATAATAGCTTGCATCACTTGTGAGCTTAATGCTCTTCAAAAACAGAAAGTTTAGGGTGTTAAAACAGCCCTAGTTCATGTTAACAAGCTTGGTTAGGCTTTACTAATCATAAGCTTGATTGTAAGCACAAGAACACAAGTTTGTTGAAGTTAAAACAAAAGTTTGATAAAAGTTTAGACAAAACAGAAAGTTTGTGGACATTTTGGGGCATTTCCAGGTCTGGATTCTCCATGGAGAACCTAGGTAATTCAACCCAAAGTTTATCCAAGCAAGTAGGAAAAAGAATGGAGTGATTTCGTTAAGAAATGAGTGAGTTACACTCACTTTAGTGAAGATGAGTAATTCTGCTCGAACTTGTAATTTTGCAGCTGATTTGGAAGGTTTTGAGAGAGATTTGAGGGAGATTAAAGTGTAAAATGCTTGGATTAGAGGTGGGTTTTTATAGGGGAAGGATTAGGGTTATTAGGTGGGGTTTAAGTGAGTATTAAAGGCTCAAAAACACAAAAAAAAAAATACAAAAACGCGCCCAAAAGGGCTGATGTCCGCCCCTTGGTCGCGCTCAGCTCGGTCGGAAACAAAGGTTAAAACCCTTATTGTCCGGTTTCCTTCAGAAGTTGTTGTGTGGTGGAGTGGTTAAGGCAGGTTATATTTAACTGGAGGTCCCGGGTTCGAGTCCCGCGGATCCGGTTTTGTTGATTTAATTTTTTTTCATTTAAAAATCATTAAATCAGGTTTCATAAATGACAAGAATAGCCCCTGTAGTTTGAGAATCCAAGAATTACACTTTAAACCTTGGACTTATTAAAAAAAGGTATATTAACATCTAAAAACTAAATGTTATATATATATATATATATATATATATATAAACTAAATAGCATTTTAATTATTATTTTTTATTTTTATTTTTGTAAAAATAAATTAATTAATTTTATTAACTAATTTAATTAATTAATTAATTTAATTAATTAACTTAATAAATGATAGGTAAAATTTTATTTTCGTAACGAATTTAGTTTAACGATTACGAGTTTCACGCTTGAGTCTCGATTACGCATACATACCATGTTTGCAAGTTATCACACATTTACGATTGAGAGTACCACGAATACGTTTACATGTTTAAAGTATGAACAAGTATAAGTGTAACAAGATTATGATTAACACAACATGAATAAAATACGAGTTTCTCATTACGATCCAAGTCTCGGTTTACAACGTTTACAACAAAAGACGAATACAAGATACAACGATTAAAGAAAATAAAAGTACGATACAAAGTTTCCAAATATAGAAAGTATTGAAACGCGGGGCGTTACATACATCAACCGGTAACAAAAACATAAGATTTTAATTTAATCAATTATTCACACGTTTTCGTCTAAATATGAAAATTGGGCGAAATTAACGAAACTCGGAATGAATTTTTCGTGAAAAACCGAATCACTGTATGAAGAAATCTGTGTTTCGAAGTGATAAATACAGAAACTCCTAACATAAACGACCAGATATTTATTTAATCAACTATTAATGCATTTTCGTCTAAGTACGGAAAGTGGACGAAAACGAAACTCCGAATAATGTTTTCAAGAAAAATCGAATCCCTGTATCAATAAAACTGAGTTTGCAAGCTGAGTAATGTAAACTGCTAACAGAAACGACCAGATATTTGATTTAATGAATTATTTACGCGTTTGGTCTAAATATGGAAAGTGAGCGAAAACAAACGAAACTCAGAATGAATTTTTCGTGGAAAATCGAAATCCTTTATCAATAAAACTTAGTTAGGAACCTTACAAATACAGTGCTGACAAAAACGACTAGATATTTGATTTAATTGTTTATTTACACGTTTCGTCTAAATATGGAAAGTGGCGAAAACAAACGAAACTCGCAATGAATTTTCGTGGTAAATCGAATCCCTTTATTAATAAAACTAAGTTTGGAACCTGAGAAATACAGAAACTGTTGACAAAATCGACCAATACTTAATTTAATGAATATTACGCGTTTCGTCTAAATATGAAAAGTGGGCGAAAACAAACGAAATTTGGAATCAGGTTTTCGAGCAAAATCGAATCCCTTTATCAATTAAACTGAGTTTGGAAGCTGAGAAATACAAAAACTGCTGATAGAATATTTGATTTAAAGAATTATTTACACGTTTCATCAAAATATGTAAAGTGCGCGAAAACAAACGAAATTCGGAATGAAGTTTTTCGAGCAAAATCGAATCCCTTTATCAATTAAACTGAGTTTGGAAGCTAAGAAATACATGAAACTGCTACAAAAAAGACAAATATTTTATTAACCGTTTTCGTCTAAATATAAAAGTGGGCGAAAATTATCGAAACTCGGAATGAATTTTTCGTGGAAAATCAAATCCTTTTATCAATAAAACTGAGTTTGGAACCGTGAGAAATACAGTAAACTACTGATAAAACGACAAGATATTTATTCAATGATTATTTAGACGTTTCGTCTAAATACGGAAAGTAGACAAAACAAACGTAACTCGCAATAAATTTTTCGTGAAAAACGAATCACTGTATGAAGAAATCTGTTTGGAAACTGATAAATACAGAAACTCTAATATAAACGACCAATATTTATTTAATCAACTATTAATGCGTTTTCTTAAATAGGAAAGTGGGCGAAAAATGACGAAACTCCGAATAATATTTTCATGAAAAATCGAATCCCTGTATCAATAAAACTGAGTTTGCAAGCTGAGAAATGCTGAAACTGCTAACAGAAACCACCAGATATTTGATTTAATGAATTATTTACGCGTTTGGTCTAAATATGGAAAGTGGGCGAAAACAAACGAAACTCGGAATGATGTTTTCGTGGAAAATCGAATTCCTTTATCAATAAAACTTAGTTTGGAACATGAAAAATACAGTAACTGCTGACAAAAACGACTAGATATTTGATTTAATTGTTTATTTTCGCGTTTCGTCTAAATATGGAAAGTGGGCGAATAAAACGAAACTCGCAATAAATTTTGTGGTAAATCGAATCCCTTTATTAATAAAACTATGTTTGGAACCTGAGAAATAAGGAAACTGCTGACAAAATCGACCAGATACTTAATTTAATGAATTATTTATGCGTTTCGTCTAAATATGGAAAGTGGCGAAAACAAACGAAACTCGCAATGAATTTTTCATGGCAAATCGAAACCCTTTATCAATAAAACTAAGTTTGTGCTGACAAAAACAAGCAGATACTTGATTTAATGAATTATTTACGCGTTTCGTCAAAATATGGAAAGTAGGCGAAAACAAACGAAATTCAGAATGAAGTTTTCGTGCAAAATCGAATCCATTTATCAATAAAACTGAGTTTGGAAGCTGAGAAATACAAAAACTGCTGACAAAAACGACAAGATATTTCATTTAATCAATTATTCACACGTTTTCGTCTAAATATGAAAAGTGGGCAAAATTTAACGAAAATCAATGAATTGTAAAAACCAAGTCACTATATCAATAAACTGTGTTTGGAAGCTGATAAATATAGAAACTTCTAACATAACCGACCAGATATTTGATTTAATGAATTATTTACACGTTTCGTCTCAATATGGAAAGTGGGCGAAAACAAACGAAACTCGGGAAAGAATTTTTCGTGGAAAATCGAATCCTTTTACCAATAAAACTGAGTTTGACACTGAGAAATACAGAAACTGCTCACAAAAACGGCTAGATATTTCATTTTAATGAATTATTTAGGCGTTTCGTCTAAATATGGAAAGTAGACCAAAACAAACGTAACTCGGAATAAATTTTCCGTGGAAAATCGAATCCCTTTATCAAAAAAACTAAGTTTAGAACCTAAGAAATTCATAAACTGCTCACAAAAAAAAAACAGATATTTGATTAATTAATTATTTACGCGTTTCGTCTAAATATGAAAAGTAGGCGAACTTGAACGAAACTCAAAATGAATTATTCATAAAAAACTGAATCACTGTATCAATAAATCTGTTTTTGGAAGCTGATAAATACAGAAACTTCTCACATGAACGACCAGATATTTATTTAGTCAACTATTAACGCGTTTTGGTCTAAATACGAAAAGTGGGCGAAAACTAACGAAACTCCGAATGATATTTTTCAAGAAAAATCGAATACCCGTATCAATAAAACAGAGTTTGGAAGCTGAGAAATGCAGAAACTGCTGACAGAAACGACCAGACATTTGATTTAATGAATTATTTACTCGTTTCGTCTAAATATAGAAAGTGGGTGAAAACAAACGAAACTCTGAATGATTTTTTCATCGAAAAATGATTCCTTTTATCAATAAAACTGAGTTTGGAACCTGAGAAATACAGAAACTAATGACAAAAAACACCGAATATTTGATTTAATGGTTTCTTTATGCGTTTCGTCTAAATATGGAAAATGGCGAAAACAAACGAAACTGGCAATGAATTTTTCATGGAAAATCGAAACCCTTTATCAATAAAACTAAGTTTGTGCTGACAAAAACAAGCAGATACTTGATTTAATGAATTATTTACGCGTTTCGTCAAAATATGGAAAGTAGGCGAAAACAAACGAAAGTCAGAATGAAGTTTTCGTGCAAAATCGAATCCCTTTATCAATAAAACTGAGTTTGGAAGCTGAGAAATACAGAAACTGCTGACAAAAACGACAAGATATTTCATTTAATCAATTATTCACACGTTTTCGTCTAAATATGAAAAGTGGGCGAAATTTAACGAAACTCAATGAATTGTAAAAAACCGAGTCACTATATCAATAAACTGTGTTTGGAAGCTGATAAATATAGAAACTTCTGACATAACCGACCAGATATTTGATTTAATGAATTATTTACACGTTTCGTCTCAATATGGAAAGTGGGCGAAAACAAACAAAACTCGTAATGAATTTTTCGTGGAAAATCGAATCCTTTTACCAATGAAACTGAGTTTGGAACTTGAGAAATACAAAAACTCCTGACAAAAACGGCTAGATATTTCATTTAATGAATTATTTAGGCGTTTCGTCTAATATGGAAAGTAGACGAAAACAAACGTAACTCGGAGAATAATTTTTTCGTGGAAAATCGAATCCCTTTATCAAAAAATCTAAGTTTAGAACCTAAGAATTACATAAACTGCTCACAAAAACAAACAGATATTTGATTTAATTAATTATTTACGCGTTTCTTCTAAATATGAAAAGTATGTGAACTTGAACGAAACTCAAAATGAATTTTTCATGAAAAACTGAATCACTGTATCAATAAATCTGTTTTTGGAAGCTGATAAATACAGAAACTTCTCACATAAACGACCAGATATTTATTTAATCAACTATTAACGTGTTTTGGTCTAAATACGAAAAGTGGGCGAAAACTAACGAAACTCCGAATCATATATTTCAAGAAAAATCGAATCCTTTATAAATAAAACTAAGTTTGGAAGCTGAGAAATGCAGAACTGCTGACAGAAATGACCAGATATTTGATTTAATGAATTATTTATTCGTTTCGTCTAAATATAAAAAGTGGGCGAAAACAAACGAAACTCGAAATGAATTTTTCATGGAAAATCGAATCCTTTTTTCAATAAAACTGAGTTTGGAACCTGATAAACACAAAAACTGCTGACAAAAACGACCAGATATTTGATTTAATCAATTATTCACACGTTTTGGTCTAAATACGGAGAGCGGACGAAAACAAACGAAACTCGCAATGAATTTTTCATGGAAAATCGAATCCCTTTATAAAACTAGGTTTGGAACCTGAGAAATACAAAAACTGCTGACAAAAACTGCCACATATTTTATTTAATGAATTATATACGAGTTTCGTCTAAATATAGAAAGTGGGCGGAAAAAACCAAACTCGGAATGAAGTTTTCGTGCAAAATCGAATCCATTTATCAATAAAACTGAGTTTGGAAGCTGAGAAATACAGAAACTGTTGACAAAAACGACAATATATTTCATTTAATCAATTATTCACACGTTTTCGTCTAAATATGAAAAGTGGGCGAAATTTAACGAAACTCGTAATGAATTTTTCGTGAAAAACAGAATCACTGTATCTATAAAACTATGTTTGGAAGCTGATAAATACAGAAAGTTCTGTCATAAATGACCAGATATTTTTTTAATCAACTATTTACGCGTTTTCGTCTAAATATGGAAAGTGGGCGAAAATTAGTGAAACTCCGAATGATATTTTTCAAGAAAAATCTAAACCATGTATCAATAAAACTGAGTTTGGAAGCTGAGAAATGCAGAAAATGCTGACGGAAACAACCATATATTTGATTTAATGAATTATTTACGCGATTCGTCTAAATATGGAAAGTGGGCGAAAACAAACGAAACTCGGAATGAAGTTTTCGTGCAAAATCGAATCCATTTATCAATAAAACTGAGTTTGGAAGCTGAGAAATACAGAAACTGTTGACAAAAACGACAATATATGTCATTTAATCAATTATTCACACGTTTTCGTCTAAATATGAAAAGTGGGCGAAATTTAACGAAACTCGTAATGAATTTTTCGTGAAAAACCGAATCACTGTATCTATAAAACTATGTTTGGAAGCTGATAAATACAGAAAGTTCTGTCATAAATGACCAGATATTTATTTAATCAACTATTTACGCGTTTTCGTCTAAATATGGAAAGTGGGCGAAAATTAGTGAAACTCCGAATGATATTTTTCAAGTAAAATCTAATCCATGTATCAATAAAACTGAGTTTGGAAGCTGAGAAATGCAGAAAATGCTGACGGAAACAACCATATATTTGATTTAATGAATTATTTACGCGATTCGTCTAAATATGGAAAGTGGGCAAAAACAAACGAAACTCGGAATGAATTTTTCGTGGAAACTAGAATCCTTTTATCAATAAAACTGAGTTTGAACCTAATAAATACACAAGCTACTGACAAAAACGACCAGATACTTGATTTAATTAATTATTTTCGCGTTTCGTCTAAATATGTAATGTGGGCGAAAACAAACGAAACTCTGAATGAATTTTTCGTGTAAAATCGAATCCCTTTATCAATAAAACTAGGTTTGGAAGTTGAGAAATACAGAAACTGCTGACAAAAACGACAACATATACATTTAATCATTTATACACATGTTTTCGTTTAAATATGAAACGTGGGCGAAATTTAGCGAAACTCGAAATGAATTTTTCGTGAAAAACCGAATCACTGTATCACATAAATCTGTGTTTGAAGCTGATAAATACAATAACTTCTGAAGTAAACGACCAGATATTTATTTCTTCAACTATTAACGCGTTTTCGTCTAAATACGGAAAGTGGGCAAAAACTAACGAAACTCGGAATGATATTTTTCAATAAAAATTGAATCCCTATAATAATAAACTGAGTTTGGAAGCCGAGAAATGTAGAAACTGTGGACAGAACGACAGATATGGAGAGTGGGCGAAAACAAACGAAACGTGCAACGAATTTTTCGTGGAAAATCAAATCTCTTATCAATAAAACCAAGTTTGGAACCTGAGAATACAGAAACTGCTGGAAAAAAATGACCAGGTACTTGATTTAATGAATTATGTACACGTTTCATCTAAATATGGAAAGTAGGCGAAAACAAACGAAACTCAAAATAAATTTTTCGGGGAAAATCGAATCCTTTTATCAGTAAAACTGAGTTTGGAACCTGAAAATACGAAAACTTCGGACAAAAAGACAAGATATTTGATTTAATCAATTATTCACGCGTTTTCGTCTAAATATGGAGAGTGGGTGAAAACAAACAAAACTCTAATGAATTTTTCATGGGAAATCGAATCCCTTTATAATAAAACTAAGTTTGGAAGCTGAGAAATACAGAAACTGTTGACAAAAAACGACAAGATATTTCGTTTAATCAATTATTTCACACGTTTTCGTCTAAATATGAAACAAAACTCAAAATGAATTTTTCGTGAAAAACCAAATCATTGTATCAATAAGTCTATGTTTGGAAAGCTGATACATACAGAAACTTCTGACATAAACGACTAGATATTTATTTAATCAACTATTAACGCATTTTCGTCTAAATACGGAAAGTGGGCGAAAACTAACGAAACTCGGAATGATATTCTTCAAGAAAAATCAATACCTGTATCAATAAAACTGAGTTTGGAAGCTGAGAAATGCATAACTGCTAACAAAAAGACAAGATATTTGATTTAATGAATTATTTACGCGTTTCGTCTAAAACGGAAATTCGGCGAAAACAAAGAAACTCGCAATGAATTTTTCGTGGAAAATCGAATCCCATTATCAATAAAACTAAGTTTGGAACCTGTGAAATACAGAAACTGCTGACAAAAACGACTAGATACTTGATTGAATAAATTATTTACGCATTTCGTCTAAATATGGAAATTGGGCAAAAACAAAGAAACTCGCAATGAATTTTTCGTGGAAAATCGAATCCCTTTGTCAATAAAACTAAGTTTAGAAGCTTAGAAATACAGAAATTGCTGACAAAAACGACAATATATTTCTCATTTAATCAATTATTCACATGTTTTCGTCTAAATATAAAAAGTGGGCGAAATTTAATGGAACTCTAAATGAATTTTTAGTGAAAAACTAATCATTGTATCAATAAAACTGTGTGTGTAAGCTGATAAATACGAAACTTCTGTCATAAACGACCAGATATTTATTTAATCAACTATTAACCGTTTTCATCTAAATATGGAAAGTGGGCGAAAACTAACGAAACTCCGAATAATATTTTTCAAGAAAAATCGAATTCCAGTATCAATAAAATTGAGTTTGGAAGATGATGCAGAAACTGCTGACGGAAACATCATATATTTGATTTAATGAATTTTTACCGTTTTGTCTAAGTATGGAAAGTGGACGAAAACAAACAAACGCGGAATGATTTTTTCATGGAAAATCGAATCCCTTTATCAATAAAACTAAGTTTAGAACCTGAGAAATACAGAAACTGATGACAAAAACGTCAAGATATTTGATTTAATGAATTATTTTCGTGTTTCATCTAAATATGGAATATGGGCGAAAAAACGAAATTCGAAATGAAGTTTTCATGCAAAATCGAATCCCTTTATCAATAGAACTGAGTTTGGAAGCTGAGAAATACAGAAACTGCTGACAAAAACAACAATATATTTCATTTAATTAATTATTCACATGTTTTCGTCTAAATATGAAAAGTTGGCGAAATTTAACGAAACTCGGAATGAATTTTTAGCGAAAAACCGAATCATTGTATCAATAAAACTGTGTTTGTAAGCAGATAAATAAGGAAACTTCTATCATAAACGACCAGATATTTATTTAATCAACTATTAACGCGTTTTCGTCTAAATATGGAAAGTGGGCGAAAACTAACAAACTCCGAATGATATTTTCCTAGAAAATCGAATCCTTGTATCAATAAAACTGAGTTTGGAAGCTGAGATATGTAAAACTGCTGACAGAAACGACCAGATTTTTGAATAAATGAAGTATTTACGTTTAATCTAAATATAGAAAGTGGGCGAAAACAAACGAAACTCGAAATGAATTTTTGTGCAAAATCGAATCTCCTTATCAATAAAACTGAGTTTGGAAATTGAGAAATACATAAACTGCTGACATAAACGACCTGATATTTTATGTAATTAATTATTCACACGTTTTCTACTAAATATAGGAAGTGAGCGAAAACTGACGAATTTCGGAATGATATTTGTCAAGAAAAATCGAATCAAAGTATTTATAAATGGAGTTAGAAAGCTGAGAAATACAGAAACTGCTGACAGAAACGACCAGATATTTGATTTACTCAATTATTCACGCGTTTTCTCTACATATGGAGAGTGTGCGAAATCGAACGAAACTCGCAATGAATTTTTCGTGGAAAATCGAATCCCTTTATCAATAAAACTAAGTTTGGAACCTGAGAATACAGAAGCTGCTGAAAAAAATGACCAGATACTTGATTTAATAAAATTATTTACGCCTTTCGTCTAAATATGGAAAGTGGGCGAAAACAAACGAAATTCGAAATGAAGTTTTCGTTCGAAAATCGTATCCATTTATCAATAAAACTGATTTGGAAGCTGAGAAATACAGAAACTGCTGAAAAAAACGAAAAGATGTTTCATTTAATCAATTATTCACAGTTTTTGTCTAAATATAAAAAATGGGCGAAATTTAACGTTACTCGGATTGAATTTTTCGTAAAAACCGAATCACTGTATCAACAAAACTGTGTTTGAAAGCTGATAAATACAGAAACTGACATAAACGACCAGATATTTATTTAATCTACTATTAACGCGTTTTTGTCTAAATATGGAAAGTGGTCGAAAATAATTAAACTCCGAATGATATTTTTCAAAAAAATAATCGAATCGCTGTATCTATAAAATGGAGTTCGAAAGCTGAGAAATACAGAAACTGCTAACAGAAACGACCAGATATTAGATTTAATGAATTATTTACGGTTTTCGTCTAAATTTGGAAAGTGGGCGAAATCAAACGAAATTCGGAATAATTTTTCGTGGAAAATCGAACTTTTATCAATAAAACTGAGTTTGGAACCTGAGAAATACATAAAATGCTGACAAAAACGACAAGATATTTGATTTAATAAATTACTTACGCGTTTCGTCTAAATATGGAAACTGCGCGAAATAAACGAAATTCGGAATGAAGTTTTCATGCAAAATCGAATACCTTTATCAATAAAACTGTGTTTGGAAGCTGAAAATGTTGGTGTTTTCACAAGTTTATAAAAGTTATTTTATCCATATAAAATAAAACGCAGCGGAATAATTATTTAGACATGTTACTTGTGTTTATACAAAACTCATTTTGTATGTAAAACCAAAACCCGGATCCATATATGAATATGCATGCTATCAAAAACACAACCATAGGGTGTTATAAGAATACTACCTTCCAAGTAGCAAGAGATATGAAGAAGATGACGTTCTTGAATGGAAATCTTCAAAGGATAAGACCTCAAGCTTGTATACCCCAAGCTTCCAACAAAACACTTTATGATTACTAGGATTTTCACTTATGAACACCTCTTGATCAACCAACCTTTGGCCGAAAATTCTAGAGAATTTTAGTGTCTTGCACTTGATTTTTTTGGTGTGTGTAAGAATGTTTTCAATTCTTCACCAAATCATCTATGTATAATATCTTGTAAGATCCTTTCTTGGATTATGTGAGATTTTGTAAGATTTACAAGATATTACATAAAAAAATCAAATTCTTTTTTTTTAAATTATGTCTTGTATTATTTTATAACTTTTATAAAATTAACATCATATGTTTACAAGACTTTATGCAATATCTCATAACCTTTTATAATGTTATTTAACCCATTAAATAACAAAATAAGATATTCTCTCAAAATAAATTATCCATATAATTTATTAGTTCCTCAAGTGCAATTATTTAGAAAACCAATTTCTAAATATTCTAAGTGTTAATATTTATTTGTTTGATCATATCAAAAATAAATATTATAAGTGTTTGTCTAGCTTGTTATTGGGTATGACCCGACTTGGATCATAATGTACTAGCCACATCAATTTAATATGTGTCTTGGGCATACCGATTCTAACAATCTCCCACTTGCACAAGATACATAGAAGATTGATGCAAGTAGTAAATACCGCCTAACAACGGTTTACTACCCCTAATACGTATGACGAAGTGCCATTCAATAACATCATCCCCTTCAAGTCCCTTACTTGAACATGATTTAGATCAATCATTTATCCTTTCGTTACAGATGTCATGTCAAATCCAGAGACACAGAGTGATCATTCTCTGTTGATTTAACTTTAGCAGGCCTTAGACATCTTACTCTCAACGAATAAGAGGAACAAATCCCATCCTGACTACATACGTCTCTGACAACCACCTTGTACCACACCTGAGCTTAGCCTTATGTAATGCCATGTTTCACAACAGGAAGAACTAAGTCAAAGTATAACACTTGGTGAATATCAAGACCCAATATGTATCTCAGGTCAGAGGATACTATGATATTCGCCTTTACTCAAAAATTAATTATGATCAATCACAAAGATTCCATGTAGTAATATTTGAGAGCGGGTCAGTCCAATATTTGTATCCCACAAATATCTATGAACTTTGGCAGCAAAACTTTGCTCTATATTCATACCTAATGAATATCCACCAATCCGAGTTCATAATAGTCTTACCTTCATATTTGTTCCCACAAATATGATCGAATACGACATTTAGAATAATTAACTTATTCATGGATTTAAACATGCTAAAATGGAACATAACTCAAAATGCCATAATCATTAAATGAGTCATAGTAACAATTGTTCTGATATCCAAATACTAAATAGATCAAATCCAATCACTAGAATATCGAAGTTCTAAGGCACAAGTATGACCCTCATGTTTTGGCCGTTCAAGGAGCTTCGTGAGAGGATCCGCAATGTTTTGATCGGCGTGAACTTTGCGAATACATATCTTTCCCTTTTCAAATTCATCCCTTATGTAGTTGAATCTCCGCTCAATGTGCCTAGTCTTTTGATGTGCACGAGGTTCCTTAATTTGTGCAATCGCACCCTCGTTATCACAAAAGAT
Source organism: Scalesia atractyloides (assembly GCA_947069175.1). Taxonomy (NCBI): domain Eukaryota; kingdom Viridiplantae; phylum Streptophyta; class Magnoliopsida; order Asterales; family Asteraceae; genus Scalesia; species Scalesia atractyloides. Next base: position 62,259,688 of record CAMTDV010000014.1, read on the forward strand.
TTCTAGGGGATCTTGAATGGTAGGGACTACCCCTAGGTCGGTAATGAATTTCTTCAACCATGCAGCTTCTTCCGCTGCCAATGAAGCGGCAATGTATTCTGATTCCATAGTGGACAATGCTACAACTTCCTGCTTCGAGCTCTTCCAAGAGATTACAGCTCCATTCAAAATGAAGACATACCCAGATTGTGATCGAGAACCATCTCGGTCAGTTTGGAAACTCGCATCCGTGTAACCCATTACAACGAGTTCCTCTTCACCAGATCCATATATTAGAAACATATCCTTAGTCCTTCTAAGGTATTTCAATATGCTTTTAATAGCCATCCAATGACTGTTACCTGATTTTGCTGGTATCTACTTGTCATGCTTAAAGGCATATGATACGTCGGTCTAGTGCATATCATTACATACATGATGGATCCTATAGCAGACGCATTCAATATTTTTCCCTTTTGAATAGGTACCAAACCTTTCTTAGAGTTCTCCATCTTGAACCTTTTCAAGACTTTGTCAATGTATGCACTTTGGTTCAAACCTATCAAGCTCCTTGATCTATCCCGACAGATCTTTATTCCCAAAATATAGGCGGCTTCACCAAGATCCTTAATGGAAAAACAACTTCCAAGCCAGGTTTTAACACCTTCCATCGTTGGAATATCATTTCCAAATAGTAGAATGTCATCGACATACAGTACTAGGAAAGTGATGATGCTCCCACTAGCCTTCTTATACACACAAGCTTCATCGGCGTTCTTGATGAATCCAAAATTCCTAATTTCTTCATCAAAACGTCGATTCCAACTTCTAGATGCTTGTTTCAATCCATATATTGATTTCTTTAACTTGCATACTTTGTTAGGATGTTTTGGATCGACAAAACCTTCAGGCTGAACCGTATAGACATATTCATTAAGATATCCATTAAGGAAAGCCGTTTTGACATCTATTTGCCAAATCTCATAATCGTAATATGCAGCTGTGGCAAATAATATCCAAATTGACTTTAGCATCGCCACCGGCGAGAAGGTCTCATCATAATCAACCCCTGAGTTTGAGTGAAACCTTTTGCTACAAGTCTTGCTTTATAAGTATCCAAGTTACCATGCATATCGTTTTCCTCTTGAAAACCACTTACTTCCAACTACTAGAGGTGGTACAACCAATTCCCATACTTGATTGTCATACATGGATTGCATCTCTACGTTCATGGGTTCAAGCCATTTGTCACAATCGGATTGTGACATTGCATCATGGTATGTGGTTGGTTCATCCGAATCTACCACGTAGCATCCATCCATGAAAAATCCATATCTTTCGGGTGGATTACTAATTCTACCAGATCTGCAAACGTTTTGTGTGTATTGATCAACCACTTGATCCTCTTCAACAACCTCTTTTGAGTGCTAGTATCAACCAAATGTGTATCGGCTTGTGGTTCTTGATCCTCATCAAGTTCCACTGTTCTACTACTAGTTCCTTCCATAAGGAACTTAGCTTCCAAGAACTTACCCTTTCGAGCAACAAATACCTTTTGCTCTGTTGGATGTAAAAGTAATATCCTATATCATCTTTTAGGATATCCTACAAAGATACACTTAGCGGATCGTACTTCCAATTTGTTTGGGGTGTATTGCTTCACATAAGCTCACAACCCATACCTTCAAATATGATAATGATGGAGCCCTTCCATGCCATATTTCAAAAGGTGTCTTATCTACTTTTTTGGTTGGGGCCATATTCAGTATATGGGCCGCGGAGAGCAGAGCGTAACCCCAAAATGATAAAGGTAATGTGCTTCTAGCCATCATAGATCGAACCATATCCAATAGAGTTCGATTCCTCCTTTCAGACACACCATTATGTTGTGGTTTCCAGGTGGAGTAAGTTGTGAGATGATCCACAACTCCTAAGATGATCTTGAAAAGCATCACTAAGGTATTTCACTCCTCTATCGATGCGAAGGATTTTGATTGTTTTCTTGAGTTGATTTTCTACTTCACTTTTGAAGTCTTTGAACATTTCAAATGCTTCATCCTTGTGTCTTAGTAAATACACATAACCATAACGACTATAGTCGTCGGTAAAAGTCAAAAAAGTATCTTTCACCATTCCTAGTCATTGGCTTAAAAGGACCACATACATCCGAATGTATGATACCTAATAAGTCCTTTGCCCTTTCAAAGGTGCCACTAAAGGGTCTTAGTCATTTTGCCTTGTAAACAAGATTGACATACATCAAATGAATCATCTTCATTTGTTTCCAAAAGACCATTTTTCGAAGTGTCTGCATGCGATTTTTGTTTTATGTCCAAGGCGACAATGCCAAAGATAAGAATCACTCAAATCCATTTTGAGTTTCTTGGTGGTTACTTGGTACATTGAGCTATCATATGATCTGTCATCATGAACTAATTCATAAATACCATTTATGGCAGAGCTTTAAAGTAAAACACATGATGCATTGAAACATAAATGTCATGGTTAACAAATTCAAAATTAAACTACATTGTCTCAAAAGGGAAACTGAAATAATATTCCTAGTCAAACTAGGAGCTTACAAAACATTTTTCAAAATACTTCCAAACCACTTGGAAGCTTCAACACATAGTCTCCTTGGGCTTCGACTTCAACTTTTGCTCCGTTGCCCATTAAGAGACTAGCGTCTCCCTTTTTATAATGTTTATTTCTTCCGAACCCCTACAACAAATTGCAAATATGAGTTCCACATCCGATATCTAGTACCCATGTGTTAGAAGAAATAACATTAAGCTCAACATGTATCATGAAGATTGTACCTAACGTCTGCCTGCATCCCTCTTGTTTTTCAACTCCTTGAGATAGGTTGGACAATTCCTTTTCTAATGTCCTATCTTTCCACACTTAAAGCATAGGTCGTTAGTAGCAACTTTTGCTTCTTTTCCTTTGGTTTCGTGGGTTCCGCTTTAACCTTTACTTTCCTTTTCCCTTTAACGTGGCCCTTCCTTTTGGCAAAACTTGCCTGGAGTCGGGGTGGGGCCTCTTCTTGTTGCCTCCCTCATTGATCGTTAGAACGGGTATAGCCTTTTTACCCATGCCCGCCTTGGCAGTTTTGAGCATTGCATGAAAACTTACCAATGCTCTTGTCCCATCGGTTCATGTTATAGTTCATAACAAAAGACTCAAACTTCTTTGTTAAAGAGTTGAGGATCAAATCCTTAGCCAACTCTTTAGAGACGAGACAATTGAGCCTTTCGAGGCGATCAATGTGGCTTTTCATCTTGAGAACATAAGATGAGACCGATTGGGTTTCCTCTATTCGACATGTGTGAAGCGCCAGAACCATTTTGAAGCGTTCTACCCTAGCTTATTGAAGGAACATTTCTTTCAATTGGGTAATCATGTCGTATGCCCCATGATGTTCAAAAACCTTTGAATCTCGGGAATCATAGTTCCCAACATGAGGCAAGAGGCTTGCATGGAGTCCTCGGTATACTTAACCCAATCGTTTATAGGCTTCCACATCTCCCACGTTAGGTTCCACAGGAATAGGATCGTCCAACACATATGATATCTTTTCTTGCTTGAGAACGATTCTCAAGTTTCGATACCAATCCATGAAGTTGTTATGGTTGAGACGATCCTTTTCAAGGATTGTTCTTAATGATAGGTTACAAACGGTTTCGGTAATTGTGTTTGCATTGTTAGCGGCTGTCACACCCCAACTTGCAGCGGAAGAAAAAAATACGGGATGCAACAGACACCTCTTGTACAAGCACATTGTTTATAAAGACACTACATTTTATTACTTACAAACGTTGATTACATACTACATGTATGTTACAACTGCGTGTTCCCATGAACCACATAAGTCTTCTAAGCTGCATGCGTCTATATCAGGATTCGTCTACAAACACGTCTTGAACAACATACATGGATCACATCAGTCTCAAGTTACCTGAAATGCATTTTAGTTTTAAAAAGGGGTCAGCTAAACGTTGCCTGAGTTCCACTGGTTTAGTTGTTGTGTAACAATACTGATTCACAAGTTTAATTGCACTGGTCACAGTCACTAGTGACGGCCACAGTCTTAGTCACAGATGGAATTACACGAGTATACAAGTGAAACCTTGACTGTTTTTTTCCCCGGGCGTGTCATCCCAGACACTCCTGGCCACCGGACCTGTCATAAAGACACTCCCGCCCATCAACTGCGTCACGTGAGTTCAACGCCCCATATGTAGTTATGCCTAACAACACAACCAAATTAGGACGAGTGCAGTAGCCTAGAGCTGACACACCGTCAAAATGGCACTGGGTTGTCAAACCGATAGTATTATCCACTGTCCACAGGCTTACATTAATCACTTGTCTTGCAGAGGGGACGTAGTTCGTGTGTTAGATAATTCACATCATATGTTGGTGCAATTAACACAGTTTCGTAACATGCCAATCATCTCAAAAGCAACATCACAATTTAGAAGTGGGGGAGTAAGATTCACTCCAGGTTGGTGTAATCAAACAATTTATAACATGCAAGATCCCTAGAAAACGTAAAATCATTCAAAAGTGGGGAAGTGAAACTCACAGAATAGTAGCATCACAGGTAGTCAATAGGAGTATATGTAAGCTGGTTCGGCTTTAACATCACTCATTCAAGTAGTTACTAATATCAGTTGCTAGGTCGGTAATGCCTATAACTCGGGTCCAATATTTTCAGTTCATATTGTTTTTATAGTATCCTGGTGTGGTGATGGATGTTAGGGTATGATTAGTTTCACATTTGGCTTCCCGGGCACCGGTTCGCGTGCCAGCTAAAGTCGGTTGTTTGACGCGTTCGGATAATGGTACGGAAATACCAATAGTGCTAACGTGTTGTGATTTAAGAAATATTAACTTTTCATTAAGGGAGTTTGGGTGTTTGGGAGTTTAGGTTGCTCAAATTTGAGTTTCCATTCTCGCCGTCAGGGATTCTACCGAACGGTGGTGGAACACACCCAGAGTGTTCCGCTTACCCTGGAACCTCTCAAAATACTCCCGGTGTTCCAATTATAGTCAAAATAAGTTTGGTCCGTTCCCAGTTTCGGGAGGCTCGTTGTCCGGTAAACTGCCGAATTTAGTTAAAATAACGCGTTTTAAAAGTTCGAAAAATCCCATTTAATCTACATAGTTCATAAAATCCTGGAAATTTTTGTAGAACTCAGTAAAACTATATAGATTCCAATAAAATTATTTTGGGAATTTATAAAGCTATTTTAACTTCTCAAATAATCGTTTGTAAAACAGTATTTACCCGAATAATTCATTGTGTTTATCATCCGATGTCCAAAAATTCCAAAATAACTTCCTTACCTGCCCAGAAACTCCCTTAAAAATTTGGGATTTTTCTGATTTTGTTTCAGTGTGTTTCAGGCTACCGAAAACTCATAAAAACGGGATTTTTATTTCAAATCAAAACTCAACCAATTGACTCCGAAACTTCCCAAACCTTTCCCATATAGTTCCTTAGTGTTCATGTAAATTTTGGTGATCTATTGACTTTGTTTAGTATTTTTTTTCGAATTTCATTTGGTAAAACAGTTCAAAATTTCACCAAAAAATGTAGAAAATTCTAAAAATTCTAAAATTTTACGTGGATCTTTTTGTCAATACCGTACATCACCACACCACATTTCAGCTCAATCCAATACCCACGGACCAAGTTATGGTACAAACAATATTCTGCCTATTCTAGATTCGAGTTTCGGGATATATACCAAGCGAATTCTTTGATTCCAAGTGTTTTTCTTGAGTCCAGAAGTGGTTGTGAGCTATATTCAGTACCTACAGATCAAGTACAATCCAAATATGCAAGAACTTAGATCAATCAAGCACTGTTTCATTGTTTTTCAGTTAATCGAATATTATGCAATTTTTTTCGAATATGTGTTGATTAGGGTATCAAAACCCAAAGATTTGTGATCATGGCTGCCACATAACACCAGGGATTTCCCATCGTGTTCTTATTCAGCCATAAACCTGTTTAAACCTTCAAAAATCGTGGATTAAAAAGGGTTTTTTTGGTTAGGAATCGAGTTTAATCAAGAGATATACATCAAAATCTTATAAAACTTGTAAGAATACCTTAGATTAGTCGATGTTTATGATGATAATCAGCTGAATTTGTTATGTTTATGGCAGAATGTTGAGAAAAGTTTGTGAATTTCTTGGTGTAAAATGAAAAGGAAAAGAAAAAGAAAAAAAAATTATATAGGGGGGGGGTTTAGGGGTGGGTCCCATGTGGGACACCTCTTGCTTCGTATTGGTGCTAAAAGATGATTTTGTCTTCCCTGTTGCGTTTAGGATCGTTTTTCGGGTCCCGGACGCGTCTCCGATTTACGAAATGGGCTCCGTTTTTCGCGTTCTTAGTGTCAAAAGACTCGGTTTTAAAAACTGAGCATAACCGTCTCGAAATCTGAGCATGGTTACATTTTAATCATAAAAGCCTCATATTACATTCGTTTAAGTGTTTTAAGGCTTGATTGACCAATCCTTGCATGTTTGGTTTGTCTTTCGTCGCTCTTAAAACAAAGCGTTTCCCAGCCGGGAACTGTCTCGTTTTGCGTGCCTGAGCTCTGTTTTTTTTCTAATCTTATGTCATAGTCTATGGCACATAATCAGAATGTTCATGCATTCAGAATTACAAAGGCCCTATCGGTGGCCCAATAATCACAGTTGAATATGTAATGCGCTGTTAAACGTCAAGTCTCCGTTTAACACGTTGTTCAAGGCTAAGGGCACCGACCTCACATTTTTGGTCCTTATTAGTGTCATGTTAACCATGACGTGCTCCCGGATTCCTCCGAGACATAACAGAGATTTTTAGCATTGCACACAAGTCATGCAATTTGCAAAGTTTACGCCAATTATTGTTTTAATCATGCTTAACGTTTAGGACCAATTAAGGTGTACCTGTTTCGTCATGGGTATCACACATAATCAAACAATATCATGATACACATATCCCGTCCGGTTACCACGGACTTGTACCAATCAAAGTTTAGCGGGATTTTTCACAGTTGTCACAGTCTACCCGATTAAAAGAATTTGCCCTCGAAATTTCATTTAGTAATTCGTTGGAAAGCTCAGTCTATAGAGTTGAGTAAGTCATTCGACAGACAAGTATGTTTTCGCTTTTCATTGAGTATCATCATCGTACAGGGATGATAATTATGCTACATAGTAGCGTGTAATTTGTCCATCCACAATTCCTACGTATTTTTAGGGTAACGTTTGTCATTACTTTCAATCTGAAAGTGAGAGTGTGTTAGACTCACAGTAGAATAGGAGTCTCGTATTCAGCTTATAGCTGACTGCAATTATTACGTTTCCTTCGCATTCATTATCTTCACCATTCATACAACATAAGTTTCATTTACGATTTCGTTTAATAGTTAGTGAACACCACCTATAAAGGAGGAGTATGGGTACTCTCCCAGGGTTCTTACGAACACCACAATAGTGAGCACCATGCTCTGCATGTTTGTATAAAGAGAATAAATTTGGTTTCACCAAGTTGTGAGTGACAGTCTTCCCTTGTTGTTTTGTGCGTGGTTATCTTTGGTTACTACAAATCGACCACAAGAATCCCTACTCTATGGTAGAGAATAAGAAAGAAAAAGGCTTTTGAGAGCCTAAGGTTGCCATAAGGCGAGCATGAACACGAGTACCAACGAATCTGCACCTTGCATCAATGGTGTGCCGAGCTACTCACCAGTAGTCGGATTAAGTTGTAAAGATATAAAATTTCTACAATAATAATTCCAGTTTATGTTAAGTTTCGGGAACTTGGCTCTAACTGTGGTACAACTGTTTATGTCTTTTCCAGAAGAAAATAACTTAGTAGCTTCGATAACATCGATGTGATTCTCGGGAGATAATCGTATACAATTTTCCATATACTGGGAATAGTGGAGTGTGTACCCAATGCGGTTTTAATTCCAGTAATACCACGTCTAGAACGCTACTATATCACATAGAAATATTTAAGGCGTGATGCGTGTCTAACGATCACAAGTGTCACCATGATGCTCCTAATTATGGAATCAAAATTAACCGTAGACGTGCAGGTAACTTTGCAAAGATGACTAAGTAACGAGTCATCGAATCAAGATTCCCCATCAACGGAGTATCCCCCGCAGGGTTGGAACATAGCCACGCTTTACTACTGTTTCATAAGGATATCGTTGATGGAAACAACAAGAAGTAATCATTTCCCATTTTAGTGAACTTTTGTGACCCGTTGATATTTAGTCTGCTAAGATGTGGCATCGTTTAAATCTCCAATGTTTGTACCTTATAGTTTACGTTAATAGAAATAAATGTTTTCGTTCAAGGGGGGTACCAATTGTGTACTTTTCATCCTTATCTGGGTGAGGTGGCACAATTCACTAAGATGGTTTATCACCATTTGCCTATCTCGATCTCGTGGTTTTTTGAGTCCCACTTGGACTTGGTATGATCTGCACCGTATATGAGTATTGAAAAGTAGATGCTTTCTATCTTGGCACCTCCGCCATCTACATCATCAATTAAACGTGAGGGTTTCGTCGAGTTCGCTCACTCAAAACTATCTTGGTGTAGATTGGGAAAATGTGTGGTTTTATGAAACCATGGGCGAAAGCCCGAATCCATAGGCAGGGAAGGAATACGTGCTGCCGAGAAATGTAGTAACATGGATCCACAATCGATCGGACCACCTCTTGAAATAACAGAAGCAGCTTTAAGCAAGGCTGAATGAAAACGATAATCAATCGGGGTAAGCATAGCACTTGGCCGGCTAGGATACGAATAGAGGTTATTAATGCCAATTCGTAGCTAGTCGGTGCACCCAACCAAGCACCGATTTACACTTTGGACGTTTGGTTTGACTTGGTATCGTACATTGAGGTATCTATAATTCGTATTAGTTACATAACTTTCCAATTTTGAGGAGAATTAGTTGTAGCGTCGAAGTTTATTCTTATTTTAGGCATATAATACGTGATTATCAAAGGAAATCCCCCCTCTGGATGGACATGATATCCGAGGGACGTATTCGGAAGATTCACTAGTCCCTTCATCTGGAATGATTGGGACTACTAGATTTCTGGTTTAGCTTTCCCCAGGTGGGTTCCGCGCACAAAAGACACCAAATACGATATTCGGACGACTCTTGACTATTCATATTTCAAAGAGAGTTTGGTTTTGACCGTGTTCCTTCATGCAGGGTAGTTCGTGCTTTTCATAGTATGGCGTATATACGTCACTCCAGTGACATGTTCTGACCGCACATTTAAGCACTAGCCCTTTTTGGGTTAAGTCTAAGTGCAATTTTAACAGTTGTAGATGATAGATATTATTATATACATGATAATGATGTTGGTTATACAGGTTGTGGACTCATGCGTGCGATGAAATTGTGTGATATGGGATGATTGAATATGTGACATTGATACATGTTTATAAGTACTGTTTATAATAGAATGGCCCTGAAACGCTCCTCACAAATGACCGAGGCGGAAATCGCGCAAATGATAGCGCAACACTTCCGACAATCATCCCCCCGATCGTGAATTTCACTCGTGGTACGAATACCCAGGTATATATGTATATATACATTATTATACTTAAGATTTCTCCCTTTCTTGTTTCCTTAAGTAACACAAGAATTTTCGTCACTCGAAAATAACGAGAATCGGTTTCTTGGTAGCTTTACGAATACTTACTTAAATCGATCAAACTGAAAATCAATTGAAGGTACCGACCATTCGAAGGAAGACGAGGGGTGGTTCAACAATACTCCCCTGATCTAAAGAATTTATTTCTCGTATACTCACGAGGACAAGCAGCACCGTTAACGCATACTCTTGGTTACTCACAAGCGTAGGGTATCGTTCACTTTGTGTCCAATCGACGGATGAAAGTAAGTGTATCCCATGTATCATCATCCTACACATGTAGCAGACCATTTCCAAATAACACCTTTACAAAGGTCCAAAGGGAATTTCGATCATCCCATAGGAATTGTGAACAACATCGTGTATAAATATTTGGACTCCTCAAATGTTTCAAGGAAGAGGAGAAGACATATGGTGTTCCCCAGGTATTATTATATATCGTAGAGTTAGGGAGTCAATACGTTCTATAGACATATAAGTATCTGAGTTGGTCCCTACTTAGGACCAATCACACGGTCGTCGTAGGTATCATGACGTGAAAAGCCTTAATCGCAAGGAATCAAAAAACCCTGTATCCCCTTACGCGAATGCACTGCCTTCATACGGGTGATATTGATTCAAGACCGTCTATATAAAGTTGTCACATAGGTTAGTCATCGGATTACCATACTCGAATACTACTCAAATGCGATCTCATTTTCACTGGAGCATTTTTACTAAGTTATGCGAGACTGAAAATAAGGGATCGTGTGATATATAAAAATTTTATATGATCTTTTTAAACACCGTCCTTTAAACAAAATCATCGCCCGGCGAAAACTTCGCTTTGTGTCATTTTGGTTGTTAAATATGCATTTAGAGGTAGCTTTGTTACGGGTCCTTCGTACCATTCATTCACTACTTCTTCAAGTTACTGGGGATTTACCTTGTATTAGTTTGAACTAAATCGATAGAATTCACGGTTGTATGCCACTAGTTCCATCATCGAAATTCCTGTCGTAATTCCATAGGAAGCTAACGTACCGTAGCCTGGCTGTACATTTATTAAAAGGATAGGGTGTATCAAACTAGTAATTACATGTACCGGACCTCAACACTATCCAACAGTGTTAGTGAGGAGAATTTTATTGATTTTTAAGCGATGAATCAGATTACTTAATGATTATAGTTTTCGTACTTCGTACTTGGTTACATCACTCCCAACCGAGGTCTTCCAGATTGACATTTAGATGGCCCGCGAAGAATGTTGTATATTTATAATTAAATGTATACATAGGAGTGTCCTGTTAATGTGAAGTATTAACGGTTACGAGGAATATGGACAAGAATGTTTCCGTCTCCACGAGTCTTATTACAATCAAATCCGCATCCACACAACTCCTTGCTAAACTTTGATTACACCGGATAAGTTTCTTCATTTATGTGTTACCCCTAAATTTCATTGGGTTATCAATACCGATGCTAATTACGTGTCCTTACTAAGAATTAGAGATTGTATCACTAGCAAACAACAGCTAGTAAAGGGAATATATGCTTCAACCGAATAGCTTCGTAGACGATGGTCGGCGACGTAAGTATAGTTTGTTTGTCGTAACGTAATGATTTCGAATATATGACTGTACGTTCTAGCAAATCCGCCAAAAGAAATAAATGACGTTCAATTGTCATACCAAAGATAAAAACATTGTTACCTTTCATGAAACAAACATAGAGTAAATCGAGGTGGGTAAGTTATCACGGCTATACTCAAAGTGTTAGGTACAGAGTACTACTAGGGTGTAGTACCTCTGGAAAGTCATACTACATATTCTAAAAAGGACCTTCCCAGGATTAACCCAAAGGTTGATAGATGTCGACCCAACTACCTTTCACTTAGAATTACCGCAAACGTTATAGATATCGTAGTTACGACAATTGTGGCATCATTTATCGCATCAAACAGGGTGGAAGTCTCAACACTGTAACGGTACCTTGATAATGTAGCCGGGTGTTTATATATAGGAAGTACCGCAACATATCCACCACACCCATGTACATGATCAATGTTCCGTTCAACATGATATTCGGGCCTAATATTGCTTTTCGCGACTAGCCAACTGAAATCCGAAACAATCAGTAACCGTAAAAGAACATAATGTAACCGATGGTCACACGAAACGATGTTCCACATCGCAAAGCATTTCAAAAGAATATGTATCATCACAAACTCTATACCCCATGACATCGAATGACAACGGAAATGGTAACTTATTCGCGCATCCCATGCCATCTCCATAATCCAGAGATTGTCATATTCAGATATAACATATATCGAAACACGTACTAATGAATACCACTAAGTATTATAGTATCACACGACATGAAAGCTAGAGCCAAAATTATAAGCAGAAGAGGAATCCCGCGGACAATCAAATGAATCGCGGATTCAAGGACGAAAAAGTTTCATAAGATGTTTGAACTCTGCGATTGTATAACAATCGAATGTGAAGCAACGAGAAGTGAAGTGGGATCCGTACACGTCCTCCTAGTCTATCAGAACGACCTGCACGTTCTTTGTGTATCTATGTTCATATTGAAGTACCATTCTGGTATGCAATCGTTGTTATAATAATTATAAGGATAGAGTTGCTGAGATCGTATCTTAATAAAGGCTTAAGTTCTCACATTATAAAGTATAAGTAACAACTGTGTGAGTGATAGGAATCAAACTCTAGTGGATATTAAATATGTGGTCAGTAGGAATGTGGAATGGACTGTAATACCAGTTTTCTGCCTATCCCGAAGTCATATGTAGTAGCGCATTATTCACCAATCCCAATTCATGTATCAATTCACGCACAAACATTCACACACTATCACTTTGGTACACGTATGTATCATTCCACGTATTTAAGGGTGTTTATTACCGCGGCTTTCCCAACACTGCTCGTATGAGCAAGTCTGTTATTACATTCCGGAACATAATAACCCACTTGCCCCACAAGGCCATCCTGGTACTTGCAAATAGGATACTTTACAGTGTTCACTAAGCATTTTTAGTTGAGGTTAATTTTTCCAATGATGTCCACTAAAGTCCGAACCTGTGTTATAGTCTAGGTTTCCTTAAAGGCACCTAATTCTCTATAACCAATGGCTTTGATACCATCTTTTGTCACACCAAAACTTGCATCGGAAAAAAATACGGGATGCAACATACACCTCTGGTACAAGCACATTGTTTATAAAGACACTACATTTTATTACTTACAAAACGTTGATTACATACTACATGTATGTTACAACTGCATGTTCCCATGAACCACATAAGTCTTCTAAGTTGCATGCGTCTATATCAGGATTCGTCTACAAACACGTCTTGAACAACATACATGGATCACATCAGTCTCAAGTTACCTGAAATGCATGTTAGTTTTAAAAAGGGGTCAGCTAAACGTTGCGTGAGTTCCACTGGTTTAGTTGTTGTGTAACAATACGGATTCACAAGTTTAATTACACTGGTCACAGTCACAGTGACGGTCGCAGTCCTAGTCCAAATGGAATTACACGAGTATACAAGTGAAACCTTGACTTTTTTTCCCGGGCCGTGTCATCCTGGACACTCCCGGCCACCGGACCGTGTCACAAAGACACTCTTGGCCCATCAACTGTGTCACTGCAGTTCAACGCCCATAGTAGTATCCTAACACAAACCAAATTAGGATGAGTGTAGTAGCCTAGTGCCGACACACCGTCAGACGTGGCACTGGTTGGTCAAAACGATAGTACTATCCACTGTCCACAGGCTTACGTTAATCACTTGTCTTGCAGTGGGAGGTAGTTCGTGTGTTAGATAATTCACATCATATGTTGGTACAATTAACACAGTTTCGTAACATGCCAATCATCTCAGAAACAGTATCACAGTTTAGAAGTGGGGGAGTAAGATTCACTCCCAGGTTGGTGTAATCAACACAATTTATAACATGCAAGTCCCCAGAAAATAGTAAAATCATTCAAAAGTGGGGAAGTGAAACTCACAGGATAGTAGCATCACAGGTAGCAATAGGAGTATATGTAAGCTGGTTCGGCTTTAACATCACTCATTCAAGTAGTTACTAATATCAGTTGCTAGGTCGGTAATGCCTATAACTCGGTCCAAGTGGGTATTTTCAGTTCATATTGTATATATAGTATCCTGGTGTGGTGATGGATGTTAGGTATGATTAGTTTCACATTTGGCTCTCAGGCACCGGTTCGCGTGCCCGATAAAGTCGGTTGTTTGACGCGTTCGGATAATGGTACGGAAATACCAATAGTGCTAACGTGTTGTGATTTAAGAAAGATTAACTTTTCATTAAGGGAGTTTGGGTGTTTGGGAGTTTAGGTTGCTCAAATTTGAGTTTCCATTCTCGCCGTCAGGGATTCTCCCGAACGGTGGTGGAACACACCCAGAGTGTTTCGCTTACCCTGGAACCTCTCAAAATACTCCCGGTGTTCCAATTATAGTCAAAATAGGTTTTGGTCCGTTCCCAGTTTCGGCAGGCTCGTTGTCTAGTAAACTGACGAATTTAGTTAAAATAAGCGTTTTAAAAGTCGAAAAATCCCATTTAATCTACATAGTTCATAAAATCCTGGAAATTTTTGTAGAACTCGGTAAAACTATATAGATTCCAATAAAATTATTTTGGGAATTTATAAAGCTATTTTAACTTCTCAAATAAATTGTTTGTAAAACAGTATTTACCCGAATAATTCATTGTGTTTATCTCCGATGTCCAAAAATCCCAAAATATTCCAGGAACTTCCTTACCTGCCTAGAAACTCCTGTAAAAATTTGGGATTTTTCCGATTTTGTTTCAGTGCGTTTCCGGCTACCGAAAACTCATAAAAACGCGGATTTTTAATCCAAAAAAACGCGGATTTTAATCCAAATCAAAACTCAACAATGGACTCCGAAACTTCCCAGAACCTTTCCCATGTGTTCCTTAGTGTTCATGTAAATTTTGGTGATTTATTAACTTCGTTTGGTAAAACAGTCAAAAATTCACCAAAAATCATAGAAAATTCTAAAAATTCTAAAATTTTACGTGGATCTTTCTGTCAATACGCTACATCACCACACCAAATTGCAGCTCAATCCAATTAACACGGACCAAGTTATGGTCCAAACAATATTCTGCCTATTCTAGATTCGAGTTTCGAGTGATATACCTAGCGATTTCTTCAATTCCAAGTGTTTTTCTTGAGTCCATAAGTGGTTGTGAGCTATATTCAGTACCTACACATCAAGCACAATCCAAATATGCTAGAACTTAGATCAATCAAGCCTTGTTTCATTGTTTTTAGGTTAATCGAATAGTTATGCGATTTTTATCGAATAGGTGTTGATTAGGGTATCAAAACCCAAAGATTTGTGATCATGGCTGCCACATAACACCAGGGAATTCCCATGGTGTTCGTATTTAGCCCATAAAATTGTTTAAACTTCAAAAATCATGGATTAAAAAGTGTTTTTCGGTTAGGAATCACGGTTTAATTAAGAAATATACATCAAAATCTATTAAAACTTGTAAGAATAGCTTAGATTAGTCGATGTTTGTGATGATAATCAGCTGAATTTGTTATGTTTATGGCAGAATTTTGGAGAAGTTTGTTAATTTCTTGGTGTAAAATGAAAAGGAAACGAAAAAGAAAATAAAATTATATAAAAGGGGGGGTTTAGGGGTGGGTCCCATGTGGGACACCTCGTGCTTCGTATTGCGTGCTAAAAGATGATGTTTATCTTTCGTGTTGCGTTTAGGTTCGTTTTTGGGTCCCGGACGAGTCTTGATTAGCGAAACGCGCTCGTTTTTCGCGTTCTTAGTGCCAAAAGTCTCGGTTTAAAAAACTGAGCATAACCGTCTTGAAATCCGAGCATGGTTACATTTTAATCATAGAAGCCTCGTATTACGTTCGTTTAAGTGTTTTTAGGCTTGATTGACCATTCCTTGCATGTTTGGTTTGTTTTTCGTCGCTCTTAAAACAAGGCGTTTCCCTAGCCGGGAACCGTCTCGTTTTGCGTGCCCGAGCTTCGATTTTTTTTAATCTTATGTCATAGTGTAGGCACATAATCAGAATGTTTCATGCATTCAATTACAAAGGGCACTATCGTTGGCCCAATAATCATAGTTGAATATGTAATGCGCTTTAAATGTCAAGTCTCCGTTTAACACGTTGTTCAAGGCTAAGGGCACCTACCTCACATTGTTGGTCCTTAGTAGTGTCATGTTAACCACGACGTGCTCCCGGATTCCTCCGAGACATAACAAAGATTGTTTAGCATAGCACACAAGTCATGCAATTTGCAAAGTTTACGCGCAATTATATTTTAATCATGCTTAACGTTTAGGACCAATTAAGGTGTACCTGTTTCGTCATGGGTATCACACATAATCATAACAATATCATGATACACATTCCATCCGGTTACCACGGACTTGTACCAATCAAAGTTTACCGGGATTTTTCACAGTTGTCACAACGGCCATCTACAAAATTTTAACAAAGTTCAATTTTAGTATTTTCGATATTATTAAATTTTGATCATTAATACCCTTTTGTGTCTCATAGACAATTAATAATTAAAATCTAGAATTCAACGTTACATTTAAATACTGGTTATGTGACCTTTATCCCATTATTTAAATTAACAAGGTAGTCAACGTTTGACAATTGCAACCCTTTGCAATTTCTAGCCATGTGGGATCGGTTAAACATCTTTATGTTTAGTTGGCATGTTTAATCCCATTAACACCTTTGTACGCCATGCTTCAGTGACCCTAATCACATGGTTTCCAAATCAAGTCATCCTACTTACACACACATGTAAGTTTCCACATACAAGTGGTTAGGTGATCTTTATCCCACAAATATGGTAAGCCTACCTCAAACACACAAGTTCCTTCAAATGTGGTTAGGTGACCTTTATCCCACAAAGAATTCCCAAGTGATTCGAGTGTTGTGTAAAAGGATGGTGTTTGACTTGTTTTAAAAAGGGATTTAAGTTTTCAAAAAATTATAGTTTTAGAAAACTTTATGTACCATACATTTGCATGCATTCAAATTCATGGTACATTAGTGAAAATCAATTTTCAAGGTTTTTTTAAAAAACCCATTTTATTATAAAATCATTAACCTTTAATAAAACATTTATTAAGACTTTAATGATTTTTAAAGAACCAATTTTAAGCTTGTTGTTGTTTATTAGTTTGTTAAGCATCCAAATCCACATATCATCCAAACAACATAATAAAACAACCAGACAAGCATAACACATAAAACAATAGGTGCATAACCATAGCCAACTATTTTTGACAACACTTGTTAACCGAAACAAGTGTGCCAAAAGGTCCATCCTAAAGGGTGAATATTGACACAAGAAATGTGTCATTGAACTCCCACTTGAACCCGCATCCAAATGCTTCAAGTCTTCCTTTTGTGTTGTGATTTCTTCACTTTCTTTGGGCTTCCAAATGATCTTTAAATTCAGCTCCAAACTCCTTTGGGCTTCAAAAATGTGTTTTGGTTATTGGGCTAAAATCCCGTTAAGAACTATGAAGTCCTTTAGGCTCAAAATTGGCCAAAACCAAAAACGCATGTTGTGTGCATCTTCTTTTACAATAAAGTATCCTAATACATTTTTCTAGTAAAAGAAATGCAACTGATCTATTTACTTACATACCAAATGAAAATATATAAATTACATATTTTTCAAATGGAATAACAAAGACATTAATTATTACAACCCATTGAAATAATTAAATATAATTCACAAACACAATCATTCAACATATTCAAACACAAAGTCATGGCTAGGTTATGAACACCAAAATATACATCCACATATGTATATTATTCACTAGCAAAAATGGTTCCCTTTTTAACCCATATTTTCGGCCAAAAATGAAAAACCGAAAAGTGTGAGTTTTTGTCCAAACAAACAAATCATCCATATGATATAATTTTTCAAGATTCCTTTATGCATGTAAAAAATAATCTTGAAAACAAAGGGAAAACCATGTTAAAATTTCGGCCATAGGGTTTCTCCAAACCCAAAACCCGAAATTTTTAAACAATTTACTAAACTGTGAAGCCTACCGACACATCCGCAGTAAGACTTGTTTATCACTTTTAAACTTTACAATTCTTAAGTATACTGTGATAGTCCACTGATGTACTATCATTTCCTTTTTGACACAAAATTCTTTTTGTCTTTTCAATGTTTTTGTACTTTTTGGTTTTTCATATGTTTTTGTATTTTCTGATACAAATTTCTCCCCCTAAAATAAAAACATATTTTTGTATTTTAGTTTTTAAGAAAATCTAATCCTAAAAGATAACAAACAATGAGGATCACGAGAACTCATCGTCCGATCCATATTCAACCTCAGTGTCCGCACCTGTCAAAAGATTTTTCATACCATTAATTCTCATTAAAATTTAATTCAACTTATCTACACCAATTCAGAATCAGCGTATCCCGTCAGATCAAAGTTATCGTTCTTCGGGTACCACAAGCCGGTGCTTGGACATCCCTTCAAGTATCTGAAAATTCGCTTCACGATCTGCATGTGTGAGATTCTTGGACTGGTATCTGGCGTAAAGGCATGTAGGATACGTGATATCTGGTCGAGATGCCGTCAGATACATCAAAGATCCTATCATCGATCTGTAAAGAGTATCATCAACTTTGGTTCCTTTTCATCGATGCAAATTTCGTGATTGAGAGCAAGAGGAGTAGATAACGGCGTTGAGCTTTCAATTTCAAACTTCTTCAAGATGTCATGAACATACTTAGTTTGATGAATGAAAATACCGTCTGGCAATTGATCAACTTGCAATCCGAAAAGAATTTCATTTCGCCCATAGAAGACATCTCGAATTTCTTCTTCATGATTTTCTCAAACTCTTTGCAAAGATCGTCATTTGTTGAACCGAAGATGATGTCATCCACATAGATTTGTACTATGATCAGATGGTTTCCAACTTCTCTGGTAAAGAGCTTACTATCCATTGTTCCTCTGATAAAACCCTTGCTGACGAGATGTTGAGATAATCGTCTCGTACCGGCTCTCGGGGCCTGATGCAAACCATATGTGCTTTATCCAGGAGATAAGCTTTCTTCTTGTTCAGCGGATCGACAAAACAGTGGTTGGCCGACGTACACTTGCTCTCGTAGTTTTCCATACAGAAAAACGGATTTCACATCTAATTGGTACACTTTAAATCCTTTCCAAACTGCAAATGCAAGGAAAATTCGAATGGGCTCCAATCTAGTAATTGGTGCATATACTTCTGTATAATCAATTCCTTCCTGTTGATGGAATCCCTTGACAACGAGCCGAGCTTTATTGCGCACTATCACTCCTCTATCATCACGCTTGCACTTGAAGACCCATTTGGTATCTATCGCTTTCTGATTTTCCGGTAGGTCAACAAGCTTCTACACACCAAGCTTTTCGAATTGTAGCAATTCTTCTTGCATCGCTTGTACCCAGTTTTCATCTCCTAAAGCTTCAGAAACGTTCTTTGGCTCATCTGGGATATGAAGCATGAATAGTAGCAATACTCTTGAACTGGAGCTACTCGAGTATAGAAACAACTTAAGCTTTATTAATTCTGGCTCCTTGTTCGCACGCTAGTTTGTAATTCGCCGATTATAGGACTCGATGGGTGATAAGAGTAGGTTCTTGGCATCACCTGACTGGGAACATCAACGGTATTCTCTTGATTAGTGATATTCTGATCTGCCACAACTTCAACTGTAGGAGCGTTAGAAGACGTTTCATTCTGATTTCTCAGGCCAGCAGATTGATTCAACATGCTTGTTATCTGCTCGGATTCTTCATCAGAAGAAGATTCTCCATCTTCGTCAAAAGTCAGAGCCTCGTCAGAGTCAGAGTTGTGTGCCTCATAAAGATTGAGTTCCACTGTAGAATTCACTGGTTTGTAACATTCACTGGTTCTGAAGCAGGTGTTTCTTTATTTGCATTAAATTTAAAACCTGACGACCACTAGAAGAAGATGATGACCCAATAGTTGGTTGATTAACCACTATTGGTCTGATAATCTGTTCTTGGTTTGCCTGCTGATGAAGATAATATAACGCCGTAATGTCTTCTTCAGAGGGTTCTTCTGGTAATCGAAAGATTTCCACAATTCACTATAGTTGAACAACCAGGCGTCTCCTGCTCTTTGAATAGGCATTTTGTACCGAAAGCAGTCAACATGTTGTGCTTTTACCACTCTCCGTAAATTTGGAAGATAGACTCTTTTGAGTGGAGTTGCATGCCTACGAAGAAACCATCAATATATTTAGCACCAAACTTTCCATCTTGATCAATAACAGTACACGGTGCACCAAACGGTTCTAAGTATTTCAGATTGGTTTCCTTTAGTTGAGCATTTCAAAGCAAGTCTTCTTTGTTGGTTTGACAGTTAAGACCCAATTCAACGTATAGCAAGCTGCTACGACTGCTTCACTCCAGAAACTGACCGGAAGTTTTGAATCGGCAAGCATTGTTCTTGCAGTCTCTATCAACATTTTATTCTTCCTTTCAGCTACCCAATTTGTTGCGGAGTATACGGAGCACTAAATTCATGTAGAATGCCTTTATCGTTACAGAAACTCTTTCATTCGGGCATTTTTAAACTCCGTACCATTATCACTGCGAATTCGTCTAATGGGGAGATGGTACAAGTTCTCAATCTTCTAAAGAGAATCATTAGATTATGGAATGTTTCATCTTTTCTTTCCTGGAAGAAGACCCATGAAAAATGTGAATAATCGTCTGTTACAACAAGACAGTACAGATCTCCTGATATACTTTGAACGTTCACTGGACCGAAAAGATCCAGTGCAGTCTTTCAAGTGCAGCTTTATGGAATTTAGAATCTTTCTAGGATGTGACTTCTTGATCTGCTTCCCTTTCTTACATTCAAGACAACTATCCGTCATGTGGAAGCTTCTGAGATTCACTCCTTCAACCAGATCATTGTGAACCAGATGATTCATCTTTCTCAAATGAATATGACCGATCTTTCTATGCCATAGAATCGACTCCTTCTCTGTGGCTTTTGTAACAAAACACTGAGCCGACTTTGAAGTAGTAGTTGCAATGCTCATGTCTAGCACGTATAAATCATTCTCGCGCGGAGCACGCATAAGAATCCATTCCTCTGGGATCTTAAAACCCGGTTTGATTATCATGCACTCTTTATCGTTGAAGTGTGTGGTGAACTGCTTGTCACAAATCTGAGAGATACTCAGAAGATTGTTCTCAAGTTCGACAATGTAGTTGACCTTGTCAAATGATACCACACCATTTAGAGTTTTCCTTCAGCGGTAATCCTCCCTCCTTTATTTCCTGCAAATCCTACGTACCCTCCATTAATAGATTTGATATCGTAGAGCAAGGCACGCATCCCTATCATGTGACGAGAAGCTCGCTATCATAATCCCCTTCAATAAGACAGATCTTTGGAGCCCCTGCACATGTTTAAGAAACTACTTAAAAAGAGAAACCCAAGCCTTTCCGGTCTCGGGTAGGATAGGAATATCATAAGTCGGAAGTTTCTAATCAGCATTTGGAACTTTCTGATCAGTCTTTGTGTCAATGACTTTGTCAGTCTTGACTGATTCAGATTTTGCACTTTCAGATGATGTTGTTTTCTTCTTCGCAACCCAATATTTTGACTTAATTCTTGCTTTTTAACATAGAATTTTGAATCTTTGTTTTCGTTTGTTTCGGAAGTTTCACCTTTTTCAAAACTTTGATTCAGTTTTCGGTTTCACTTCATTTTTAGATTCATTGTTTTATGTTAAGATTGTAATTGGTTGTACAATATCTAGGTGCTTTAGTTTCTCAACATCTGAAATTGTCTTCCTTCGGTGATACACAGCTTAGATTTCGGACACTTGCGTGCAATTTGACCAACTTCATTGCATTTGAAGCAAGTCCGATTATCATGAGAATGTCCACTAGTGGGTTTTACTCCACTTGCGGATTTTGCCTTGTCCCGAAGTTCCTTCTCTTTTTTAAACTCATCATTTGATTGCTTTCGTGTTAGTCCCATATATGAAATTCATTTTTTATTCTTGTATTCATGAAATGGTGACTTCTTCTTTTTCGGTTCATTTTCAACCTCCAAACCCAATCCCGCTCTCCTGTGTTCAGGAAAGTCACCACCATTCCTACGGTAGTTGTGAAAAACTTTCTTGGATTTCGAGTAAAACTTCTTCTCATTTCTTTCGAGATCATCTGATGATACTTCCACAAGTTTGAACAATTTATCGATTTGATCTTCTTTCACGTTTCGAATCGGAAAGCTATCATTAAAATATAATCTATCAGATTCCTTAACTTTGTACATCACAACTTAGGATCATCACTTAGATCATTTTCTGATGATGTGTCGTCATTTTCGGATTGTGATTCTGAACTGTTCAAACTTGAGTTGGCGCTATCAAAGCTGCCATCATCAGTATCACTTCCCAACACTTTTTCGACCACATTGTTCACAACCACTTCACTGTCATCATTTGATTTTGTTATAGACTACGTCAATGTTCTAAGGCAACTGATCATTTGTTTCTGATAAAAGCTTTATGTTTGTTGCCTTTTCAATACCATTCACTTTCTTGTGGCAATATCTTGCAAGTAGTGGAGGTGGAACATTGCATACTCTTTACGCTTCATAACTTTTGATTTTTCACCAATCTCCTCCGACTTAATCGTAGGAAGAATGTGATCGATGACATAAGCGTTTGTTGTATAACTGAGCAAGAGTTGTCTTACTCTCTTGCTTAAATTTTCATATCTTGAAGCTCTTGCCTTGTTTCAGTGATGGTGTTAATATACATGTTAATTGCTTTTTGTTTTTCAATTACCGTTGCATTTAACATTGTTATATTAGCACTTAGTTCAAGATTAGCTTTTTCGACATTGAGTAAGTGCCTTTCATTTAATCATACGCTTCTTTCATTTGCGATAATCATATCGAAAATTTTCATTATGCACGGTTATTTCACTTATGATTTTAGATTTCTCAGCACATTGTTCACAAGGATTTGTGCACTTTGTGCAAGGTTTTTCAACCTTCACAACTTTACAACTTCAACTTCCTTTTCAATCACATGTACTCCACTACCAACCTGTTTCAGATTAGACCATCATTGCTTTGTTTAGCAATCTCTGTGAGATTTTCTGCATTCATTTCCTTTGTCACGTCAATGACCCTCTTCAACCTCTGGTTTCTTCTCATCAATCACTTACTCTTGCAGTGTATTCTTGAAGTTATCTGCAAAACTAGTATTAAAGTTAGGAGAAAGGATATTCTTCATCTGTGTCTGGTGATAGACTAATTCCTCTTCCTTGGTTCTTTGCAGATATTCTTCCAAAATCACATTCTCCAGAGCAACATCATCAATTGTTGATTCCGATTCTTCCATAATTTCGGCCATCAAAGCAACACCAGTCTTCTTGCCAATATATTTGTTCCAATCAAAACCTACGTCTTCGTGAGACACGACAAGAGCTTGCTCGGTTGGTTTTGCAGAATTATCTTGGACTTCTATTTGTGTTCTCTTTGGATATGGCTTGTAGCTCAAAGTTTTCTTGTAGTACTCGTTATTGCCGAAAAGACTTTGGTTGCCACTTGCCTCTTGTAGTACTCGTTATTGCCGAAAAGACTTTCGTAGCATAATGCTTTAACAAGTTTAATTGCACAAGTTACAGATCGTAGATGGAATTACACGAGTATGCACCAGTGAAACCTTGATTGATTTAACCGTACCGGGTCACACCGACACCTTCAGCTCGTCGGGCCGTCTCACAACAGACACCTTCAGCTCGCCGGACCGTGTCACAACAGACACCTTCATCTCGTCGGACCGTGTCACAACAGACACCTTCAGCTTGCCGGACCGTGTCATAACAGAAACCTTCATCTCGCCGGACCGTGTCACAACAGACACCTTCAGCTCGCCGGACCGTGTCACAACAGACACCTTCAGCTCTCCAGACCGTGTCACATGCAGTTCGGGGTAGTTCGTGTGTTAGGAAATTCACATCATCACAAGTTGGTGCAATTAACACAGTTCGTAACATGCAAATCACCCCAAAAATAGTAAAACAGTTTAAAAGTGCGGGAGTGAAACTCACAGGATAGCTGTATCACAGGTAGCAATAAGAGTATATGCAAGCTGGTTCGGTTCTAACAGTAATCATGCAAGTAATTACCAAAATCAGTCGCTAAGACGTTAACGCCTATAACTTGGACCCGGGTGGGTATTTTCCGGCCATATTGTACATCTAGTACCCTGATGTGGTGATGGATGTTAGGGTAGGATTAGTTTTACGTTTGGCTCCCGGGAACCGGTTCACGTGCCAGCCACAATCGGTTGTTCTATGTGTTCGGTAATGGAACTAAGATCTAGATAGTGCCAGTACATTGTCATTTAGAAAAGATTAAGTATTATTAAGGAGATCTAGGCGTTTGGAGGATCTAGGTCTCCCGAATTTGAGTTTCCGTTTTCGCCGTTAGGCATTTTCCCAAACGGTGGTGGAACACACCCAGAGTGTCCAGCTTACCCTGGAACATCCAAGAATAACCCCGGTGTTCCACTTATAGTGACAATAGGATTCGGTCCGTTCCCAGTTCCGGCAGGTTCGTTGTCCGGTAAACTGTCGAAATAAGTTAAAAGAGGCGTTTTAAAAAGCCGAAAAATCTTATTTAATCTACGTGTTCTATAAAATTCTGGAATTTTTGTAAAAATCTGAAACAATATATAAATTCAAGAAAAAATATTTTGGGAATTTATAAAGTTATTTTTATAACTTAAATAATTTATTTGTAAAACATTATTTAACCGAAAAATTTAGATCGCTTATCATCCCATATTCAAAAATTCTCAAAATATTCCAGTAAACTCCTTATATGTCCAGGAACTCCCTACAAAAATTTGAGATTTTTTCCGATTTCGTTTCAGTGCGTTTTCGGCTACCGATGACTCCCAAAAACACGTATTTTTAATCTGAATCAAAATTCAACCAATGGACTCCCAAACTTCCCAGAACGTTCTCTATATGTTCCTTAGTGTTCATATAAATGTTGGTGATTTATTCACTCGTTTGGTATTTTTCCCGAATTTCTTACGGTAAAAGAGTTAAAACTTCTCCACAAATCATCGAAAATTCCAAAAATTCTAAACTTTTACATGGACATTCCTGTCCATACCCTACATCACCACACAAAATTTCCACTCAATCCAAGCATCACGGACCAAGTTATAGACCAAACAATATTTTGCCTACGCTAGTTTAATGTTTCGAGCGATATACCTAGCGCAAGCTTCCTTTCCGGGCGTTTCTCTTGAGCCCAGAAGTGTGTGGGTGCTATGTTCAGTACCTACACATTAAGTGCAATCCGAACATGCCCTAGTTCATGTCAATCAAGCTTTGTTTCATTGTTTTTCGGTTAATCGATTTGTTATGCGATTTTGGTCGATTAGGTGTTGATTATGGTATCAAAACCCGAAGTTTGGTGATCATGGCTGCGATAAAACATCAAGGAATCTCGGATGTGATCTTTTTTAGCCAAGAACCATGTTTGTATCATCCATAAACATGGATTAAAAAGAGTTTTCATTGTTTAGATCAAGTTTTCTCAAGAAATCACAATAAAAACTATGAAGAACTTAGATTATACCTTTGTTATGTTGTTAGGAGTAACCGCATTGGGGCGTTGAACTGCACGTGACGCAGTTGGTGGGCTGGGGGTATCTGCGTGACACGGCTCGGCGGGCTGAGGTGTCTGTGGTGACACGACCCTAGGCATAACGAAGTGTCTGTGGTGACACGGTTTGGTTAAAACAGTCAAGGTTTCACTTGTACACTCGTGTAATTCCATCTACGATTTGTGACTTGTGCAATTACACTTGTTAAAGTTTCCTGCTACGAAACAACCAAACCAGTGAAACTCACCGGCTCGTTTAGCTGACCCTTTATAAACTAACATGCATTTCAGTTAACTTGAGACTTAGGTGATCTGGATATGTGGTTCAAGACGTGTTTATAGACAAATACCGATATAGATGCATGCGGCTTAGAAGACTTATATGGTTCGTGGGAACACGCAGTTGTAACATACATATAGTATGTAATCAACATTTTGGTAATTAATAAAATGTAGTGTCTTTATAAACAATGCGCTTGTACCAGAGGTGTCTGTTGCATCCCGTGTTTTACTTCCGCTGCAAATTGGGGTGTGAAAGAAGATGGTTGTGACAACTGTGAAAAATCCCGGTAGAATTTGACTGGTACAAGTCCACTGTAATCGGACGTGACATGTATATCATGATACTTGTTGTGATATGTGTGATGATACGAATTCTTGATACTCAGGACGAAACCAGGGACACCATAATTGGTCCCAAAACTTTAAAGCATGCTTAAAACAATAATTGTGCGAAAACCCTAAACACAGGCATGACTTTTGTGCTATGCTAAACGATATCTGCTATGTCTCGGAGGAATCTGAGAGCACGTCATGATTAACATGACACAATTAAGGGCCAACGGTGTAAGGTTGGTGTCCTTAGCCTGTAACAACGTGTTAAACCGGTGCTTTCGTTTAACAACGCATTAAACATTTGACGATGATTATCGGGCCATTGGTAGGGCTATTTAAGATTCTGAGTTCACGGAACATCTTAGTTACGAGCCATAGACTACGACCTAAGATTTGAAGACATTCGGAGAATGGGCATGCAAAACGAGGAATTTCCCGGTGGGGAAACGCCTTTGTTTTGAGAGCAATGAAAGACAACCAAACATGCAACAAATGGTCAATCAAGCCTAAAGACACTTAAACGACACTAATACGAGGCCATATTAATAATAAACGTAACCGGGTTCGGATTTCGAGACAGTTATTTACGGTTTTTAAAACCGAGTCTTTTCACACTAAAAATGCGAAAAAAGGAGCCCGTTTGGAAAATCGGAGACGCGTGTGGGACCTGAAAACGAACCTGAACGCGAAACCGAAGATAAACATCATCTTTTAACACGAAAAACGAAGCACGACAAAGCGATAGGTGGGGTAGGGGCACCCCACTTGAACCGCCCCCCATAATATATATTTGTTTTTTTTTTCTTTTTTCTTCCTTTCTTCTTCATTTTTCCTTCATTCCTCCATCAAAATTCTGCTCATTTCTTCAAGATACCAACGGATCATCACCTTAATACATCCAAATCAAAGGTATAATCCAAGTTTCTTATGGTTTTGATGATTATTTCTTGAAAACATGAACTAGACAAAGAAAACCCTTTTTAATCCATGATTTTGGATGATTTAAACATGGTTCTTGACTGAATAAGAACACACCATGGATTCCCTGATGTTATATGATAGCCAAGATCACAAAACTTCGGCTTTTGATACCCTAATCGACCCCTAATCGACCAAAAGCGATTAACAAAGTTATTAAACGAAAAACAATGAAACGAGGCTTGATTGACTTGGGTTATGGCATGTTTGGATTGTTCTTGGTATATAGGTTCTGTATATGGCTCACACACACTTCTGACCTCGACGGAATCGAAGGAATCGCTAGGTATATCGCCTGAAACTCGAAACTAGAATAGACATAATATTTTTTGGAACATAACTTGGTCCGTGGGTATTGAATTGAGCTGAAATTGGTGTGGTGATATAGGGTATTGACAGGAATGTCCACGTAAAATTTTAGAATTTTTGGACTTTTCTATGAGTTTTGGCGAATTTTTGACTCTTTTACCGAAAGAAATTCGGAGAAATACCAAACGGAATCAATAAATCACTTTACAAAAACACAAGGAACATATAGGGAATGTTCTGGGAAGTTTTGGAGTCTATTTATTGAATTTTGGTTTGGGTTAAAAATCCGTGTTTTTTGGGGTTTTCGGTAGCTAGAAACGCACTGAAACGAAATCGGAAAAATCCCAAATTTTTGCAGGGAGTTCCTGGACATATAAGGAGTTTACTGGAGTATTTTGAGAATTTGTAGACATCGGATGATAAGCGATTTAAATTATTCGGTTAAATACTGTTTTACAAATAAATCATTCAAGTTATAAAAATAACTTTATTAATTTCCAAAAAAATTTTCGTTGAATCTATATATTGTTACTGATTTCTACAAAAACTTCCGGAATTTTATAAAATACATAGATTAAATGGGATTTTTCGGCTTTTAAAACGCTTCTTTTAACTTATTTCGGCAGTTTACCGGACAACGAACCTGCTGGAACTGGGAATGGACCGAACCCTATTGTAACTATAAGTGGAACACCGGGGGTATTCTGGGTAGTTCCAGGGTAAGATGGACACTCTGGGTGTGTTCCACCACCGGTCGGGAGAATCCCTGACGGCGAAAACGGAAACTCAAATTCGGGAGGCATGGATCCTCCAAACGTCCGGATATCCTTAATAAATACTTAATTGAAGGTCCGTTTTACGGATCTTTCTGGTCCTAATTTGGCAAACCTAAGGTAAACGTGCGGGATCCGTTTGCATAGGCGACATTGGATACAAGTTCTTTACTGTTTAATCACTGTTTCATTGATTAGTAGACGTTACAAATCCTGGAAACACTTGGAAAGAGCTTCGCCGTCCAGTACAAAAACTCTCTGAATCTTACAAATGAGATCTCAACCATCCTATTTATAGTGATACAAGTTCGCTCCAAATGTGCCATGGTCAAGTTCGGGCGAACTTGTCCTTCACAGGACAAGTTCGGGCGAACTTGTCCATGTACACTACAAGTTCGGGCGAACTTGCTCATTTAGATACATAAACTTAACATTTCACTCCTAAACACAGACTCGACGTAATACGATGACGTAGGCAACATGTATATGCATCAACAGACTCCCCCTTGGATGTTGCCGTAGTCATCATTCTTCAATTAAGTTCCTGAGTCTTTAATGCTTTCTTGATCTTAATTTCTTGAATAACTTTAACTTCCTTGATCTTCATAGCATCTACAATCCTTTTCTCTTTTCTTCTCGAGCATGTCTTGATAAAACTTTAATCACCATGCTCCCCTTGCTTTGAGCTTTCTGTTATCTTCAATCAACGTGTTTTATCCAGCCCCCCTTTAAAAATCTACTTCCTGTTTCAAAGTTCCTCAAACATTCAAATAAAACATTTCAGATTCAATCTTTGAAATTTCTAAACACAACCATTTCAAATTTTAATCTTCTCATCAGTTTTAAACCCTCTCAGTTAATCAAGTCCAAATTAATGACCTTGAATAGCTGATTTATGTATCAAGTTCAACGTAATGATCTTGATTAAACACTTTGATACTAAACTGACGAATTATTCAAATGTAAGTTTCAACTTAATGAACTTTTAAACTTTTTAGATCAATTTTCAAAGGTTTTTGGATTTTGTTCAGCAACTCTAGACTTTGAAAATCAGCTTTTCATCATCAGTGGTCGAAACTAAAAGATAATATAATCTTGTTGTTTTATGAAATGAATATCAAACACTAAGTATGTACAAACATATTTATATACATATTTTTGTTGAGTTTGTGTTAAAGGATCATATCAGTTTTTTGAAACAAATCACCAGTACCATTGACCTTTTTCATGACACTAAGTTTTAAACAAATTTACCTAGATTGTCGATATTTTGTCCATTTAAACTTTGACACATTTCTCAATTGTTCCAAGATATGTTAGATAGATTTAAGAAACTTGACTTAACTATGGTTCCCATCTCAGAATATACTCTCGCATTAAGATTCCCTAGAGTTCATCTTACAGGTGAGTATAGCATAATTGATATCTGTATCTGGGTTGTGCGAGACCTTGAGAGCTCAGGTTAGTACCACCGTACCGACAAAGAGATGAAGGCTCGACTTAAAGTAGTGTTCTAATTTTGGAATCTTTTGAACTGCAATTGTAGTATCTTTTGATATTTCCAATTTAATGCAGTTTTAGGGTTTTAATTCAAAAGTATTCTACAAGTTCTAGGCCATTGCTTACGCAAAATCAGAAGAACTTATATAATACCCCAGATATCAACCATCTATAAAGACCTCGTATCTTAGAATCATGAAATCTTTCAAACGAAATTTCGGAGTACTAAGTCCATATATCCGAGATATGTTAATTCACAAGTTTAAGCAGTTGTAAAATTTAGTTTATATCCCAGAAACAATTTACTGAACGTGTAAAACCTATCGACACATCCACAGTAAGACTTGTTTATACTTTTTAAACTTTACAAATATTTAGCGTACTGTGATAGTCCACTGATGTACTATCATTTCCTTTTATCCACAAAACTCTTTTTGCCTTTTCAATGTTTTTTGTACTTTTCGTTTTTTATATGTTTTTGGATTTTCTGAAAATTTTTCCTCCTCCTAAAATTCAAAAAAAATATTTTTGGAATTTTAGATTTATAGAAAACATTGACCAACCAATGAGAGTCACTTCAATTCTCCATCCATTACAGCTTCACAATTTTTCTTTTAAAGCACTCTCCCCCTCATGAGGGCAAAAACTATGACACTTTTGAAATTTTCAACAGTAAGGGTTCTGTGAAATTTTTCAAAATTTTCTTCAAAATATTTGTAAAACTTTCAAGTAAACGTTATTAAAATATGTTTTCGAAAAATTTTCTCCAAAAATTGTAAAGTAAATGTTATAGAAATGTAATAAGGCCTTTATATAGAACTTGAAAGTTCCTGCACAAAAATTCAAACAGTTAATTAAATAGTGACACCCAAGCCTTTGCAGTCTTAGGTGTTGTTTCTTCAACCTTAATTTTTTACTTTCTTTTCACAATCAGGTTTATTTTGGACTTTCTCAAGTTTTGGAAAGTTCTCTAAACTTTCAATTTTCACTGATTGTGTAAACACTTTTTCTTTCACCAACCATGTTTGATTTTTCATTAAAGCTTTCTTGAAATAAAATGTTGAAACTCTTTGTTCATTACCATTCGAGGATTCACCAGTTTCAAAATTTGAAAACTTAGTAATAACTGGTTTCACCTTGTTTGTAGTTTCTGTACATTGTTTCAAAACCTGAGTTGGTACTTTCAAATCTTCAAAATTTTCTTATCAATATGAACAGGTTTAGGATTAATTTGAAAACATTTTCTAGCAATGTGTCCAGTTACTCCACATTTATGACACTTCCTCTTCTCATACTATCCTTTTTAGCAAACCATACTCAAATCATAACATTGATTTGATGTGTGGTAACCATCTTTCCTGTTTCTTCTAAAAGCATGATTTGACGTTGAAGAACTGTGGTCCGACCTGCACCACTTATTTTCAGATTTTTGTGAGTTTTTATAATGATTGGATGATCTACCGATGAGCTTTTATGTTTCTTTTGAAAAATTTTTAGAACTTTGTTTTTCCTTTTGTTTTTGTTCTCCATTCTGCTTAGAAGGTTTTTGCGTTGAGCATTCACTTTTTTCAGTAGATTGTAGAACAGTTTCCTGAAATTTTTCTTTTAGTTTTAAAAATATTTCATTTTTCTCTTTTTTAGCACTTTCATCATCGATATCATCATCACAATTCTCAAATAAGACATTGTCATAATTTATGACTTTATCACTAATTGGAATTTCCTTTTTATTCTTACTGATAGGTTTTAGACAAATATGATCTAACATCAATGACGAGGTCACAAAACCTTTCAATTTCTTTTCTAAATCATCAATTTTATTTTTAGCAATCTCAGCATCTTGTTCAAGTTTCCTGATTTTTTTCAAGATGCGAGTTTATTATACTTTGTTTTTCAAAATCATTTTTATTAAAAAAGAATTTTCATTTTCTAAAATTTTTATTTTATTTTCAAAAAAAATTTCATTTTCTTTCAACTTTTTATTTTCTAATGTCAAGATTTCCATATCTTTCAAAAGTT
Source organism: Scalesia atractyloides (assembly GCA_947069175.1). Taxonomy (NCBI): domain Eukaryota; kingdom Viridiplantae; phylum Streptophyta; class Magnoliopsida; order Asterales; family Asteraceae; genus Scalesia; species Scalesia atractyloides. Next base: position 62,291,312 of record CAMTDV010000014.1, read on the forward strand.
TGACATTATCAGATCTGGATTCTTCACAATTTGAGCACACAGATTCAGAACTTGAAGCTTCATTTGCTGATACACTTGATTCTTTATTCTTTGGAGTTGAATCTATCTTGAATGTACCTGCAGAAAATTGATCAACTTTAGAATTATTATACTTCTTTTGTTTTAAAACTTTCATATTCTCAATTACAGGAATGTGATCCCAAATGTCGCTAACAAATGTATAAAGATGATTGATGGTAAATCGACATTTCTTTCATGATTCATTCACGAAATCATTCCATTCTGATGGTAATGCATTTTCTAATTTCGAAAACTTATCTTCAAGACTGATATAACATCCGTCAGAATGGTCTAAATAGCTATGCATGACATTAAAACTTTTATTAGCTCAAACACCGATTCATCCTTTTTGCATTTAAAATTTCAAATCTTTCTTTCAAAATGATCAAACGTTGATTATGAAATCAGAAGACAATTCTTCCCAATCATTCATTTTTTCAAAATTAATATTTCTCATTTCCGACAAAAATTTCAGTTTTCAAAAGTTTTACGCAAAATTTGACTTTTTAATCGACAATTTTAACGTATCGGGTCGCTAAAAACGTCTAAAATTTTTCCGAAAACTGTTTTTACCAGATTAGAGCTTTAAACTCGTCTCGTCAATACGAACTCAACGATGTATAATGTCCGAGACGTTTTTCTGAATTTTCATGCTTTTTTTTAGAAACCTTGGACAAGTTCGGGCGAACTTGTCATAGCTTGTGAATACTTAACAAGTTCAGGCGAACTTGTATTGAGATTTATGAAAATATCACCCTAAGAACAAGTTCGAGCGAACTTATGTGAAAATTCAAGAGAAACAGCAAATTCGGGCGAACTTGTAAAGAATTTCAACAAATTTTGATCAAGTTCGGGCGAACTTGATTAAATTTGATGAAAAAACAGTTAAGTTCGAGCGGACTTGAGTGAAAATCTTTGAAAATCAATCAAGTCAGGCGAACTTGATGATAAGTTCGAGCGAACATGTGTTTTCAAACATGGTTTTTTTCAAATTTTCGACATGAATTCGTTTGTTTTAAGCTCTGATCTTTTCAAGGGTTTTACTATTATGGATTTTTCGTATTATACTTGAAAATCAGTCCATTTTGTCCGTGTAATGTCCAAAAAAGTTTTAAAATGAAAGAAATGAGTAGAAGATGTGAATTTCTATGTCCAATGTCTTCAAATTAGGCCAATCCTACTCTGATACCAATTGAAGGTCCGTTGTACGGACACATTCGGTCCTAATATGGCAAACTTAAGGTAAACGTGCGGAATCCGTTTGCATAGGCGACACTGGATACAAGTTCTTTACTGTTTAATCACTGTTTCATTGATTAGTAGATGTTACAAATCCGTGAAACACATGGACAGAGCTTCGCCATCAAATACACAAAATCTCTGATACAAATGAGAGCTCAACTATCCTATTTATACTGATACAAGTTCGCTCCAAAGGTGCCATGGTCAAGTTCGGGCGAACTTGCTCATTTACATACATAAACTTAACGTTTCGCTCCTAAACACAGACTCAACGTAATACGATGACGTAGGCAACATACATATGCATCAACATTAATCTTTTCTAAATGACAATGTATTGGCACTATCTAGATCTTAGTGTCGTTATCCGAACACATAGAACAACCGACTTTGGCTTGCACGCAAACCGGTGCCCAGGAGCCAAACGTAAAACTGATCCTACCCTAACATCCATCACCACACCAAGATACTAGATGTACAATATGGCCTGAAAATACCCACCCTGGCCCAACTTATAGGGTTAACGACTTAGCGACTGATATTGGTAATTACTTGCATGATTACTCTTAGAGCCGAACCAACTTGCATATACTCCCATTGCTACCTGTGATACTGCTATCCTGTGAGTTTCACTCCCCCACTTTTAAACTATTTACTGTTTTCTGGGGTGATTTGCATGTTACAAACTGTGATAATTGCACCAACTTGTGATGAGGTGAATTACCTAACACACGAACTACCACACTACAAGTGATTAACGTAAGCCGTGGACAGTGGATAGTATTATTGGTCTGACAAACCCAGTTGCAATGACCGGGCTGTGTGCCAGCAAACAGTCAACTGCATGCGCCCTAAACTTTGTTATGTGGTGATAAACCATCTTGTGAACTGTGCACCTCATCCAGATAAGGATGAAAAGTACACATTTGGTACCCCCCTTAAACGAAAACATTTATTTCATTAACATAAGATATAAGGTACAAACGTTGGGGATTTAAATGATACAACATTTTACAAGACTAAATATCAACTGGTTCACAAAAGTTCACTAGAATGGGAAATGATTACTTCTTGTTGTTTCCATTAGCGATATCCTTATGAAACGTTAGTAGAGCATGGCTATGTTCCAACCCTGCGGGAGGTACGCTCTTGATGGGGAATCTTGATTTGATGAGTCGTTACTTAGTCATATTTTACAGAATTACCTGCACGTCTACGGTCAAATTTGATTCCATAATTGGGAGCATCATGGTGACACTTGTGATCGTTAGACACTCATCACGCCTTAAATATTTCTACGTGATATAGTAGCGTTCTAAACATGGTGTTACTTGAATTAAAACCACATTGGGTACACACTCTATCACATTGATGTTATCGAAGTTAATAAACAGTTGTACAACAGCTGGAGCCAAGCTCCCGAAACTTAACATAAACTAGAATTATTATTGTAGAAATTTTATATCCTTATGACGTAATCCGACTACTGGTGAGTAGTTCGGGCACACCATTGATGTAAGTGTGCTGATTCGTTGGAACTCATATACATGCTTGCCTTATGGCAACCTTAGGCTCTCAAAAGCCTTTCTCTTCTTATTCTCTACCATAGGGTAGGGACTCTCATGGTCGGTTAATATTAACCGAAGATACCCATGTACACGACAGGAACCCTAGGAGGATATCCATACCCCTCCTCTATAGGGGGTGTTCAAGATCTATTAAACCAAAATCGTAAATGCAGCTTATGGTGTCTAAATGGTAAAAATAATGAATGCGAGGAAAACATAATAATTGCAGTTAATTGCAAGCTGAGTACGAGACTCCAGTTCTACTGTGAGTCCAACAACACTCTTATTTTCAGATTGGAAGTAATGATAAATGTTACCCTTAACAATACGTAGGAATTGTGGATGGACCAATTACACAGCTACTATGTAGCACAATTATCATCCTCGTACGATGATGATACTAAACGAAAAGCAAAAACATACTTGTCTGTCGGATGACTGACACGAATACAAATACTGAGCATTCCAACGGATTACTAAACGGAATTTCGAGGATGAAATTCTTTTAACGGGGGAGATTGTGACAATTGTGAAAAATCCCGGTAAACTTTGACCGGTACAAGTCTGAAGTAATCGGACGTGACATGTATATCAAGATGCTTGTTGTGATTATGTGTGATTATACGAATTCTTGATACTCAGGACGAAACCAGGGACACCATAATTGGTCCCGAAACTTTAAAGCATGCTTAAAACAAAAATTGTGCGAAAACCCTAAACACAGGCGTGACTTGTGTGCTATGCTAAACGATATCTGCTATGTCTCGAAGGAATCCGAGAGCACGTCATGATTAACATGACACTATTAAGGGCCAACGGTGTAAGGTTGGTCTCTTTAGCCTGTAACAACGTGTTAAACCGGAGCTTTCCATTTAATAGCGCATTAAACATTTGACGATGATTATCGGGCCATTGGTAGGGCTATTTAAGATTCTGAGTTCACGGAACATCTTAGTTACGAGCCATAGACTACGACCTAAGATTTGAAGACATTCGGAGAATGGGCACGCAACACGAGGAATTTCCCGGTGGGGGAAAGGCCTTTGTTTTAAGAGCAATGAAAGACAACCAAACATGAAACAAATGGTCAATCAAGCCTAAAGACACTTAACGACACTAATATGAGGTCATTTTAATAATAAACGTAACCGGGTTCGGATTTCGAGATGGTTATGTTCAACTCCTTTTGACACTAAAAACGCGAAAAAAGGAGCCGTTTGGCAAATCGGAGACGCGTGTGGGACCCGAAAACGAACCTAAATGCTATACCGAAGATAAACATCATCTTTTAACACGAAAAAACGAAGTACGACAAAGCGATAGATGGGGTAGGGGCACCCCACTTGAACCGCCCCTCCTTAATATATATTTCTTTTTTTTTGTTTTTTCTTCATTTTTCCTTCATTCCTCCATAAAAATTCTGCTCATTTCTTTAAGACACCAGTTGATCATCACCTTAATCCATCCAAATCAAAGGTATAATCCAAGTTTCTTATGGTTTTGATAATTATTTCTTGAAAAACATGAACTAGACAAAGAAAACCCTTTTTAATCCATGATTTTTGATGATTTAAACATGGTTCTTGGCTGAATAAGAACATACCAGGGATTCCCTGATGTTATATCATAGCCAAGATCACAAAACTTTGGCTTTTGATACCCTAATCGACCCCTAATTGACCAAAAGCGATTAACAAAGTTATTAACCGAAAAACAATGAAACGAGGCTTGATTTGTCACACCCTCAATTTCCACTTGCGGAGTTTTACCGCGAGGCGTGTGAACAAACTAGAATCTGAAACACTAGTACGTCGAACGACTCTATATGATTTGATAATACGTTTTCCAAAAATCATTTGATTAACCAATCATCGTAGATTTTAGATTATCTTAGTTAGTTACTAAAGTTTAGCGGAAGCATTAGTTTAAGTGGTTGAGCGGAGGCATAAAATAAACAGTGAAGCGGGCGCCAACACAAACGCCAAAACAAATGAAAAACCCAAAACAACATTTGTAATTGAGACTCGATAAAAGATGTCTTGTTCAATGCATGTGAGTGCACCTAGAGCTCCTAGCGTCCTGAGAAACATGTAAAGAAACAAGTGTCAACATTAAAGATGAGTGAGTTCACAGGTTTTCATAAATTCGTTTGTTCGGTTATAGTTTGTTTTCCCCCGTTATCCCTAACCCGGGATAATGATTTAGTTCCATTATTCCCATCCAGGAATAATAATGATGTTGGTTCCATTATTCCAAACCCGGAATAATAAGTTGTTGTTTCCATTATTCCAAACCCGGAATAATAAGTTGTTGTTTCCATTATCCCCAACCCGGGATAATATAGTTGTTTCGTAATTAAGTTCAATGTTAACATATATAGGTAGCTAGCCTAAAGTTATGTCACGTAAGAGTTCGCGGTCGAAGCTGACTGTTGTGCCTCCGTGTTGCCAGGCCTATCACTGACCATGGCGAAGTTAGGCCAAATTATTCACCCGTTGACCATACCCGGTCGGCTAGCGCGACTAGCTCGGATGGGGCTTGTCGGGCCCAGTAGTACTACTTATAATTCCTCCGCTATTAAAACCCAATACTAACGATCCGAGAGATTGACGAGGACTTAAGTGATATAGCTACTTAGTGACCATAACATTACATTAACATCAACTTAGTTACCGAATAGTTATGTGGCGTTAATGTCGTATAACGTAAAGAGATTGAGTTTGAAGAGTGTATACATGTTTCTCCCCCTGTTGTTTAAAAACCGGATAAAGTTAGGGGCCGTGAACTCACCTTTTGTTGCTCGGTTAGTGTAGCAAAGAAGTCGTAAAGGATGGGACCGCTAATTGCGTCCTAACAAACCAATTGATTTCACGTCAGTGTGTGAACACACCAATACAAATTCTACACTTAATTTACGCACAAAGTGATACACACAAACAACATATCTAACACTCAAACATGCATGCAAGTATCCTCATGTGAACCTAGTGATCAAAACAACTTATCATGAACATAATCCAATCCATGCAACAATTTGGTGCACACAATCACAAGTTATCAAATTTCAGCTTAACACTCATAATTCAGCTGTTTTCTAGGATTTTTATAAAATAGTTCCAACGTTCCAAAAATTCTAATATTTTTACAGCAAGTGCCATTTATACTGTAGAAATTTATATGAATTTTCCAAGTCCTTAATATTTACCATTTAACCATAAATATTAATATACTAGGCTGCAGTCAGATTTGTCGCTTTCTGACTGCAGTCCACGGAAGAATTTATTTAAAAATCACTGATCGTCCAATTAACAAAATTCCAGCTGGTGTTGCCCGGAAATTTCCCATACCTAGTTGCTGTACAAAATTCATGACTCGACTCCCTACTGATTATAAAATCCAACTCGGAAAACAACTAACAAAATTTTAGGATTTTCACAGCTTTAGTTACTGAACTTATTTGTCCATTTAAAAATATCAAACGACTTCAGAAAATTATGAATCCAGCGCCATTAGATTCATTATTCAAATCTCTATGTTCTAGACATCAGAAAATCCGTTTTTCGACAACTAATGACCGAGTTACAGCCAGATGAAGTCGGCTGTAACTATTACTCAGCAAACTGTTTCAGCATATTGTTACCATAAACTCGCATAAACCGTTCATATGATTAACCTAGGCGATCAAGAACCGGTTTCCTAATCATAGATCAATACATATAACATATCCATGCAAACCCTAATCAACATCTCTAGTTTTTATAAACAAATACAGCCTACGATTTCTGATTTTTGAACAAACATCTAACTTTCAATCTAGCATTAACAATCCGAAACAACACAATCACTTCATTCAATCATACAATCCGAAAACAACAAAATCAAAACACATGTATTCCGAATATGATCTTGTAACATATGATAAATTCTAATCTTTTAACGATAAGGTAAACGAACCGTGAGTAAGATAAGGAACCGGTGATCAAAGATGCTTGCAACCGAGAAGATCCGTGACCGAGAAAGGAGGTTGTTCGCGACTGAGAAGAAGTAGTAGGCTGTTTTGTGATCGAGGGAGTGAACAAGTGGAAGAGATGGGCTGTTTGCGATTGAAGGGATGAAGGATCGGCTGCTCGCGATCAATGGAACAAGCGGAAGCTGCATGACGGCTGATTAGATGCTAGGGTTTTGTGTGTTGTGAAGAAAGACCCATGCATGTGTTTGTATTTATAGGCGCAAGAGATGAAGATCACGGTTTTGGCTTGAGCTCGTGGCCGAGGAACTTGGGTTGGTTCGGTTTGGGTTTGAACACAATGAGTTTCCGGTTTGGGCTTGATCTCGGCCGAGAGTGATTTGGGTTGCTCGCGGATATGGTCTTGGGTTTTGGATAGAAAGCATGGCCGAAGAGACTTGGGTTTAAAGTTTAAAACTTGGTTAACTACTAGAGTCACAAGGAGTTTGAGGTTGGTTCGTGTCGCGGTTCGGTTCGTGTACATATTTGCCATGATTATTTTATAACTAACACAATCACATAATCGCCCATCACGTATTCACTAACTCGTACACGTTTAATACATAGCATATAATTCACTCGACAAGTATTACGTTTAAGTTGTCCGAAAAACCCGGGATGTCACATTATCCCCATGTTGAAAGAATTTTCGTCCCGAAAATTGAGTAAACGCGGTTTAGAATGTAGCGTACATGTTTAGAGTGCCACGCACAAAGAGTTAGTTCGTTTATGATGGTACGCGAAGTTACAAGAAGTTCCCAAGTGCCATGCACAAAGATTTTGTTAATAATGGTACGCGAAAGTATGAGAAATTTCCAGGTTGTCACATCATCCCCATGTTGAAAGAATTTTCATCCCGAAAATTTAGTTACTGGTATCGTTAGTTTGCTGCTCAGTTGCGAAGAGGTGTGGGTATTTGCTTTTCATATGGTCCTCTCTTTCCCACGTGAACTCCGGTCCACGCTTAGAGTCCCAACGAACCTTAACGATCGGAATCTTGCTGTGCCTTCGAGTCTTGATTTCACGATCCATGATCTCGATAGGCTGTTCCACGAAGTGTAGTTGTTCATCCACTTGGATCTCATCCAATGGAATGACTAGAGTTTCATCTGATAGACACTTCTTCAGATTTGACACGTGAAATACGTTGTGAACTCCACTGAATTCGGCAGGAAGTTCTAATTGATAAGCTACGGGTCCGATACGTTTCAAGATTACAAACGAGCCTACGTACCGTGGGTTTAGTTTGCCCTGTTTTCCAAAGCGGATTACACCCTTCCAAGGTGACACCTTTAGTAGGACGCGGTCGCCTTCTTGAAATTCGAGCGGTTTGCGTCGTTGATCAGCGTAGCTTTTCTGTCGATCTCGTGCTGCCGCCATGCGGTTTCTGATTTGTACAATCTTTTCAGTAGCCTCAAGTATTAACTCAGGGCCTGTGAGTTGACTGTCACCGACTTCTGCCCAGCAGACCGGTGATCTACATTTACGACCGTATAATGCCTCAAACGGTGCTGCCGAAATACTCGTATGATAGCTGTTGTTATATGAGAATTCTACTAGAGGCAGGTGGATTTCCCAACTATTTCTGAAGTCTATGACGCATGCCCTAAGCATGTCTTCCAAGGTTTGTATGGTCCTTTCACTTTGACCATCAGTCTGAGGGTGATAGGCTGTGCTCATATCCAAGCGTGTTCCCAACGCTTTCTGGAGTGACTGCCAGAAGTTGGACGTGAAGCGAGCATCTCTGTCTGAGTTGATGGATGTTGGCACTCCGTGCCGAGAAACTACTTCCTTAATGTAAATGCGAGTCAACTTCTCCATCTTATATGTTTCTTTAATAGCTAGGAAGTGTGCGGACTTAGTTAAACGATCCATAATTACCCAGATGGTATCGCAACCACCCAAGGTTCGCGGGAGTTTAGTGATGAAATCCATCGAGATCTGATCCCATTTCCACACTGGGATCTCAGGTTGTTGGAGTAGCCCCGATGGCTTTTGATACTCTACCTTGACTTTTGCACAAGTCAAACACTTGCTCACGTAGGTGGCTATATCGGCTTTCATGTTGGGCCACCAATACGCAGCTTTAAGGTCTTGATACATCTTATCCGAACCCGGATGGACAGAGTATCGGGATTTGTGAGCTTCATCCATGACTAGCTCTCTAAGGTTTCCGTAGAGAGGTACCCATATGCGATTCATGAAATACCGGGCTCCATTGGGTTTTACTTCCCAATCGCGTTCCATTTTTCCCACCGATTCGGCTTTGATGTTTTCCTCCTTAACTGCTTCTAATTGGGCGTCGCGTATTTGTTCGGGTAGCCCCGAATGAATAGTGAGTTGTAATGCTCGTACACGGCGAGGTTTCAAGTGTTCCTTCCTACTGAGGGCATCAGCTACCATGTTAGCTTTACCCGGGTGATACCGAATGGCACACTCATAATCGTTCAAGAGTTCGACCCAGCGACGCTGTCGCATGTTCAACTCCTTCTGATCAAAGATGTGTTGGAGGCTCTTGTGGTCCGTAAAGATTGTGCACTTCGTTCCATAGAGGTAGTGTCTCCAAATCTTAAGTGCAAACACTACTGCTCCCAATTCCAGGTCATGCGTCGTGTAGTTTTTCTCGTGAACCTTCAGTTGTCGCGATGCATACGCGATGACCTTATCGCGTTGCATGAGTACGCATCCCAGTCCCTGAATGGAAGCATCACAATATACTACAAAGTCTTCTGTCCCTTCCGGTAAGGACAGAGTAGGTGCACTGCAAAGTTTCTGTTTCAGCAATTGAAATGCTGCTTCTTGCTTGTCACCCCAAGCATACTTGATGCCTTTCTGGGTGAGGGTAGTAAGCGGTTGTGCGATCTTTGAAAATCCCTCGATGAAACGCCTGTAGTAACCAGCCAAACCCAAAAATTGGCGGATCTCCATCGGTGTCCTGGGTGCTTCCCAGTTTTTGATGGCTTCAATCTTGGCAGGGTCTACGTGGATACCCTTTTCATTCACGATATGCCCGAGAAACTGAACTTCCCGAATCCAGAAATCACACTTCGAAAGCTTGGCATATAGCTTTTCCTGTTGAAGTAATCTTAGCAGTAATCGTAGATGTTCAGCATGTTCTTCTTCACTTTTGGAGTAGATGAGTATGTCATCGATGAACACAATGACAAACTTATCGAGGTATGGTTTACACACGCGGTTCATGAGGTCCATGAACACCGCAGGTGCGTTGGTGAGACCGAAGGGCATGACCAAGAACTCATAATGGCCATACCTAGTACGAAATGCCGTCTTGGCGATATCTTCCTCCCTGACGCGTAGCTGGTGGTAACCAGACCGTAAATCAATCTTGGAGTAGTAACTTGACCCTTGAAGTTGGTCGAAGAGATCGTCGATGCGAGGTAACGGGTATCGGTTCTTGATAGTAACCTTGTTGAGTTCCCTGTAGTCGATGCACATGCGGAAAGTCCCATCCTTCTTTTTGACAAAAAGGACTGGAGCTCCCATGGCGAAACGCTTGGTCCGATAAATCCTTTTTCTAATAGCTCCTGAAGTTGGGTAGACAGCTCCTGCAGCTCGGCTGGAGCTAGGCGGTATGGAGCCTTGGCGATAGGAGTTGCATGGTTCGCCAATTCGATTTCAAACTCCAATTGTCGATGGGGTGGAAGACCAGGTAATTCCTCTGGGAATACATCGGAAAAATCACGGACGACAGGGATGTCTTCTATACGTTTCTCGTCCTTAGGCTGTTCGGTAATCAGTGCGAGTAAAGCGAAGGAGTTCTTCCTCCGAAGATACTTCTGCGCTTGCATGTAAGAGATGATGTTGGTGACGGCGCTTGCCTTATCGCCTTGTACCGTCAGGATTTCATCGTTAGAGAGCGGAATACGGATAGATTTTTCGAAGCAGAGAACTTCAGCCCGGACGTCGGATAGCCAGTCCATTCCGACTACCATGTCAAAACTACCCAGGGTAGTTGTCATCAGATCAATGGTAAAAGTGTGACCCGCGAGTTTGAGTTGACAGCCGGATACTATATGGGTCACATCTACAGAATTACCATCGGCTAATTCTATAACATAAGGGGTCTCTAATGGTTTAGGCGTGAGATTTAGGTTCCTCCTAAAAGACTCAGATATAAAGCTCCTATCCGCACCCGTATCAAAAAGCACAGTAGCAAAATGTTCATTAAGGGGAAACTTACCGGTGACCACGTTCGAGTCGTTTCTGGCCTCTCCGCGGCCCAATGTAAATGCGCGACCTTTGGCACCTCCGGTGCCACCGTTTCCATTGTTATTGTTGTTATTGTTGTTGTTGTGGTTGTTCCCACATTGTTGTTGTTACGCAGCTGTGGGCAGTATCTTTTGAAATGGGCAGTGCTACCACACTGATAGCATCCCCGGTTAATACCCTGCTGCTGACCCTGGGGTTGATTTTGATTTTGTCGGGACATGATTTCCCCACGACAATCCTTTGCCGCATGTCCCACCTTGCCACATCGTTGGCACCGGTTCCCGGCACAAGGGCCGTTATGATGAAGATTACAGCGGTTGCACTGCGGCTTTCGACCTGCATAGCCGCTTGCGTTCTGGTTATTGTTGTTGTTGGCGGGCTGATTTTGGTGACCCCGGTGGCTGTTGTAATGATTGAACCGTTTCTGGTTCCCCTGTTGCGGATGAGATGACGAAGACTGTCGAATAGTTGAATCTTCAAACTTTCTTTTGTTATCAGGGGCAACTTCAGTTGTACCCGTGCTGGCAACTTCTTTTGTTCCACCGCTTTATCGGTGAGTTTATGCGCCAATCGGATTGCTTGATGTTCAGTTACAGGGTTACTAGCCATTACCATACCCTGAATTTCTGGGACCAGACCCCCAAGATAGAACTCGAGTCTTTTCTCCACAGTGTTGGCCAAATCGGGACACAGAAATACCAAGTCGTGATGTTTTGCGGTGTAAGTTTCGATTTCAGATCCCACCATCTTGTGGTTCCATAAGGCTTGCTCCAACTGTTGCACTTTGTCTCGTGGACAGTACTCCTCTTTGATTAGGGCCTTGAACTCGGCCCAGGCCATTGCATTGGCAGCAATAAGTCCACGCGTTTGGACTTGTGCATTCCACCATGTCAGTGCCCCATCTTCCAGTGTTGAGGCTGCGTACTTGACCTTGTTGGCCTCTAGACAGTTGCACATTTCAAATACGGATTCAGATTTTTCGATCCAGCGGACCAGTCCAATGGGTCCTTCCGCCCCCGAGAATTTGCTTGGTTTCGCGTCGAGGAACATCTTGTAGGGGTTAAAGCCCCCTCCTACTGGTTGGTTCTGAACACCCGCTAAAGCTGCGTTCACGTGCTCTTGAATCATGGCAGCTAGCTCTTCGGGCGTCAAGTTAAGGTTTCCACGTCGTCCAGTTGCCATTTAGATCTTCGAAACACAACACAAACACACCCCGATAAGTCTATATATCCAATATAGTTATCCTACTTCGTACTTTAATAATTATCAAGTTACGTCAACTCAATATATTAAATAGTCAAAAGAAATACTTGATTAACTGAAATTTCAACGTCTTACAAAAGTGCAAATCAAACATATGAATTCACTATAAAGTCTCAAGTTTAAACACAAGTGGGAAAATAAATAGACTGGAGGAAAGTAAATAAAATAAGCGAGACGTGTCAGTCGTCTACGTCTCCATCCCCCAAGTCACTGTCGTTGCCGTCATCCTGCGCGGCATTTCCAGCTTCTACAGCTGGGTCCTCCTCCGGATCCTCCTCTGGATCTTCCTCAGGGTCCTCCTCTGGATCCTCTTCTGGATCCTCTTCAGGGTCCTCCTCTGGATCCTCTTCCGGATCCTCCTCTACCGGCACTGGAGGGGCCGGTGCTGGTGCAGGTGCTTGATTTTGCTGTAGCTCCTGAATGTTCCAACTATTTTCCAGGACTCTGTCCTCGAGCCAGTCGGCTCTTATCTGCTCAGCACGCAGATCTCTGGCTAAGGTGTTACGAGCTATCTTACTCGTATGATGCTCTTCCTCGAGCGAGTCGGTTTTACCTGTCAGTTGTCGGATCATCCATCCTTGTGCTAGGATGGTTTCCTGCATTCTTTCTAACTGTTCTTGTTGTTTATGTATCATGATTCTAAGTAGGTCAATTCCTACTTCTACAGGGTTAACCAGTTCAACCGGCACAGCGAGGATTGGGCGTGATGACGACTCCTCCCCCAGAGCGAGCCTTTTCCTCGCAGCTGAGCGTGTCTCCACGCCATAAGATGGTAAGGGTTCCACCATAGGTGCCTTTCCTGGCGCTCTTGGTGGCGTAAGTTTGTCGGATGATGATGACGATGAGGATGATGACATTGCCTGTTAGATCGTGTAGTTAGTTACGAGTTGTTTTCATTTCTTATTATGAAGTCATAATCTACATAACACAGTTGTGGTACATCGCATAACAAGATATAACAGTTCGGTGCCAAACTACGTCTAGTGTCGTGTATTCAGCTATAGTTTAGGTCTAATTCTAATGCAAACCTGGTTCTCTATAGCTAGTGGCTCTGATACCAATCTGTCACACCCTCAATTTCCACTTGCGGAGTTTTACCGCGAGGCGTGTGAACAAACCAGAATCTGAAACACTAGTACGTCGAACGACTCTATATGATTTGATAATACGTTTTCCAAAAATCATTTGATTAACCAATCATCGTAGATTTTAGATTATCTTAGTTAGTTACTAAAGTTTAGCGGAAGCATTAGTTTAAGTGGTTGAGCGGAAGCATAAAATAAACAGTGAAGCGGGCGCCAACACAAACGCCAAAACAAATGAAAAACCCAAAACAACATTTGTAATTGAGACTCGATAAAAGATGTCTTGTTCAATGCATGTGAGTGCACCTAGAGCTCCTAGGTCCTGAGAAACATGTAAAGAAACAAGTGTCAACATTAAAGATGAGTGAGTTCACAGGTTTTCATAAATTCGTTTGTTCGGTTATAGTTTGTTTTCCCCCGTTATCCCTAACCCGGGATAACGATTTAGTTCCATTATTCCCATCCCGGAATAATAATGATGTTGGTTCCATTATTCCAAACCCGGAATAATAAGTTGTTGTTTCCATTATTCCAAACCCGGAATAATAAGTTGTTGTTTCCATTATCCCCAACCCGGGATAATAAAGTTGTTTCGTAATTAAGTTCAATGTTAACATATATAGGTAGCTAGCCTAAAGTTATGTCACGTAAGAGTTCGCGATCGAAGCTGACTGTTGTGCCTCCGTGTTGCCAGGCCTATCACTGACCATGGCGAAGTTAGGCCAAATTATTCACCCGTTGACCATACCCGGTCGGCTAGCGCGACTAGCTCGGATGGGGCTTGTCGGGCCCAGTAGTACTACTTATAATTCCTCCGCTATTAAAACCCAATACTAACGATCCGAGAGATTGACGAGGACTTAAGTGATATAGCTACTTAGTGACCATAACATTACATTAACATCAACTTAGTTACCGAATAGTTTTGTGGCGTTAATTTCATATAACGTAAAGAGATTGAGTTTGAAGAGTGTATACATGTTTCTCCCCCTGTTGTTTAAAAACCGGATAAAGTTAGGGGCCGTGAACTCACCTTTTGTTGCTCGGTTAGTGTAGCAAAGAAGTCGTAAAGGATGGGACCGCTAATTGCGTCCTAACAAACCAATTGATTTCACGTCAGTGTGTGAACACACCAATACAAATTCTACACTTAATTTACGCACAAAGTGATACACACAAACAACATATCTAACACTCAAACATGCATGCAAGTATCCTCATGTGAACCTAGTGATCAAAACAACTTATCATGAACATAATCCAATCCATGCAACAATTTGGTGCACACAATCACAAGTTATCAAATTTCAGCTTAACACTCATAATTCAGCTGTTTTCTAGGATTTTTATAAAATAGTTCCAACGTTCCAAAAATTCCAATATTTTTACAGCAGGTGCCATTTATACTGTAGAAATTTATATGAATTTTCCAAGTCCTAAATATTTACCATTTAACCATAAATATTAATATACTAGGCTGCAGTCAGATTTGTCGCTTTCTGACTGCAGTCCACGGAAGAATTTATTTAAAAATCACTGATCGTCCAATTAATAAAATTCCAGCTGGTGTTGCCCGGAAATTTCCCATACCTAGTTGCTGTACAAAATTCATGACTCGACTCCCTACTGATTATAAAATCCAACTCGAAAAACAACTAACAAAATTTCAGGATTTTCACAGCTTTAGTTACTGAACTTATTTGGCCACTTAAAAATATCAAACGACTTCAGAAAATTATGAATCCAGCGCCATTAGATTCGTTATTCAAATCTCTATGTTCTAGACATCAGAAAATCCGTTTTTCGACAACTAATGACCGAGTTACAGCCAGATGAAGTCGGCTGTAACTTTTACTCAGCAAACTGTTTCAGCATATTGTTACCATAAACTCGCATAAACCGTTCATATGATTAACCTAGGCGATCAAGAACCGGTTTCCTAATCATAGATCAATACATATAACATATCCATGCAAACCCTAATCAACATCTCTAGTTTTTATAAACAAATACAGCCTACGATTTCTGATTTTTGAACAAACATCTAACTTTCAATCTAGCATTAACAATCCGAAACAACACAATTACTTCACTCAATCATACAATCCGAAAACAACAAAATCAAAACACATGTATTCCGAATATGATCTTGTAACATATGATAAATTCTAATCTTTTAACGATAAGGTAAACGAACCGTGAGTAAGATAAGGAACCGGTGATCAAAGATGCTTGCAACCGAGAAGATCCGTGACCGAGAAAGGAGGTTGTTCGCGACTGAGAAGAAGTAGTAGGCTGTTTTGTGATCGAGGGAGTGAACAAGTGGAAGAGATGGGCTGTTTGCGATTGAAGGGATGAAGGATCGGCTGCTCGCGATCAATGGAACAAGCGGAAGCTGCCGACGGCTGATTAGATGCTAGTGTTTTGTGTGTTGTGAAGAAAGACCCATGCATGTGTTTGTATTTATAGGCGCAAGAGATGAAGATCACGGTTTTGGCTTGAGCTCGTGGCCGAGGAACTTGGGTTGGTTCGGTTTGGGTTTGAACACAATGAGTTTGCGGTTTGGGCTTGATCTCGGCCGAGAGTGATTTGGGTTGCTCGCGGATATGGTCTTGGGTTTTGGATAGAAAGCATGGCCGAAGAGACTTGGGTTTAAAGTTTAAAACTTGGTTAACTCCTAGAGTCACAAGGAGTTTGAGGTTGGTTCGTGTCGCGGTTCGGTTCGTGTACATATTTGCCATGATTATTTTATAACTAACACAATCACATAATCGCCCATCACGTATTCACTAACTCGTACACGTTTAATACATAGCATATAATTCACTCGACAAGTATTACGTTTAAGTTGTCCGAAAAACCCGGGATGTCACATGATTGACATGGGTTAGGGCATGTTTGGATTGTTCTTGGTATATAGGTTCTGTATATGGCTCACATACTCTTCTGACCTCGACGGAATCGAAGGAAATTGAAGGAATCGCTAGGTATATCGCCTGAAACTCGATACTAAAATAGGAAGAATATTGTTTGGACCATAACATGGTCCGTGGGTATTGGATTGAGCTAAAAATTAGTGTGGTCATGTAGGATATTGACAGGAATGTCCACGTAAAATTTTAGAATTTTTGGAATTTTCTATGACGTTTGGCGAATTTTTGACTGTTTTACAGAAAGAAATTTGGAAAAAATACCAAAAGGAATCAATAAATCACCAAAATTTACAGAAAAACTAAGGAACATATAGGGAATGTTCTGGGAAGTTTGGGAGTCCATTGGTTGAATTTTGGTTCTGGTTAAAACTCCACATTTTTGAGAGTTTTCGGTAGCCGGAAACGCACGGAAACAAAACTAGAAAAATCCCATTTTTGCAGGGAGTTCCTGGGCATATAAGGAGTTTACTGAAATATGTTTAGAATTTTTAGACATCGGATAATAAGCGATGTAAATTATTCGGTTAAATAAAGTTTTACAAATAAATTATTCAAGTTATAAAAATATCTTTATAAATTTCCAAAATATTTTTCCTTGAATCTATATATTGTTACTGATTTCTACAAAAATTTCAAGAATTTTATAAAATACATAGATTAAATGGGATTTTCAGCTTTTAAAACGCTTCTTTTAACTTATTTCGGCAGTTTACCGGACAACGAACCTACCGGAACTGGAAATGGACCGAACCCTATTGTGACTATAAGTGGAACATCCGGGGTATTCTGGGAAGTTCCAGGGTAAGCTGGACACCCTAGGTGTGTTCCACCACCGTTTGGGAGAATCCCCGACGGCGAAAACGGAAACTCAAATTTGGGAGGCCTGGATCCTCCAAACGTCCGGATTTCCTTAATAAATACTTAATCTTTTCTAAATGACAATGTATTGGCACTGTCTAGATCTTAGTGCCGTTATTCGAGCACATAGAATAACCGACTTTGGCTGGCACGCAAACCGGTGCCCGTGAGCCAAACGTAAAACTTATCCTACCCTAACATCCATCACCACACCAAGATACTAGATGTACAATATGGCCTGAAAATACCCACCCGGGCCCAAGTTATAGGCGTTACCGACTTAGCGACTGATATTGGTAATTACTTGCATGATTACTGTTTGAGCCGAACCAGCTTGCATATATACTCCCAATGCTACATGTGATACTGCTATCCTGTGAGTTTCACTCTCCCACTTTTAAACTGTTTTATTGTTTTCTAGGGTGATTTGCATGTTATAAACTGTGATAATTGCACCAACTTGTGATGATGTGAATTACCTAACACACGAACTACCCCACTTCAAGTGATTAGCATAAGCCGTGGACAGTGGATAGTACTGTTGGTCTGACAAACCCAGTTGCAACGACCGGGCTGTGTGCCAGCAAACAGTCAACTGCGCGCGTCCCAAACTTTGTTATGTTGTTAGGCATAACTGCATTGGGGCGTTCAACTGCACGTGACGCAGTTGATGGGTTGGGGGTGTCTGCGTGAGACGACCCGGCGGGCTGAGGTGTCTGTGGTGACATGGCCCTAGGCATACCGAAGTGTCTGTGGTGACACGGTTCTAAAAAATAGTCAACGTTTCACTTGTACACTCGTATAATTCCATCTACGATCTGTGACTTGTGTAATTAAACTTGTTAAAGCATTCTGCTATGAAACAACCAAACCAGTGAAATTCACCGGCTCGTTTAGCTGACCCTTTTTAAAACTAACATGCATTTAAGGTAACTTGAGACTGGTGTGATCCGTGTATGTTGGAGACGTATTTATAGACGAATACTGATATAATCGCATGCGGCTTAGAAGACTTATGTGGTTCATGGGAACACGCAGTTGTAACATACATGTAGTATGTAATCAACATTTTGTAAGTAATAAAATGTAGTGTCTTTATAAACAATGTGCTTGTACTAGAGGTGTCTGTTTTCTTCCTCTGCAGATGGGGTGTGACATCAACATACCGGTTTACAAAGCACACACGCATTTTTGAAACGTGCATGGATTTATGACTAGTGACGGGATTGTACTAGTTATAACGGGACTGGGTTATCCTGCATACAACTAAGGGGACATATTGGTCCTGCTTACAAACTCAAATGGGCTAGGCCCATTCTCATTCGTGCGAGGCACAAAGACTCCGTGAGTTCATGTCCCCCTTTTCTCTGAAATATTTTCGGTTTATAACCCTTGAGGGGAATACATGTTTTCGATGGTATGGTTTAGCTATGGAATGAAATATTAGATCATGTGAGATACGGGTATCTCTTAAGTGCCGTTATTTTTTTATAAGACCGCGGAACAAGAGTGGTAGATCTATCGGGTGTAGGCGAGCCCCACTCATTGGTCCTTATGTGGCACATGTAGTGCTTTTGTTGTCCCAGCCAGGTGGACCGGATCGAAATCGTCTAGGGTTGAGTGCTTCCTATGTCGTCACACATATTATTGTCCTTGTAAAACGTTAATGATCATCATGTTCATTGACGTGTTACATACCACATGATTATATACAAACTCTCAAATGTTAACGCGACGCGGACGTTGACAGTTATACAAGTTTTAAAAATACAAAGTTTTCAGTAAAACATGCCAAGAAAAGGGTTTTATAATGTTTCCTCAACATCAATTAAAGTGGTTAACAAAAGATTTATTTCAAATCTTTTCAAACAACTATGAAATCGCCAGCATTATGTTGATTTTTCGCATGTTTCTTTCTCAGGTTCCAAAAATCAAACTAAGGCAAGGTTGGAATAGGAGAACCCTTTGAGACTCGAGTACTTAGCAGGCGTTTAGCATTAAATAAGTCTTAGCAAAAATTTACTTCTGGTGTGCAATGAAGATACCAGTAAAATCACACCCAACTCTGATGTAATCGATTTATCAGGGTGTGACAAAATCCATGATCGATTCTTCTTTACAAATAGTTAGATCTCTGGATCCCAAAGTTGAAGGGGGATGGTCCCAAAAACCTTGGGCCAGAACAGGGGACCATACCATTATTACTTTCCAGAATTATCTTAGACAAGTCTTGCGCTTCTCGCGCAGACTAATTAAACAAGATCTGGAAGAAACAACCTTGTGTTTCCATGCGCCGGGGTACTAAGAAGATTAATATTCATTCAAAACTTTTGCGTGGGCTCGCGCAAGGGAACATTTAATCTTGAAGTTAATCAAAATCTCCAGTCCCAGATACACCCGCGGGCAGGGAACTCAAGCCTAAACAAAAGGAATCTTTTCTGTTACAACAGAATGGACACGTGGCAACAGATCAGGGCTAGACAGCTGTAGACATTCTAGAAGCATTCAATGATCATCATGCAAGTCCTCATTCAGTTACAACTGAATGTGACCTGGAAACATCTTAGGCATTCATCTAAATTCACGATGATGGCATCAATAGCGATGAGATCTAGATCAAGTTACTTTCCACGTGGCAATCCCCCAACCGTCGATGCATGTGCAAATCCGTGTGCATTAACGGATAAAAAACCTTGTAAGGACAGAAAAAGATTCTGTTAACTCTCCAAATTGCATTTTTGTGCCAAAAAAATAACCGGCTATAAATAGGAAAACTTGAGGTACAAGTTATTCATTAACTTTCACATACTTTCACTTTCTACTACTTATTACTTTCCGATCACTATACTTATTCTCACGTCGGAGGGTGGTCACGGAGAGAACCCCCATTCTCCCTGTGGCGAGGCTAACGGCGCTTCTATTTTGTAG
Source organism: Scalesia atractyloides (assembly GCA_947069175.1). Lineage (NCBI taxonomy): Eukaryota > Viridiplantae > Streptophyta > Magnoliopsida > Asterales > Asteraceae > Scalesia > Scalesia atractyloides. The sequence goes on from CAMTDV010000014.1 coordinate 62,311,485, forward strand.
AGATCTTCCGGAGAACCAGATCTATCGGCGAGAAAACTTAGGATTAACCTTTTTATGCAGAAAACCTATTCCCAGATCTAGATTGCCTCCGATCTATCTCAGATCTGGTGTTTCTTCACGACGTCCACCGATTTCTTCTTCTTTTATCTCATCTTTCGTTTGTTTGCCTGAATCTTCAGTATCATGGCTGATGGTTCGTCTCATCCACTAGGTCCTCGATCGAAAAAATCCAGAATGTTGCTCACGGTGCTCAGATCGATGGACACGTGGAAGAAGAATTTTCCAACGAAGCTGATGCTCATCTTGACCACGGTCGTGTGAACATTCCAGTAACTCCGGGAATTCAGAATGAAATTCCATCTGTTACTTCAATTTTACCACCCGGCGAAACTCCGATCACATGGTACGTGAAATTGCAAAGTGCTTTGAATGCCATTTATGCTCCACTTTGTGCACACACTGGTACACCTGCACCACAAGCTCAGATATCTACAACTCAGGTGCGACTTCGCCTGCACCTCGAGTATTGAGTTATGATTCACGTGCACCATCGCATGTGTTTGTTGAAGAAATGGAGATGTACTCTCGATCCAGAACCAGGTACGACTCTACATCTTCTGGTGGTAGACGTCAGGAAGAAGACAATCAGAAACGTGCATTTGTTCATTCAAGGCTGGGTCCGCACTTATCACAAAAGCGGGACACTCAGTATGATGAATATGACAGGGACATATGACGAGGGTGATAGTACAAGTGTGTTTAATCGTTTTATCAAAAGATCATGCTGCTTATAAACCTAAAGTTCGCGCGGTGTATAATCCAGTAGCTGAGCTTGATTACAATCTAATCTATAGACCGGCTGAAGCAGCAGAGGAATCAAAGTTTGTGAAAGAAATTGCGATAGCTCCGCTTGACTGATCCAGATGATCATCTGCGCTTGTTTACCATTGCAGGGCTTATTGGCAGATGGAGGCTGCCTATGTGGTGCCATTTATTTGTGCAAACTCTCACAGGGGCCGCGTGCCTATAGTTTGATAACCTCCCATGTAACACCCCAATCGCGTAATACAACAACACACGGCGGAATTATCGGGGAGTCACGTTACAAATTGCTCACAACTACTGGTGCTGAATTGTTTCATTATGGTTAACATTATTTTACAATACAAAGAATACATGAAATTGTCTTCTTGATTAAAGAATTCTAAAGTCTGGATGCATTCCTATGTGCAGCATGCTCGAACAGTCAATAACCTGAAACATATGTGGAAAAAAGACATCAACAAACAATGTTGGCGAGTACATAGTTTTGTTGGCCAAGTAAATGGCAATAAGTTTAGTGTTGCAATACTTCGACAACTACGAGAGTCGTCTATTGAAAATGGACTCTTTGAAGCCAAAGTATGGCAAAAAGATTTAGTATTGCAATAACATCGACTTGATTATGAAACTTATGACGAAATTACTTTTGTATATGGAAACATGATTAATACTAAGTAATTTTTATGCCATTGAAAATTGTACTTAGTTCATTGTAATTGCATTGAATTTGTCATAAAACTTGTGAGTATGTTATTAGAAATCCAATCAAGGATTAGTAACAACAATATTGAAGTTTGTCATAACTCGCTTGATATATTATTTAGAAATCAAATCAATGATTTCTAATAATACTTTGGATATCCTTCTAAGAACCTAACATATAACATGAAAGAGTTCTACAAGGAGTAATACAATAAGAACACTTATATATAGAAGTACCAGCGCGTATCCACCATGTTCTTAGTTATTACACTCGTTTCATTATCTAGATCACACTAATCACACAACACATAATCATCATCTCGTCACATCGTCTTGTCACATACGCATTAAAGTACACTAAGAATCCAATCAAGGACATCAATTTAGTACTTTAAACATCCTACAAGGATCTAACTATAAAGAAATAGATGCTTTCAGGATTTGGTTTAGTTAAATCATCTCGCCACAATCGTCTTGTCACATACGCATTAAAGTACACTAAGAATCCAATCAAGGTCACCACATATAATAACATTATAATAAATCATCTTACAAGACTACATCACATATTGAAAGATAAAATCTTATAAGATTGTATACATGATCTGTATTACTATCAAATCCTACATGAATTGGATAAGGCATTAAGATGTATACAATAAGCACATTATATAAGAAGTACCATCTTACTATAAAGATAGAAAGATTCTACAAGGATTCTCTCATCAACTGTCGTGTTTGCATAATAGGAATAATACACAAAAAGTACTTAGTAAACACATACATGCCATACATTTGAGAAAAATTGGTTACACATATGAATTACCCCAAAACATTTGGAAAATGTAAAAGAGGAGAGATATGTACTCACATGGGATTGCGTATAGGTCTTGTACAAATGATATAACAAGGCTCAATGGATCAACAATTCAAAAGTTGAAATGGTTCCTAGCGTATCAGATACTTTGTGTTAGCGTCGAAACTTGAAATCAAGAGATCGGATAGAATGAAGTCTTATAAACCAAATGAATGTTGAAACTCATGTGATATGGTTTAATAGACTTACATTCTAATTTGATATGAATCCTAAGTGCTTTTGACCCGTTATCACCCGTTAAGTTAGTTTCCGCTACTTTAACATGTCATTTGCGTAAAAACGCGTTCGAATGGTCAAACCAGCCTTATGATAAGTCTTATATGCCAAAATGAGTTTAATAAAGTTGTAACATCAGTATATATGTCAAAAAGTTGGTTACATATGCTTAAGGTGAGTTTATGCTCAAAAAGGCATTTTGGTCATTTATATAGGCATAATAGACGACTTAACATAACACTATCCAAACGAGGTGACCATAAGGTATAACCTCAGAGGGTTATTCCCGATATAACTATGGTCACTAATATGTGTTTGGTTGGATCCTAAGATCGACCGAATGGGTCGGATTCGAAAGTCAAAGCGATGGTCAAGACCGCTCGACTTACGGCCCTAAACAAGCGCTAACTAAAAGTGACGAGTTAGACATGTTAAACATGTCTAACTAAGTTTATAAAACTGATTTGGTATCAAAACAAAGTGTTTTGATACCCGAAAATAGTTCTGTCATATAATGCGCATTTTGCGCATTATTGACCGAAACTTTGACTCGTCACTACGACTAGTAAACGTGGTAATCAGTAGGCATGATCGCTATGGATCATAACTATCGTGATTACGATCACGTTGCAAAGTTCAATTGAACTTTGCTTTGACCAAAAATGGTCAGAACTAAAAGTCAAACAGAAAGTCAAACTATTTGACTTTTAGCTCAATTAGCTAAAAGAAATGAACAATACTAGAGGAAGGCACTTACTTGTGTTGTAGCACGCTCAAGAGCTCATGTAGGAGGCCTCCAAAGGGAAGCAAACTCCACTTAGAGCAGATTTTTGAGAAAGGAAAGAATTGAGGAAGGAAATGAGGTGAAAATGGCTAGCTATTTATACCTGAAACAAGATCACAAGATCATGCCAAGTGTTAGGGGTTGTTTCTAGGAATTAAATAAGTGTTTAGTAAGGTGTTGCAACAAGAAAGAAGGTGGCAAATTCTATTGCTTGGTGTCCAAGTGAATAAACAAGAAGCTGCCACCTTTCTGCTGATCTGGGGACCTGTTACGGACCGTAAGAGGTTTGCCTTATTGTTCGTAAGGCCTTTGTCTGGGGCAAACTTTGAAAATTGGCAGAAATGGCCCCTGGAGTTGTTTTATCGCGTTTCTTCGTTTCTAACACCTGTCAACCCTATTTCTAAGCTCTATAAGTATGAATAAGCCTATGGAACTTGAAATATGTCCAAAAATCTTTCGGATGTCAGTTCGTTCGGTTGTACGGCTGCGTTTTTCGGTTAATTACGACGAACGCTTTAATTAACTCGTAAACGACCGTAAATGCGCAACCAATGATATTTTCGCATTCCAATCATTAAAATACAAGATTTTAAAGATATAAATTTTTTTGGATGTACGTACGTGTTCCGCATTAAGAAATACGCGAATCGGTGTACTTTCGCATATTTTGCAAAATAGTCCCTGGAGTTACAATAGAGTGTTTTTGTCATACCGAAGCCCTAAAACTTATATCTAAGTTATGTAAAGGATATTTAAAGCATGTTAAGCTTGTGTCATTGTTCTGGAGTGTGCGTCGCTATGAGAATCGGCAGACTTTCATAGTTTGTCATAAATAGTCCCTGTGATCAAATAGGCTTGTTTTTGACATACCAAACCCTTCAAAAGTTATTCCTAAGTTATATGAAGAATATTTAGGGTATGTTTAGCTTATGTCCTCGTCCTGATGCTTGCGTTACGTTAAACATGTTACATTTCAGTATCAGTTATCGGAAAGCCAAAGAAAAAGTTTTTGAAAGCCCGAAATTTTGGCACAAGGGTTACATCCCAACATGTAAGCTAACTTCCTGGAATGATCTCAAAGGTAAGTTCTTGGTACATTTTAGTCAGCAACGACGATATGTCAGAGACTCCTCAGATGTGATGAACATCTGGTGGAGAGATGACGAGAGCTTTAAAGATTTTATAACCCGTTATAACAAAGAGGTTCTTGCGATCGGTGATGTGCATGAAGATTTGATTCATGCACAGTTCAAATATGTTGTATGTTGTGACGAAATGATAAAGGTGTTATCAGGTAGTGTAGGTCTACCAAAAAGTTGGGAAAAACTTATGGCATCAGCCAAATTTTACGCTCAAACTGAGCGCAACTTAAGTTCCAATCGACCTCCATTGCCTCAAAACCGCCCCCAATATATGAGCAGAGGTGGTCGAAAATTTAAAAAGGGCTGGAAGGATTCAAGTCCAAATGTGTACTCACCAATGGATGCTCGCAAAACCATCAACAAGATAACTTCCTAGAAAGCTATCAAACAAGAAAATCATGAGAGGCAGTGGACGCCTCTAACAAAAAATCTGACGGAGGTACTTAGCGCAGAGACTTATCAATTTAAGCAACCAACAGATGAAAAACAAGAAGGGTCAAGACCCGAATCTTTATTCTGATCATCATAAAGATACAGGTCATACAACTGACAATTGTATAAGTCTGCACACCGAAATTGAGAAGGCACTGAAAAGTGGGAAGCTCACTCACTTGTTAAAACGTGTGCATAGAGGTCAGACAAATTACTTGCGGTGATGAAGGCCCGGGTAACAAAAAAATGAAGCAAGTCAGTATGATTCAAGGAGGCCCGTTGGCAAGTACAATCAGAAACGGGGTCATGGTGAACACTGGCGTGAGCAACAAGTAGCTTTTCATGTCGTTCTAGGCGGACCACAAGAAGAACGACCAGTCATAATAACCGGTATTTTCGGTCATTATCAAACTTATTATATGTTTATCGATCCAGGTAGTTCAATGGATATTATCTATGAGCAGTATTTCAAGCAACTGGACCTAGAGGATAAGGATCGCTTAGAACCAGTTGATTTCCCTTTAACTGGTTTCTACAATGAAGCCGTCTTTCCGCATGAAAAGATCTCTTTTCCAGTTACTCTATCTGATGGGAGGAACTCGCGCACCGTTCCAGTGAATTTTATGGTCATGCCTGCTACCTCTCACCATGATGTATTATTGGGTCGGCGCGCGCAAAGAAATTTCAGTATGATCACTTCCACACCACATGCTGCTTGTGGTTTTCCCACAGAAACCAGCGTAGCGATACTTTATTCTCGTAAGGAAATTATGTCTGTCGATGATGAACCACCAATGAAGGTTGCGAAGCCTTCTATATCAAATGAACCTGAAAAATGGGTACTTCACAGTAAATACCCGGAGAAAACAATTTTGTTGGGCCCTTCCATGTCTCCAGCAATCCACGCACAACTTAAGCAACTTTTGTTTAAAAACATGGATATTTTCACATGATCCCCAGCTGACATGACTGGAGTTCCAAGAGATGTGGCGGAACATTAGTTGAACACATTTCCTTTTCCCTCAGTTGAACTAGTGGTGCATGCAAAGCGCAGCCTAGGCTAGAAAAAACTCGCGCAATGAACGGACAAGTATTCGAGCTATTACAAGCTGGAATTCTAAGAGAAGTTCTATACCAAACTTGAGTTGCTAACCCAGTAATGGTTCAAAAGCACAACGGCGGTTGGCGTATGTGTGTTGACTTTAAAGATCTTAAGAAAGCTTGCCCGAAGGATTGTTATTCTCTTCTAGAGATTGACAAGAAAGTAGACTCTTTGTCCCATTTCGTTGGAAATGTTTCTGGATTGTTATAAGGGTTATCATCGAGTTTAGAAGAAAAAGGAGGATGAAGATAAAACGGCTTTTTCGCATGGAGAAGTGCATATTTTGTTACACAAAAATGTCGTTCGGTCTCCGCAATGCGAGAGCAACATACAAAAGATTGATGGATACTGTTTTTGGTGAATATATAGGCGTCACGGTCGAGGTATACATTGATGATCTGGTCATCATGAGTCCTGATGAAGAGGTAATGCTAAAAAATATACAGCGCACCTTTCACGTCCTTACGTAAGGTTAATTTAAAGCTCAATCCTAGGAATTGTTCTTTTGGTATGGAAGAAGGGAAGTTCTTGGGATTCATCCTCACCTAGGATGGTTTCAAAGTGAATCCAGAAAAAGTAGAAGCTATACAGCGCATGCCTTCACCATCAAACATCAAGGAAATGCAACGATTAGCTGGAACGATTGGTTTTGCTCAATCACTTCCTAGCTAATCATGCTGCAAAATCTTATCCTTTCATTAGCAGTTGCGTAATTGTGTTAAAAAGACCATTTTGAATGGACTCCAGAGGCGGAAAAGGCTTTCAAAGAAATGAAAGAGTGTTTAATTCAGCTGCCAACTTTGACGGCTTCGCGCAAGGCAGAACCATTGATTTTGTATCTCTCTACTTCTGACATCGCAGTCGGTGCAGTATTATTAGTTGAACGAGATGGAGTCCAAACCTCAATATACTACGTCAGCAAGATGCTAACTGACCTAGAGACTCGGTAGTCGATAATGGAAAAGCTTGTTTTGGCCTTAGTTCATGCTTCCGCACGCTGCGTAGGTATTTTTCAGGGCATGTCATTACTGTTCCTACGAACTATCATCTGGGCCAGATATTGTCAAAGCTGATGTTGCGGGTCGTCTTGCAAAATGGGCTAACTAGATGGGAGGACATAATATCATGTATAAACCACGACCAGCTATCAAAGGCCAAGTCCTAGCTGATTTTATTACTAAAGTACTAGTGGAAAAGATTCAAGAGTGTGAGGCTATTCAAATTCAATCCTGGTAGTAGACGATAGCGTATGGGTTTTGCATACAGACGGCGCATCCAATGACGATGGCCAGGGACTAGCCTTCGCCTAGTCAGCCCCGATAATCATGAATATGAAGCTTTCCTTGATGGACCAATAACGATGGCGCAGGGACTAGCCTTCGCCTAGTGGCCAAATCAATGTAACAATTCACAAAAGTACCCTCAATAGACCTACAAAAAAACTAAACCATCTAGAATCAAGACCCGAGCATACGCGACAAGAACCAGCACGAAAATCAAGAAAAAACGCGCGATTAGACGAAAAAGGCTGCCGAGGACACGTGTCACGACGTCGCGACACGTGTCATACCTACCCTGGACACGTGGCAGTTTAGACCAGGTCGACCTCCCCCCGCCACGCGGGAGAATCCCTGTCTCACCGGCGACGCGCGGGAGACGCCAACTTTGGGTATATAAGGGGCAGCCTGGGACGAGTTCATTTGCATATTTTCGATTTCAAATCGACGTCTCTTTCTCTCTCAGAGCTCTGTTCAAATACTGAGCCCCCTAAACCCTAAATTCTGCCCCGTTGTAAGTATCTTAATTCCCGATAATTATTTTTTTGGGTAAAAGGGTATACTGTGGCGATTGTATTACTATCAAAATAAAACAAGTAGGAAGGCAGAGTACCAACCTAATTCAATAGTGTGACAAGCCACACTAAAGTAAAACAAGCAACAAAAGGAAACCACCAATCAAAACAAAACAACACCTAAACACTAGACATCACGAAATACAAACTAAGTAATCCTCATATTTAGGTGTTGTCAACCTCATCCGAAGATGATATCCTCCATGTCTTCAACAATCTTGCAATCGATCATTCATCTTGAACTTGAAAGAGTGAAGCTTTAGACGGACTGTCACCTCATTCTGCTCCTCTACCTTCTCCGGCGGTCTCAACTGATTGTTAAAAAACCTCGAGTTCCTTTCCTGCCACACGAAGTAAGCCGTAGCAGCGATCACTAGTTTTAGGATGACCCAAATAAGGAGCTTTGATTTCGCCTTAGGAATAATCCACGCGATAACATCTTCCCATTTACCATCGATTTGCACCATATCAATCTTCTTTCGGATAGAACACCAAATCTGATTAGAATAGGGGCATTCGAAGAATAAATGATCATGAGTTTCCAAGTCTCTATTACAAAGAAGACAGCACATCATATTCATGTTACCCGAAGCATGATTCCATAACTGGATCCGATCTTGTGTTGCAAGCTTTCTCCTACAGATCAACCAACAAAGGAACGCTGTCTCGGAATATTGAAAGAAGACCATACCATATTATACCAACTAACCATATGGCCTGATTTCTTAAGGAATCCCACGCCAGTTTTGTCGAAAAAGGTTCCGTAACATTACCTTCTTTTTTCCAGAAAATGGTATCCATCTTATGAGGCGAAATAGAAATCGGATGAAGCTGAAAGAGGATAGGAAACATATCACACCAAGCTTAAGGCCAAACCCATGTATTCTCCTGAACCATCTCGGCCGCTTTAGAGTAAATCGACAACCCTTCACGTGAAATTTGTCTAGGAGTAATGAACGAGCTTAGAGGACAGTGATCGTTCCAATTATTAAACCATAAAACGTGTGCTCCCCGTTTACCTATACTAATTCGTTACCCTACCCGATTGATTTAGGACCCACCGACGCATGTCAAGGCTCTGCCTAACTAAGTTCTCGGGGTTCTGTCTCGTGTTTTATAGCCACCCTACCCGATTGACTTAGGACCCACCAACGCATGTCAAGGCTCTCCTAACTATGTCCGTTGGGGTTCTGTCTCGTGTTGTATGGCTAAAGTGACTTGGGTTATTTTACTAACACGTGTGCATTGTATGTTATTAGGAAACACTTGAGCTTTGCTAAACACAATTAAGCAAGTCATCCACAATCCAAGTAAGTACAGAGTTCCCTTTTTTCTTTAATCTTTAGGGTGATTCATATGTGCTAAACTATTTTCAAGATTTCAAAACAATGCATATGGTTTATATATATACAATATGTTTTCAATAAGGTGTGAAACTTGGTGGTGCGTCATTCATAACACGAGTACATTCATTAACTTATATCACGCCGACCGGTAGTATGTTCTGGTACAATAGGACCGACAATCCGGTTACAATATTTCACGGGTTTTGTGGGAAATTTGGGGAACGATAGAAACTGTGCAACTGATAAACCATTTGGTGGTTTGTTACACGAGTCAACATTGGTTGAATGTATTCACCAACGACCACACTTGTTTACACAAAGATTATTAAAACACGAACAATTGATTTACACAAAACAAAAAGGATCGGGTTAGACAAGACACGAGGGGTTTTCAACACGCTCTTTTAAATCAATTACTTCCACGGTTTTACAAAGGAAACACTTTTGTTAAGATTCATGGCTACAAGATTTTCTTAATCATAACTACTTTTACAGTGGGTTAAACATGTTCCAATACCAACCACATTTACTACAAGTTTGGTTACAAGATTTAAACTTATCGACTCTCGTAGTCGAAAGAGGTATTGCAATACAAATACAAAGCCATGAATTTGACTCACAAAACCTATGTTACTCGCCAACATTCAATGTTGACTTTATTTTTACATATGTTTGAGGTACTAATACATGATCAAGTAGGCTACATATAGGATGGACGCTGGCCTTAGCTTGATTAAAAATAAAATAGTTTTGTATTTTGTTTCGAATTCTCTAAAGACAATGTCAATTATTAATTCAATATAAACAAAACTTTAAAAAACAATTGTTTGAAACTATTTGTAACGTGACCCCCCACGTTTCCGCCGTGAGTTGTTTTATATGTGGTCGAGGTGTTACAGATTGGTATCAGAGCCATGGTTATAGTGAATTAGGTTATTAGTAACTCTTTTGACCTAGATTATAACCTTCCTAGGACCCTAACATGAGTTATCTTGCGTCTAGATTTTCAATACAATACCATCACCAATCCTTAGGTGATTACAAAAGAATATAAAATCTCACATTCATTCTTAAAAGTCAAGATTTCCCAAAATTTTATAGGAAATAATCAACTATTCTTAGATGATTTGTTTTTAGGCTTTTAAGCCTTAAAAGTTTTTCAAAATCTTATCAATGTTTGGGGTTTAATAATGTGAACACGTGCAATCTGGAAGGGTGGGTGCATGTACCTTGAGTTTTATGTCTAAGGCTAGAGTGTTCGTACAATTCCGCTTAATCAGACCAGTCACCTTTTTACTGGGAACTCTTGGGGTGAGTGTCCACTTATAGGCTAAAGCATGTCTTCGCTATACATTATAAAGACCCATTTACTTTGATTAGTCACTGTGTCGTTTATTCATTTTATGTAACGAATAAATGGATACATTCCTTATGCTTCGTTGATATTTTAATAATTCTTTTTACTATCCTTTATCAACCTATTCATTTTCACTCATACTTTCTTCTCTTTTAGAATGCCTCCTCATCGCAACACTACCCAAGATGCCGAAATGGCGACTATGATCGCTCAACAAATGGCTGAAATAATTCCAAACCTTGTGACCCAACTCAATCAAGCCAACAATAACAATAACAACGACAATGTACCCCCACTGTGTAATTTCAAACCGTTCAATTCGGCTAAACCACCCAAGTTCTATGGGTCTGAAGGAGCTACTGGTCTCCTACAATGGTTTGAAAGTATTGAGAGCACTTTTCGCCGTTATCAATGTCCCAATGAGCGCAACGTAGAATTTGCTTCAAGCGTATTCCAAAAGAGAGCACTCACATGGTGGAATGGGATTATGAGAGATCGAGGTGCGGATGTAGCTATGGCGCAAACTTGGGAGGAACTTAGAGCTGTAATGATGAAGAGTGTTGCCCACGCAATGAGATAAGGGCACTAGAGAACAAATTCCATGATCTTAAGTAGGATAGTGGCGAGAATCGTGCATATACCGACCGTTACGAGGAACTAAGTCTGCTATGTCCCACAATGGTCACATCTTTAGATCGGGCCATTGAGAAATATATTGATGGCCTACCATATCCCGTTCAAGACATAGTCACTGGTAGCCAGCCAGCTATGGTTAGGGAGGCTATTGAACTAGCCACAACTTTAACCAAATCTCAAGTCAAGAAAGGGAAACTTTTCCGCAAGGTCAGCAAGAAACAAACTGATAAGGCTACCCCAGAGAAACCAAAAGAAACCAAAACCAAACCTCCAAAAATTCAAGGAAGCGTAAGGCTTTTAAGGATTTTTCTATTACCACTCCAACCAATCAAGCTACCCTCAACCAACCAGCCCAACATCCTGCTAAGAAACCTTATGTTGGTACTGCACCTCTGTGCAATCCATGCAACGACCACCACCAAAATCGAATATCCTGTCGTCAATGTACCTCATGTGGACGATTTGGTCATCTTGCTAATGTCTGTCGATCTGTTCCCAACCAAGCTATCCCGAATCTGCTTCAACCCCAAGCAAATCCTGCTCGACCTCACTTTCCACCTATGTCTTGTTACAATTGTGGCGAGATGGGCCATTTCAAGAACAACTGCCTAAAGCTTGTTATGCTAACCCAGCCCGTGGATGTGCATTTAACATAAACGCTAACGACGCTCATGCTAACCATGAAGTGGTAACGGTACATTCCTTGTTAACAACCATCCTACTTCTGTTCTTTTTGATTCAGGTGCCGATAGAAGTTTTGTATCCTTAGCATTTGAACCTTTTCTTTCGATGCCTCGAACTAAGCTGGCCAAGCCTTTAACAATAGAAATAGCAAGTGGCGAACCTCTTGTACTCGATTCTGTCAATAGTAATTGTCAACTAAACCTCAATGACCATCTTTTTCCCATCAACCTCACGCCAATGCAACTTGGGAGTTTTGACGTCGTAGTAGGCATGGACTGGTTCACTAGACATTATGCCGAAATCATTTGTTCCGATAAGATTGTTCGCATACCCCTTTCATCTGGCGAAGTTTTAGAAGTTCATGGAGAGAAACCTGCTAGTAATCTCAAACTCATGACATGTACCCAAGCTCAAAAATACCTACGAAAGAAATATGTAGCCTTCTTGACACGTATCCTAGAGGAGAAAAGCAAGAGCAAAAGTATTCAAGATATCCCCATTGTTCGGGATTTTCCCGAGGTATTTCCGAAAGATCTACCTGGCTTACCCTCGGTACGCCAAGTAGAATTACACATCGATCTTATACCTGGTGCCAACCCAATTGCCAAATCCCTTACCGTCTTGCACCGTTAGAAATGCAAGAATTGTCGAAACAACTCCAAGAGCTTTCAGAAAAAGGTTTCATTCACCCGAGTTTTTCACCTTGGGGTGCTCCTGTGCCTTTTGTGAAAAAGAATGACGGATCCTTTCGCATGTGCATCGATTATCGTGAGCTCAACAAACTCATGATTAAAAATCGTACTGATGATCTTTTTGATCAACTACAAGGCGCTACATGTTTAAAGATCGATCTCCGTTCTGGGTATTATCAACTTCGTGTATTCGAAGAAGATATTCCCAGAACTGCCTTTCGAACCCGAGACAGTCATTACGAGTTCCCTGTCATGCCTTTTGGATTAACAAATGCTCCTGTCATTTTCATGGACTTAATGAATAGGGTTTGTGAACCATATTTAGATAAGTTCATCATTGTTTTTATAGACGACATCTTGATTTATTCGAAATCTTGAGCTGACCACGAACATCACCTCCGTCTAACGATGGAGCTTCTAAAGAAGGAACAACTTTATGCCAAATTCTCCAAGTGTGAATTTTGGCTAAATGAAGTTCAATTCTTAGGTCACATTCTCAATGAACAAGGCATACATGTGGATCCCGCCAAAATCACAGCGATTAAGGATTGGAGTACACCTACTACTCCTACCGAAGTTCGTTCTTTTCTTGGTCTAGCCGGTTACTATCGTCGTTTAATTGCAAACTTTTACAAGATTGCGGTTCCACTCACTTCTCTAACTCAAAAGAATAAACTTTGAGTGGGGACCCAAACAAGAAGAAGCTTTTCAAAACTTGAAACAAAAGCTTTGTGATGCTCCTATTTTATCCTTACCCGATGGCAACAACGATTTCATTGTATATTGTGATGCCTCAAATCTAGGCCTTGGTTGTGTTCTCATGCAAAGAGACAAAGTCATAGCGTATGCATCAAGACAATTGAAAATTCACGAAAAGAACTACACAACTCATGATCTTGAGTTAGGTGCCGTTATTTTCGCTCTCAAAATTTGGAGACATTACCTCTACGGTAATAAATGTGTGGTTTTCACTGACCACAAAAGTCTCCAACACATTTTTAATCAAAAGGAACTAAACATGAGACAACGACGTTTGGTCAAACTTCTAAACGACTATGACTGCGAAATTCGTTACCATCCCGGTAGGGCAAATGTCTAGCAGACGCACTTAGTCGCAAAGAACATGTCAAACTTCACTGTTTTCATGTTCAATCAGATATCCACTCTCATATTTTGCAAGCCCAACGTACTTGCGTAACCCAAAGCTTGATTGATAATGAACTACCACATAATCTGGAACTTCAACTTGAAACTAAAGATGATTACTCTATTTCTTTAATCGTTTATGGGTTCCAAACCAAGATAATCTTCGTACCTTATTGATGGACGAAGCACACAAGTAACGTCACTCCATCCATCCGGGTACAGACAAAATGTACATAGATCTTCGTACCTAGTATTGGTGGCCGGGTATGAAAAAGGATATAGCTTTGTACGTGTCCAAATGCCTTACTTGTCTTAAAGTCAAGGCAGAACATCAACGTCCATCTGGTTTGCTCTAACAACCAGAAGTTCCGGTATGGAAGTGGGAGAACATCGCCATGGATCTCATCACTAAATTACCACGCACTTCTAGAGGCCATGATGCCATTTGGGTAGTCATTGACCGTCTGACTAAGTCAGCACACTTTTTGCCAATTTGTGAGGACTTCTCTACTAACAAACTTGCTAAGATCTATATCAATGAGATTGTATCTCGTCACGGTATTCCTTTGAACATCATTTAGATCGTGATGCTCGTTTCTCAACTCGTTTCTGGACAATCATGCAATCTGCCATGGGAACCAAATTAAATCTAAGCACCGCATATCATCCCCAAACTGATGGACAAACTGAAAGGACAATCCAAACACTTGAGGATATGCTTAGAGCTTGTGTGATAGACTTTGAAGGTAGTTGGGATTCACATCTGCCTTTAATCGATTCTTCTACAACAATAGTTATCACTCTAGCATCAACATGGCTCCATTCGAAGCTCTTTATGGTCGAAAATGTCGCTCACCTGTCTGTTGGAATGAAGTTGGTGAAGCTCAAATCACCGGACCTGAACTCATTCAAGAAACAACAGACAAAATCATGAAAATTCGCAATAACCTTTTAACAGCTAGAAGTCGTCAAAAGAGTTATGCAGACAAACGACGCAAACCTTTGGAATTCCAAATTGGTGACCATGTTCTTCTCAAGGTATCCCCTTGGAAGGGAATAGTCAGGTTTGGAAAGAAAGGTAAACTAGCTCCTTGATATGTGGGACCTTTTAAGATCATTGAAAAGATCGGAAAGGTAGCCTACAAACTTGAACTACCTCCTGAACTTGTAAATGTTCAGCCAACCTTCCACGTGTCCAACTTGAAAAAGTGTTTAGCCAATGAAAACCTCCACATCCCTTTTGATGAAATTCATATTGATGATACTATGCATTTCATCGAGAAACCTGTGGAAATTATGGACCGTGAAGTCAAGAAAATCAAGCGAAGTCGAATACCAATTGTTAAAATTCGCTGGGAATCCAAACGTGGCCCAGAATTCACCTGGGAACGAGAGGATCAAATGAAAGCGAAGTGTCCACATCTGTTCTCACAAGTCTCCTCCAATTAAATTTCGGGACGAAATTTCCCGAAGTAGGGGAGACTGTAACATTTGCAAAATTTCAACCGTTGTACCTTTCGACAGTTTCCATGTTTAATAAATTTTTTATTTTATTTACAAGATACGAATCTTACGTCCGAACAACATGATGTTCACAACATTTCCGGAACCATACCCAAGTTACATATGCCTTAATACCCTTTGTATAGCTTTAATAACAAGATAGAAGGGTTAAAAAGGCAAAAACACAATAATACAAGACCGGTGTCCAAATCAATGTAACAATCCATAAAAGTACCCTCAATAAACCGCAATTAAAAACCAAACCATTTAGAATCAAGACCCAAGCATACGCGACAAGAACCGGCACAAAAATCGAGAAAAACGCACGATTAGACGAAAAAGGCGGCCGAGGACACGTGTCACAACGTCGCGACACGTGTCATACCTACCCTGGACACTTGGTAGTCTAGGCCAGGTCGAACTCCCCAGCGTCACATGAGAGAATCCCAGTCTCCCCATGCAACGCGGGAGACGCCAACTTTGGGTATATAAGGGGCGGCCTGGGATGAGTTCATTTGCACATTTTTGATTTCAAATTGACGTCTCTTTCTCTCTAAGAGCTCTGTTAAAAAACCGAGCCCCCCAATACCCTAAACTCTGCCCCGTTGTAAGTATCTTAACCCCCGATCACTAAGTCGTTACCCTACCCGATGGATTTAGGACCCACCATCACATGTCAAAGCTCTGCCTGAATAAGTTCGTTGGGGTTCTGTCTCGTGTTATATGGCCACCCTACCCGATTGATTTAAGACCCACCAACGCATGTCAAGGCTTTGCCTAACTAAGTCTGTTGGGGTTCTGTCTCGTGTTGTATGGCTAAAGTGACTTTGGTTATTTTACTAACACGTGTGCATTGTTTGTTATTGTAAATAGTTGCTTTGCTAAACACATTTAAGCAAGTCATTCACAATCCAAGTGAGTACATAGTTCCCCCTTTTCTTTAATCTCTAGGGTGATTCATATGTGCTAAACTATTTTCAAGATTTCAAAACAATGCATATGGTTTATATATATACAATATGTTTTCAATAAGGTGTGAAACTTGGTGGTGCATTATTCATAACACGAGTACATTCATTAACTTTGATCACGCCGACCGGTAGTATGTTATGGTACCATAGGACCGACAATCCCATTACCAAATTTCCCAGGGTTTGTGGGGAAATATGGGGAACGACAGAAACTGTGCAATTGATAAACCCTTTGGTGGTTTGTTACACGAGTCAACACAGGTTTGAATGTATTCACCACACGACCACACTTGTTTACACAAAGACGATTAAAACACGAACCATTGATTTACACAAAACAAAAAGGATTGGGTTAGACAAGACACGAGGGGTTTCAATTAAAGGTATATAAACCATACAACACGTTCTTTTAAATCGATTACTTCCACGACTTTACAAAGGAAACACTTTTGTCAAGATTCATGGCTACCAGATTTTCTTAATCATACCAACTTTTACAGTGGTTTAAACATGTTGCAATACCAACACATTTACTACAAATTTGGTTGCAAGATTTTCACTTATCGACTCTCGTAGTCGAAAGAGGTATTGCAATACAAATACAAAGCCATGAATTTGACTATAAAACCTATGTTACTTGCCAGCATTCAATGTTGACTTTATTTTTACATATGTTTGAGGTACTAATACATGATCAGTATGCTACACATAGGATGGACACTGGCCTTAGCTTGATTAAAAATAAAATAGTTGTTGTATTTTGTTTCGAATTCTCTAAAGACAATGTCAATTTTTAATTCAATGAATCAAAACTTTAAATTACCATGTGTTTGAAACTATTTGTAACATGACCCCTTGACGTTTCCGCCGCTAGTTGTTTTATACGCGGTCGGGGTGTTACACTTCATGCCAACGTCATGCTCTAGAAACCTTGCGCCCCAAAAATCCATTGGTCCCAGTCACCACGGCTTGGCCCTTTCAGCAATGGCAATTGATCTGGTGGGTCCATTTCCTGATGCGCCAGGCGCAATAAAATTCATTGTCGTAGCAGTGGATTACTTCACAAAATGGGTGGAAGCTAAGCCACTCACTTCAACAACAGCAATGGTGATTCATAAAGTTTACTGGTAATGGTCCAAATCTTGTTTCAGAAGACCTAAAAAAATGGATGATAGAGATGAATATTGAGTATGTATTCACTTCGTTCACGCACCCTCAGGGTAACGGTCAAGTCGAAAGCATCAATAAACAGACTATTGAAGGTATCAAAACACGTCTAGGTGAAGCGCACAGAGGTTGGGTAGATGAGCTTCCTAGTATTATATGGGATCATCGTACCATGCCAAAGACTAGCATACGCGAACACTTTTCAGCCTAGTTACGGAATCGAAGCAGTGATACCTGCAGAAAATTGGTCTTCCATCTCCACGCATGCTTGCCCGAAAAGTAGAATAATGAAGAGCAGCGTCGTTTAGATCTAGACCCGTTAGAGGAAAGGTGCGAGAGACGCTAAATTAATGAAGCTAAGTACAAATCCAAGCTAGAGAAATACTATAATGCTAGGGTTCGCGTATGTACTTTTCTCCCAGGGATTTCGTCCCGCGCGATAATGAGGCCTCTAACGCTGAAAGCCCTGGGAAGCTCGTGCCAAAATGGGAAGGACCGTATATTGTTAACCAAGTTCTGGGAAAAGGTGCGTACACCCTTAAGCACTTGGATGGGACCGGTGTTCCCAGAACCTAGAATGCCCAACAGCTGTGCCGATGCTACATGTAATCTTAGTTTTCTCCAAACGTACAGGCTTGCGCTTTATCCATAGTTGTGCAGAAGTTGCTACTTACATTAGTTCTGTTTTATGTAATCTTTACGATTCTTTATCAAACGGCCTTGCGCCTTATCGCTAATACAAGAGTCGTTACTTACATTTTTCTTTTATATGTTTTATTACAAGTGCATGCAATTACTTGGGTTGACACAAAAATACCATGGTTACCTTAAATCTCATGAACATAATGGTAACAAATTACCATGAAAGGATCAATTCCTGGTTCAGACATGAGTTTTATACCTCGTTTATTTGTCTCATTAAACAAGCAATTGTACCCATGCAAATATTGTAATAAAAATATCATATCGTTACACATAAAAGTTACACGCGCGACCGCGCAAAGGTAATTACAAAAACCACATTTTGATTCAATCCTAAATGCCAAAGAGGCTCAATCCTATTCAGGAACCTCTGCCTCAGTTTCTTTTCCTTCAGAAAAAATTTCCTTTGAGCGGTCTACGAAGTCATCGTGTTGAAGTACATCATCAACCAAATCCATGACTAGAATTTGAAGATGGTCATACGCTTTCTTCGCAGCAATAAAGGCAGCATTTGTATCTACTCCATGCGTCGCAGATTTGCTAGTGTTCCGTTTAACTTTAAGAGAAATTGGCTACATGAAGCGCATATTCGCCATATCCTTATGTATAGCCATCACTGCGCTGCCACCATCAACTGTGCCACTGCCTCATCCAGCTCTGTGGAGTTCATAATAGAGTTTGCAATCTGTACAAGTATATTTCAAGATAAGTTCATACGTCAAGATATTCAAATTATTATGAGGTTATGGACACTTACATTTACTACCCCATATTGCTGCACCATGATAAGTTATTCGTTAAAGGCTCCACCACGCTCTCAACACTAGCACGTGCAACCTCCGCTTCCTCTATTTTCTTCTCATTCTATGAAAAGTGATGTGCTAGCTCAGCTTTCTCTACCTGCGCCAGCTGCAGGTTCTTTTTCGCGACATCCAGATCTGCTTTCACTTGCTTCTGCTCAAACAGCAAAGAAGTGAGGTCAGCAATTTCCTTCTCTTTCTTCAGCTTCTCGATCTCTTTGCGCATGATGATTTTTTCATTGTTATCGCGCTCACATGCCTCTTTCCTAGGGGTGTGAATTTCTGACACAATCGGAAAACACGACACGAACCTAACACGAAATTTGCGGATTTGGGTTTAGTCTAAACAGGTTCGGGTCAGTTTTAGGTTGAACCCGCGAACCCGTTTAGCTAAACGGGTCAGGTTCGGGTCATAAATTTATATTAAAATTATATTTTTACAATATGTTTAGTTCATAAATTTGATTAGGTGTGTAATTTTATGTCATAATTATAACTTAAAAAGGGAGTTTGACATAAAATTTTATGATTTTCATGTAATTTTATTATATAAATTTGTGTTTTTTTGTAGTAGATGTAAATTTTAATATATTAATTGGCTGAAAAAAATTAAAAAATAACAAATTTCGAGTTGAATGGGTCGGTCGGGTCAGCCTGAGAATATTTGAGTTGGTTCGGGTTCATATGTATGACACAATTTTGGGTTCGGTTCGGGTTCGTCTAAAATTTTCGGGTTTGGGTCGGGTTGAACCGCGAACACGACCCATTTAGCACCCCTACTCTTTCCAACGCTTGCGCTCCTCAGCAAGAGCACAACCTCCGCCTCAACTTTTTTCTTCCACCCCATGGCGGACCACTCTTCTGTTTTCTTTTCGTCTTCAAATTTTGCCTTGTTAGCTTAAAGATCAACGATCAGAGCGTTAACACGCGCCGATTCCACTTCCACCCTTACCTTCTTAGCTTCAACCTCTTCCCAATCTTTTGCATACTGCACCACTCGCGCACTATGCGGTGGGTGGTTGAAGAAGCACTTGCAGTCTCTTGGAGGTATGCGCGATAGGTTTGGTCATGTGATCGGTCCTCTTGGAATTTTACTTCAACAGGAGGATATGCACCCTTGAACCATTCACGACACGCTTGCCCATCGGAGAAAGTGTCTCCTTACTTCAATTTCCAAATTGGTTCTTGAATATTGGAAGCTCTCTTCGATGTGTATGATCGATAATAATAATCACCAGGAGTCTCGTCTGGGCGGATAGGTGATTCTTCATTTGGATCTTCAGAAACAGGTTCAAAAACTTGCGCTGTTGGGGATGGGCCAGTATCTTTAGACTGCTCGCCAGCAGTTGTACCTGATTCATGCATCGGTGATGTAGCAGTATATTTAGACTGCTCGCCAGCAGTAACATCATATGAAAATTTTGGTTTTTCCTCAACAACCTCCTTCGCTTCAGGGGACAACCTTCTCTGGGGAGCTCGGATTGATAAGCTCAACTTTAGGCCTCTCCCCCCAGTATCCATGTCACACCCCGAATTGCAGCGGAAGAAAAAATACGGGATGCAACAGACACCTCTGGTACAAGCACATTGTTTATAAAGAACTACATTTTATTCTTACAAAATGTTGATTACATACTACATGTATGTTACAATTGCGTGTTCCCATGAACCACATAAGTCTTCTAAGCCACATGACGTCTATATCAGGGTTCGCCTACAAACATGCTTGAACAACATACACGGATCACACCAGTCTCAAGTTACCTGAAATGCATGTTAGTTTTAAAAAGGGTCAGCTAAACGCTGACGTGAGTTCCACGGGTTTAATTGTTGTGTAACAACATGTGTTAACAAGTTTAATTGCACAAGTCAGGGTTCACGGATTTATCACCACAAACACCTTTAGCTAGCAATACCGTGTTACAACAAGCACCTGCGGCTCGCCGAACCGTGTCATAACAGATACCTGTCAGCTTGCCGGACCGTGTTACGACAAGCACCTGCGGCTCGCCGAACCGTGTCATAACAGACACCTGCAACTTACCAAACTGGGTTACAACAAGCACCTGCGGCTCGCCGAACCTGTCATAACGGACACCTGCAGCTTGCCGGACCGTGTGTTATAAAATTTACATCATCGCAAGTTGGTGCAATTAACACAGTTTTGTAACATGCAATCACCTCAGAAAACAGTAACACAGTTTAAAAGTGGTGGAGTGAAACTCACTCCCAACTTGGTGTAATCAACACAGTTTTTTACATGCAAGTCCCCAGAAAACAGTAAAAAATTCAAAAGTGGGGAAGTGAAACTCACCGTGCGAGTAATGATCTCAACACAAGAGTGATCAAGCAACTGGATTAACTTTAATGACCCACATGCAAGTATGGACTCAAATCAGTATCTAAGTTGGTAATGGTTACAACTTGGATCTGATCAGGGTTTTTACTCCGGATTGACTCTATAGGACACTGGTATGGTGATGGATTTCAGGGTAGTATTAGTTTTCCGTTTTGCTTCAAGGGCACCGATTCGCGTGCCAGCCAAAGTCAGTAGTTTAACGTGTTTGGATAATGGTACAGGAATAGAAATAATGCCAACACATGGTTATTTAAGAATGATTAACTTTTCATCAGGGAGTTTAAGTGTTTGGGGAGTTAATTTGCCCAAATTTGAGTTTCCATTTTCACCGTCGGTAATTCTCCCGAACTGTCTTAGGACACACCATAGTGCCCAATTTGCCCAGGAATCTCCCGGTGTTTCAATTATTGTCTTTGTCGGGTCGGGTCAGTTCCCAGTTCCGGCAGGTTTCGTTATACGGTAACCCGCAAAAATTGATTAAAATAACTCATTTTTAATCCTATAAATTCCCATTTAATCTATAATATGAATAAAATCGTAAATTTTTATATAACTCAATAAAAGTCTGTAGATTATGGAAAATATTTCTGAGAATTTATTTTTCATTTTACTTATTTAAATAAACTATTTATAAAACCATTTTAACCACATAATTATCATTAAATACCATCACTGGTTCAAAAATTCCAAAAAATTTTGAACATCCCATACATGTCCAGGAACATCCATAATAATTTGAGATTTTTCTGATTTCGTTTCACTGCGTTTCCGGCTACCAAAAACTCACAAAAACGCGGATTTTTAACACAAATCAAAACTCAACCAATGGACTCCGAATTTTCTCCAGAACATTCCCCATATGTTCCTTAGTGTCTCTTAAAATTTGGTGATTTATTGAATTTGTTTGGTAATTTTTCCGAAATTCTTTTGCTAAAACAGTCAAAAATTCACCAAAAATCGTAGTATCACGGACCCTACATCACCACACCAAATTTCAGCTCAATCTAAGTATCACGGATCAAGTTACAGCTAAAACAAGATTCCGCCTATGCTAGTTTCGTTCTTGGATGGTATACCTAGCGAAAGCTTCGTTTCCAAGCGCTTCTTGTGAGTCCAGAAGGGTGTAAGAGCTATATTCAACCTACACATCAAGTACAATCCAAATATGCTAGAACTTAGATCAATCAAGCTTTATTCATTCTTTTTCGGTTAATTGAATAGTTAAGCCATTTTTGTCGAATAGGTGTTGATTAGGGTATCAAACCCCAATTATTTGTGATCATGGCTGCCATATAACACCAGGGAAATACCAAGGTGTTCTTATTCAGCCCATAAACATGTTTAAACCTTCAAAAATCTTGGATTAAATGAGTTTTTGGGCTAGAAATCGGTATAATCAAGAAAACAAGGTTAAAACTGAAGAACCAAGGTTTATACCTTTGATTTATTGAAGTTTAAGAAGATAATCAACTCACTTGTAGTGTTCATGGCAGATTTTGAGAGCACTTGTGAAATTTTTTGGAACTAAATGAGAATAATAATGAAAAAAGAAAATAAAAATATATATATGGGGGGTCCATGTGGGCCTCCTCGTGCTTCGTCTTTTCATGTTAAAAGATGATGTTTATCTTCCGTTTGCGTTTAGGTTCGTTTTCGGGTCCCGGACGCGTTCTCGATTTGCGAAACGGGCTCCGTTTTTCGCGTTCTTCCTGTCAAAAGACTCGGTTTTAAAAATTGGGCATAACCATCTCGAAACCCGAGCATGGTTACGTTTTAATCATAAAGTCTGTTACGTTCGTTTAAGTGTTTTTAAGCTTGATCGATCGTTCCTTGCACATTTGGTTGCCTTATGTTATGCCTGGACGAAGGCGTTCCCCAACCGGGAGCTGCTTTTTTTGCGTGCCCGGGCTTTGAGTATTTCCAAACCTTATGTCACAGTCTATGGCACAAAACTAAGTTGTTTATGGAACTCGAAATCTTAAATGATGCTACCGATAACCTAATAATCAACATCAAAGGTTTAATGCACTGTTAAACGTCAAGTCTCCATTTAACACATTGTTCAAGGCTAAGGACACCAACCTCGCATCGTTGGTCCTTAATAGTGTCATGATAACCATGACGTGCTCTCGGATTCCTCCGATACATTAAAACGATTGCTTAGTATAGCGCATCATAGATGCAATTAATAGAACATTTAAGTAGGACCAATTAAGGTGTACTGTTTCGTCATGGGTATCACACATAATCATAACAATATCATGATACACATATCCCTTCGGTTACCACGGACTTGTACCAATCAAAGTTTACCCGGATTTTTCACAGTTGTCACAGTCTCCCCTTGTTAAAAGAATTTTGTCCTCAAATTTCATTTAGTAATTCGTTGGAAAGCTCAGTCTTTACATTTGAGTCAGTCATTCGATAGACAAATATGTTTTCGCTATTCGTTTAGTATTATCATCATACAAGGATGTTAATGTAGCTATGTAATTTGTCCATCCATAATTCTACGTATTTTAAGGGTAACGTTTGTCATCACTTCCAATTTGAAAGTGAGAGTGTTGTTGGACTCATAGTAGAACAAGAGTCATGTATACAGCTTGCAGATAACTGCAATTATGATGTTTTCTTCACATTCATTATTTTCACCATTCAGACACCACCAGTTTCATTTACGAATTTGTACATTAGTTCTAGCACACCTCCTATAAAGGAAGGGTTTATGGGTACTCTCCTAGGGTTCGTTGCGAACGTCGCAATGGTGAGTACCATGCTTCGCATGTTTGTGTAAAGGGAATAATTTGGTTTCACTGAGTTGTGAGTGAAAATCTTCGGTTAATGCTAACCGACCACGAGAGTCCCTACTCTATGGTAGAGAGTAAGAAAAAGAAAGGCTTTTAAGAGCCTACGGCTGCCATAAGGCGAGCATATACACGAGTAACAACGAATTTGCACACTTACATCAATGGTATGCCCGCACTACTCACCATAGTCTGATTACGTCGCAAGGATATGAAAGTTCCACAATAATACTTCCAGTTTGCATTAAGTGTCGGGAGCTTGGCTCCAACTGTTGTATATTGTTTATGTCTTTTCCAGAAGGAAATAACTTGGCAACTTTGATAACATCGATGTGATTCTCCGAGAGGTCATCGTATAAAAATTCCCATATATACCGGGAATGGTAAAGTGTGTATCCAAAGCTGTTTTAATTCCAATAATCACCATGTCTAGAACGCTAACAATTTCACGTGGAATTATTTAAGGTGTGACGAGTGTCTAACGATCACAAGTATCACCAGGATACGCCTACACAGGGGACCAGCATTTGTCGTAGACGTACATGTAATTCTGTAAAAGATGACTAAGTAACGAGTCATCGAGTAAAGATTCCCCATCAACGGAGTACCCCTCGCAGGGTAGAACCATGGCCACGCTCGACTTAACGTTTCATAAGGATATCGTTAATGGAAACAAGACAAGTAATCGTGTTCTCAAAAGATTACTTAATGCATAGGCGAATCTTGTTCACACTAGTCACCAGTAGTTGATCACCACTTGACCGTCTCGGTCTCGTGGTTATTCGAGTCAAATTCGGACTTGGTGTGATCTGACTGTATATGAGTATAGAAAGATATATAGCTTTCCCATCTTGGCACCTCTGCCATTTGAATCACCGATTAAATGTAAGGGTTTCGTAGAGTTCGTTCATGCCAAATCATCTTGGTTTAGATTGGGAAATTCGTATGGTTTTATGAACCCATGGGCTAAAGCCCGAATCCATAGTCACCCTAGTCCGATCGGGACAGTTGACCACTGAATCGATTTTTCCTGCTAGTCTCGTATTTGTAATAATGTAAACAAGGAATGAAGACCCGGCCCCCGGGTTGGTCGAGACTAGGGTCGTTGAGTTTCTCGACCCTTTGTCGTAGGATTAGTCAGTTCTGTTTCCTAAAAGGGCACGAAAGGAATACGTGCTGCTGGGAAATGCAGTAACATAGATCCACAATCGCTCGACAACCTCTTCATATTACAAAGGCTGAATGAAAGTCGTAATCAATCGAGATAAGTCTAGCACTCTGACGGCTAGGATACGAGTAAAGGTTATGAATACCGTTTTACATCCCGTTGGTGTATCCAACCAAGCACCGATCTACACTTTGGTCATTTAGTTTGACTTAGTACCGCACCTCGAGGTATTAACAATTCGTAGCGTGTGTTGCGTAACTCCCCAAATTTGAAGAGTATTAGTTGTTGCGTCAAAGTCTTATTCCTCTTTTAAGTATATATGACGTGCTTACTAACGGAATTTCTCTCTGGATGGACATGATATCCGTGGGACGTATTCGGAAGATTCACTAGCCCCTTCATCTGAAATTATTGGGACTACTAGATTTACGGGTTAGCTTTCCCCAGGTGGGTTCGGTGCACAAAAGATAATTACGATATTCAGACTCATACTACTCCTATTTTGAAGAGAGTTTGAATTTGATTGTGTTCAGTCATGCAGGGTAGTTCGTGCTTTCATATTATGGTGTATATATGTCACTTCAGTGGCATGTTCTGACCGTACACTTAAGCACTAGCCCTCTTTGGGTTAAGTCTAAGTGCAATTTTAACAGTTGCATAATGTCGGATATTATTACATACATGATAATGATGTTGGTTATACAGGTTGTGGGCTCATGCGTGCGACGAAATTGTGTGATATGGATGATTGAATATGTGACATTGATACTTGTATATAAGTATTGTTTACAATAGAATGGCCCCGAAACGCTCACCACAAATGACCGAGGCGGAAATCGCGCAAATGATAGCGCAATAGCTTCAGACAATCATCCCCCCGATCATCAATTTCACTCGCGGTACGAATACCCCGGTATATATGTATGTATACAGTATTATACTTAAGATTTCTCCCGTTCTTGTTTCCTTAAGTAGCACAAGAATTGTCGTCACTCGAAATTATCAAAGAATCGAGTTTCCCAGTAACATCGTATCTCACGAATACTTATTTAAATCGATCAAACTGAAATCAATTGAAGGTACCAACCAGTCGAAGGAAAACAAGGGGTGGTTCAAAATACTCCCCTGATCTAAAGAATTTATTTCTCGTACACTCACGAGGACAAGCAACACCGTTTAATGCATACTCTTGGTTACTCACAAACGTAAGGTATCGTTCACTTTGTGTCCAATCGACGGATGAAAGCCAGTGTATACCCTTACGCGAATGCACCGCCCTCATACGGGTGATATTGATTCAAGACCGTGTATATAGAGTTGTCACATGGGTTCGTCATCGGATTACCATACTCTATATATTACAAGGGATCGTGTGATATATACAAATTTTATATGATTCTTTTAAGTACCATCCTTTGAATTAGACATATATATATATATATACCATGTAACGACAGAAAAAGATTCCGTTAACTCTCCAAATTGAATTTTGGCGTCCAAAATATCCGGCTATAAATAGGAAAACTTGAGGTATAAGTTATTCATTAAATTTCACTTACTTTCACTTTCTACTGCTTATTACTTTCCGATCACTCTACTTACTCTCACGCCAGAGGGTGGTCACGGAGAGAACCTCCATTCTCCCTGTGGTGAGGCTAACGACGCTTCTGTTTTGCAGAGATCTTCCGGCGAACCAGATCCATCGGCGAGCAAACTTAGGATTAACCTTTTTATCCGGAAAACCTATTCCCAGATCTAGATTGACTCCGATCTATCTCAGATTTGGTGTTTCTCCAAAAGTACTATCCTAAATCTTTAATGGGCTTTTCTATGCAAATAGTTAGACCCTTGGATTTTAAAGTACTATCCCAAACATTATTTGATTCACATGTTTTCTTGAATTTAATTGTTTAATTTTCCTTACAAATCAAAAAATGAACCATGCGGACTATGCAAAGAATTGATTAATTATGGGTGCACACATAATTATAAAAATTCGGTGCATAGAAACCATAGTAAGTTTTGTCATGTGTGATTTCATAGGACCTATAGTGATACATTTAAACCATACATTCATGACATTCACCTTCCAATCAAATTTTCTCTTACACTTTCCATCTCCAACTTCGAACACACACTTAAGTTTCCTATAATAGTCTTCATAGGGAACCTCTATAAACATCCTTCCGTCCGATTATTCAATACTTTAACACTTTTCCTTTTCAAATTCAGACCCTTTTCTAATTCATAAGCTCTAAGGTAAAACATCAACATTCCTTTGGTTTGCTTGAACAACCAAAAGTGCCGGTGTAGAAGTGAGATAACATTGCCATAAATCTCACCACTAAAATCACCGCACACATCTAAAAGTCATGATGCCATTTAGGTAATCATTGACCATCTGACTATGTCAGCACACTTTTTGTCGATTCACGAGGATTTCCTCTGCTAGCAAACTTGCTAAGATTTATGTCAATGAGATTGCATCATGTCATCGTGTTCCTTCGAACATCATAACAAATCGTGACAATCATTCTCATCTCATTTTTGGGAAAACAATGCAATCTGACATGGAACCAAACTAAATCTAAGCACTGCTAACCATCCTCAATAGATAGACAAACCAAAAAGAACAATCCAAACACTTGAATACATACTTAGAGCTTATGTGATTTAACTTGGGTGGTAGTTGAGATTCGCATCTACCTTTGATCGAATTCTCCTACAACAATAGTTATCACTCCAGCTTCAACATGGCACCTTTCGAAACTATATATGGTTGAAAATGTCGTTCACATGTCTGCTAGAATGAGGTCGATGAAGCTCAGCTCACTAGACTTGAACTCATTCACAACACAACAGAAAAAGTCAAGAAAATTCACGATAACCTTCTGACAGCTAGAAGCCGTCAAAAGAGTTATGCGTACAAACCAAGCAAGCCCTTAGAATTCTAAGTTGGAGATCACGTCCTTCTCAAGGTGTCCCCTTGGAAAGATGTGGTTAGATTTGGAAAGAAAGGAAAACTTGCACCACGATATGTTAAACCATTCAAGATCGTTGAGAGAATCGGAAAGGTGACCTACCGACTTGAGCTACCTCCTGAACTTGGGAATATTGACCCAACATTCCACGTGTCCAATTTGAAAAAGTGTATAGCCGATACAAACCTCCACATCCCCCTCGATGAAATTCATGATGATAAAACTATGCACTTTGTCGAGAAGCATGTGGAGATATTGGACGGTGAAGTCAAAAAGCTCAAACACAGACGAATACCGATAGTTAAAGTTCGTTGGGAATCCAAACATGGCCCAGAATTTACTTGGAAATGAGAGGATCAAATGAAAGTGAAATACCCACATCTGTTTTCACAAGTTTCCTCTAATTAAATTTCGGGATGAAATTTCCTTAAATAGGGGAGACTGTAACATTTGTGCCTTTTAAATTATTATACAATTCCGAACTCATAAAAAAACTTCTGAGAGTAAACGTAAACTATTACTCGAACGTAATCAGTATAACGTGATGTACACACCGAAACAAAGACAAAATGTACACATACCCAAAATACCCTTTATATAACTTAGATATGTGTTTTGAAGGGTTAGGTATGAGAAAAACACGCTTATACAAGTCTAGGGACTATTTTCGACAAACTGCGAAAGTCTGTTGGTCCGTATTCAAGATACGAACCATGTGTACCAATCCAAATATTTTTGTATTCAAAACAATCTTGTATTTTATTGATAAGAATGCAAAAATGTCAATCGTTGCACAATTTCAACCATTTTCGAGCTCATTAAAGGGTTTTACGTAATTTTGCAAAATGCGTAATTGTACAACCGAATGAACCGACATCCATGATATTTCCGTGCGAAATCCAAGTTACATATGCCTTAACACCTTTATAGAGCCTAAAAATTAGGTTAAAAGGGATTAAAGTGACAAAACGCGACGAAACAAGTCTAGAGGCCAAATCTGCCAAATTTCAAAGTTTCTGCCCCTCCCAGGGCCTTACGGGCCATAAGGGGTGCCCCCATACGGACTGTAAGGGGTGCCCCCATACGGACAGTAAGGGGTGCCCAGCACAACATATTTGCTGGCAGCCTCTTATTTCATGCCTTGGAGACCAAGAACTCGAATTTCCAGCTTGTTCCCTACAAATGACAAGTGTTGTGACCTCCCTCCTGATCATGCCACCTCCATGGACACTTGTGATGATCTTGTGGGCTCTTAAACACTATAAATAGCATGCTTATTCATCCATCTTCACTTGCAGATTTCACAAATTCTTTTTCCCACTCTCTTGGACCTTGTTTCAAGCCTTTGGAAACCTCCTACTAAGCTCTTAAGTGTTCTTCAACACAAGTAAGTGCTCACTCCTAGTCTAAGGTTATACCTTATGGTCTTGTAGTTTGGTTAGTTATATGATGAGTTGCTTATATGTTCTTTTAAATTGACCAAAATACCCTTTTGTGCAAAATTGACTTTAAGCATAAGTAACCAGAGTGTTTGACATCTAAACTGATGTTATAACATAATCAAACTTGTTTTGGCATGTAAGACTCATCATATGACATATTTGATCATCCGATCATATAATTTCTCTTATAAACATTTAAAGTAGTGTAAACTACCATAACGAGTCATAACGGGTCAAAGCAGTTAGGATCCCTTTCTAATCAGAATGTTGAGCTTATTAAACCATATCCTATGATTCCCAACACTCATTTGGTTTGTAAGACTTCATTCTATCCAAATCCTCCGATTAAAGTCTCGACACTAACATAGTTATCCGACACATTAGGACATGTTTGAAGCTTTGTTTATTCCACTAATTTGAGGACACTTTCGCAATCCCAAGTGAGTACATAGTTCCCCTCTTTTACGTTTTGTAAATGTTTTAGGGTGACTCATATGTGCTAAATTATTTTCAAGTTTCCAGAAACAAAGTCTACGGTTTATATATAACAATACGATTTCAAGAATGTGAACAACTTGTTGGTGCGTTATCCATGACACGGATGACATTCATTAACATTGATCACGTCGACCAGTAGTATGTTATGGTACCATATGACTGACACTCCCATAATCAGACTGTCCATTGGATTTGGTGGAAGTTTGGGTAAAGACAGAAACTGTTTCTGATTAACAAATCATTTGTTGATTTGTTAGTCTAGTTAAAGAGACCCTTTGGTGGTCTATTAAAGATACCCTTTAATGGTATAGTCAACACAGGCTTGAATGTGTTCATTAAAAACGACCAAAAGTTTTCAAAATTAAAACACAGATGATTGATTTATAACACGGACATGATTGATGACACGGACAATTGGTTTATGACACGAACAAATGGTTTAGACATGTACAAATGGTTTATAACAAGGATGAATGGTTTATGACACAGACGATTGGTTTATGGTAAGTGATTTATATAACGAAACGGGTGTAATATGATAAAAGCATGGTGGATACGCCGCTGATACTTCCTATATATAAGTGCTTTTATCATATTACATACCGTAGCATTATCCAAATCACTTGGACAAATGGTTTTGAATAATGTCACGCAACGATTTTCACTTAAAGATATAAGCCATACGAAGTTGTCTCTTAAATTGATTTACTACTTGGTTTTACAAAAAGAAACGATTTGTCAAGATTCGTGTCTACAAGGTTTTCACAAACTCTAAATAGCATTTTTTAGTTGGTTAATTTTATTGCAATATCAAACACTTTTTTATACAAGGTTTTCACTTAACGACTTTTGTAGTTGGACGAGATGTTGCAATATGTATACAAAGCCATGAATTTGACACACTTACAAAACCTATATACTTGCGGTATTTTTATGTTGACCTCTCTTTTCACATATGTTTCAGGAGTCAATGTTTGATGATATGGTACATGCTTCACGTAGGCTTGGACCGCGCCTTAGTGACTTAAAATATGAAAGACAATTTATTTGTATTTTGTTTCTATTTATCCCAAGACAATGTAAACATTTAACTTAATAAAACAAAACTTTAAATACCATGTGTTGTTAAACAATTTCTTGTAATGTGACTCCCCGATGTTTCCGCCATGGTTTGTTGTTTTACGCGATCTGTGTGTTACACAAATGGTAAATTGATAGAAACCAGTGAAGTAATTCGTGGTTGTAGTATTCGGTTATGCGATCATAGTTTTAGTATCGATTTGTTACCAGTGGAGCTTGGCAGTTTTGATGTAGTCATTGGGAGGGATTGGCTATCCAAGAATAGAGCTGAGATTGTTTGTTCGGAGAAACTAGTGTGGATACCCCGTCTTGGCGGTGAAGCAATAGTGATTCACAGAGATCGAACAAGTCGGAAATCGAGAATCGTTAGTGTTATGAAGATGCACAAGATGTTGTGTAAGGGTTATTATGCATTCTCGGTCAATATGGTTGCTACGAAGATTGGAGGAAGGAAGATCGAAGAGATTCCTACAGTTCGTGAGTATCCAAAAGTTTTCACTAAAGACTTACCTGGATTGCCCCGTGCGAGACAGATCGAATTTAGAGTAGATCTTGTAACTAGTAGCACCGATTGCAAAATCTCCTTATTGATTAGCATCTTTGGAAATGAAAGAACTGTCGAACCAGCTTCAAGAGCTACTAGACAAAGGTTTCATTCAACCAAAGCTTTTCCCCTTGGGGAGCACTTATTTGTTGTTGAAGAAGAAGGATGGTTCCTTCAGGACTTGCATAGATTATCGGGGAGCTGAACAAACTAACTATCAAGAATCTAGCAACTACCGAGGATCGATGATCTGTTTAATTAATTAAAGGATCCAGCTACTACTCGAAGATTGATTTACATTTAGGCTATCACCAATTGAAGATTGTTGATGAAGATGTTCCAAAGACTATTTTTAGAACACGATATGGCCATTATGAGTTCTTAGTCATGCCTTTTGGCTCAACCAATGCACCTGCAGTGTTCATGGATCTCATGAACAGGGTATGCAAACTCTACTTGGATAAATTCGTGATAGTATACATTGATGGCATACTTATCTATTCGTGAACCAAAGAAGATCATGAGCAACATCTGAAGACGATTTTGGAGATGTTGAAGAATGAGATGTTGTATGCCAAGTTCCCTAAGTGTGAATGCTAGATTCGAGAAGTTCATTTTCTTGGACATGTCATAAATGATAAAAGTATACATGTGGATTCGTCGAAGATTGAAGCGATTAAGAATTGGGAAGGACCGAGGACTCCCTCAGAGGTACGATAATTCTTAGGACTTGCTGGGTATTATTGGAGATTCATAGAGAATTTCTCTAGAATAGCGCAACCATGACACTATTGACCCAGAAGTATAAGAAGTTTGATTGGATAGAGAAGCAGGAGAAAGCTTTTCGGTTGTTGAAGGAAAAGTTGTGCAGTGCACCCATTCTTTCCCTGACGATTCGGAAATCACGATTTTGTTGTATATTGTGATGCGTCACGTTTGGCCTTGGTTGCGTTCTTATGAAGAAGTTGTTGCTGATGCGCTTAGTAGGAAAGAGCGGGAAAAGCCTCTTCGTGTTCGTGCTTTGGGTTTAACCATACATAAGAGTCTGACTGTTCAGATTCATAATGCACAATGATAAGGTTTAAGTGATAAATGACGATTTTGTTGTATACTGTGATGCCTCACGTTTGGCCTTGGTTGCGTTCTTATGAAGAAGTTGTTGCTGATGCGCTTAGTAGGAAAGAGCGGGAAAAGCCTCTTCGTGTTCGTGCTTTGGGTTTAACCATACAGAAGAGTCTGACTGTTCAGATTCACAATGCACAACGAGAAGCTTTAAGTGATAAGAATTTGAGTAGAGAAGGTTTAAGAAGATTAGAGTGTGAACTGATACCAACAGTAGACGAAGTGATGTACTTCATGAACCGGCTTTGGGTTCCGCTTAGGGGTAACCTACGTGAACTGGTTATGAACAAAGCTCATAAATCCAGATATTATATCAAGTTCTACCAAAATGTATCAGGACATCAAGGAGTTGTATTGGTGGCCGAAGATGAAGAAAGATATTATGGTGTATGTTAGTAAAGGTCTGACGTGCTCGAAGATTAAGGCTGAACATCAGAAGCATCTGGGCTTCTGTAGCAACCAGAGATTCCGAAATGGAGCATCTTACGATGGACTTTATCACCAAATTACTCCGTTCGTCATGTGGACATGACACTATATGTGTAATTGTTGATCAATTGACAAAGTCTGCTCATTTCTTAGCTATTAAGGAAACAGACAAGATGGAGAAGATATCGTAGTTGTACCTTAATGAGATTGTAGGCCGACATGGAGTACCAAGGTCAGTTATCTCCGATAGAGTTGGACGAATTGACTGCAGATTTTGACGGTCTCTTCAAGAGTCGTTGGGTTCTCGGTTGGATATGAGTATTGTGTATCATCCTTAAACAGATGGTTAGAGCGAGAGAACCGTTCAAACGTTAGAGGATATGTTTAGAGCGTGTGCGATAGACTTTGGTGGAAGTTGGGATACTCATCTACAATTAGCTGAGTTTTCCTACAACAATAGTTATCACGCTAGTGTCAAAGCCGCTCTGTTTGAAGCTTTGTACGGAAGGAAGTGTTAATCACCCCTTTGTTGGGCACAAGTTGGCGAAAGGCAACTAACCGGACCCGAGCTTTTCCAGGAAACCACTGATAAGGTTGACCAGATTAAGGGATGGCTGAAAGCCGCCGCCGATCGACAAAAGAGTTATGCAGACAACCGAAGAAATTCGTTAGAGTTTCAGGTCAGTGATCGTGTTTTGTTGAAGGTGTCACATTGGAAAGGTGTTGTTAGGTTTGGGAAAGGGGGAAAGCTAAGCCCGCGTTATATAGGTCCTTTTGAAATCATGTCTCGAGTTGGATCAGTCGCGTATAGGCAACCTACCACAGGAATTGAGTCGAGTACATGATGTGTTTCATGTTTCCAACCTCAAAAAGTGTCTGTCGGATGATACAATAATCATACCCCCTGATGAGGTTCAAATAGACAATAAACTTAGATTTATCAAAGAACCTGTTGATGTTCTGGATTGGAAGATTCCGAAGCTTAGCATGAGTCAGATTAAGTTGGTCAAGGGTCGTTGGAATTCCAAACGTGGACCCGATTTCACATGGGAACGACAGGACCAATAAAACAGAAAAGCCCCATCTCTTCCCGTCTAGTGCGAAACCAAGGCCTGTAGTATAAAATTTCGTGACGAAATTTCCTAAATAGGGGGAGACTGTGACACTTGGCTATTTAGAGTTTGTATTGTACAAGTGTGACACATGTTTGAATAAATAAAGGCAATATTTTATTGAATTAGTGTTAATTGATGGTATTTGATGTGTTGATAAATTTGAACCTTGATAGAAATTATGTTGGCAATAATAAGATAAGCGCTTATCGCGTAACGAATTAAATGCGAAACGAACGTCGGTGACCGCCCGATTAATGTTAAAATCCTAAAAACATTCCTTTATGATTAAAATGCTATTTTAATCATATACATGAGGAAAAATTAATTAAAACGCTTAAAACTCTATTTTACCAGTTTCTAGGCAATTGCTTATTTCTTGGCAAAGCAAAAAACAAGTTGTAGTCTCAAAATCAACAGCAGAGGCTGAGTATATTGCTGCTACAAGCTGCAGTGCTCAACTAATTTGACTTCAAAACCAATTGCTAGATTTTGGTGTAACTGCTTTAAAGACTCCTCTCATGTTTGATAGTCAAGCAGCTGAAAACATCATTAAAAATCCACTATCTCATTCAAAAACCAAGCACATTGACATCAGACATCACTATGTGAGGGATTGCTATGAAAAATGTTTGATTTCTCTGCATCATGTTCCAACTAAGGATCAGCTGGCAGTTGTGCTGACAAAAGCTTTAGACACATCCACCTTTGAAAGCATTATCTCTAGGATTGGCATGCTAAACATGGACTAAAAGCAAAATTTTGTTTTCCATGAATAAAAAGCATTAAAATGTTTTTAGAAATAAAAAATTCATCCCTAAATATAGCTTAAAATTGAAAAAATTCACAAATCTCTTAAGTCTGTTTCATAACCACTGTTTTCAAAACTTCTGTTGGGCTAAATTCTATCCACTACTAAAAGGTATCCGCTGCTCTCATTTACCACTGTTCATATCCTTTGGTAGGCATAACCACTGTTTGCCTTAACCTCTGATATCTATCCTCTGATAGAGTAATATCACCATTGTTCCTATCCACTGTTTCCAACCTCTGTTGCTTTCCATAGAGGTTACCAAAACAATTGTCATCCATTATCATAGCAGAGGTTACACATGGACATATGTTACCATAGGATCTTTTAATAGATGCCACGCCAGCACTCACTTTTTCTCTTTATATATCCCTATTCCATCCAAACAGAGCTTTTACTGCCGACTTGAATTCAAAATTCACAAAAATCGGTTACTACTACCATCTTCTTCACCATTCCTCACCTTCAATCTCCAATGATGGCTCTGCACATCAAACTCCCTCAACTACCTCCCTACTTTTCGGAAAACCGACAAAAATAAACCATTTCACTCAATAATTGTTGTTTTGACATCATCAAAATACAAAACCATATTCAATGCTGACGCACCTATCTATGTGGATACTCTCCGACAATTCTGGGCTAACGCTGAAGTTCAAATTCAAAATAAAGAATCCCTATGCTATCACATCAAAGATCGGAAGAACCGTTGTTCAAATATACCCTTCTTCCATATCCACCACATTTGCTTTGAATGACATAGAAGGTAATCTTCTTTTGAAAAACAGCCACTTCACATAGAGTTCATTGAAAGAGGGTATGAGGGTCAATTGATAGGAGTTACAATTTACAAACCTCAATTTTCCACCTGAAATGAGATATCATTTTCCATACCCTACTGATATGTCTCTCACCCAAGACCGCCTCATTTAATGAGATTCCACAAAAAGTTCAATACTTGGGATATGCAAGTTTGACAAAATCATATTATAATCTATCCCAAGCATTCTTCTCAGACTTGGTTGCAAATGTGAATGTTGTAAAGGGAAGCAAACCTAAAGCTTATATATCCCAGACTTTTAAGCTATTATCTTCAAAAACAAGTGTCTGAGCAAGATTTTCAACAAGGAAATGTTTTTAAAATAAAAAGTTTTACAAATGAAACTTTTACCAAAATGCAAGATAAAGAGTCAAAAGTTTCAAAAACACAAGCAAAGGGTGATTAGCTTAATTTAGATGAGTCCATATCTACTGCTCCAACCTCTGTTGTTGAGCCCACTTCTCCTGGTGATCATGACACCACAACCGGTGTTGTGAAACCCACACCAGCCGAATCCAAAAAGAAACCTTCCTCATCCAAAAAGCCAACAAAATAAAAAGGCTCCTCTGGAAGATGAGATCCCAGAGGATAACTTTGTGGTACCACCAAAGCCACTAAAAACCTTGTTGCTACTTCCTCACAACAGATGGAAAGATCTCCACCAAAAAGCCAAACTTCTCTTAACTTCACACAAAAGGATCATGTTGTAAGCACAAGGACACCAACATATGAGGCAGATGTTTCACTTGAAAGTCTGTTCTCAAGCCCTTCTCCCTGGAAATGTCTCTTTCAACTCCACAACCCTCCACTCCAATACCATCCACATTTATACCTCTGTTTCATGTAATTGATGAAACTCAGACACACTGTTCCTCTCAATAACATTGCAATGAGAGAAAACTTCTACAAGTGACCGAGTCTGAGAAGAATCAGGTTACTAACCCAGAAACAATTGAGGAGGTTACACCCCATGAGTTACATGTAACTCTTGGTGGCAGTTCAAGTGAAGCAGCCACTAAATTGATGACACAATAGTGTTTTTTCAGTTGGACAATTGTTTAATCTATAACTCTTCCTTGAAGGCAACAGCTGTGGATACTCTTGTAACCTTTGTTCTAGTTGTAAGTCCCCAGTACCAAGAAAAAGGGGCATTTGGTTCTACTAATTTTGGAGTCTTCTCCTATTACTGATCTAAATACAACTACCTCTGGTAAGGATTTAGATGATACTATTAAGTTAGGTGATGAATTAGGATACAAGGATTTGACGGATAGAATGGCTTCAATGGAATCTTCAATAGATGAAATGAAAAAGATGATCAAGAAGATGTTACAAAATTCTCAAAATCAACCTTCTACTCAGCAAATTGCCAATGAGCTGTGGAACTCTGTGCAACCAATTCTCAAAGCTCAAAAGAATTAGCTGATATCAACCATAACACTCACATGGAACTCATAAGGAATATGGTTAAGGCCAGATACAAAGTTATACAAGCAGACATCTAGGCCATTAGAGAACATCTTGTAAAGACCACTGGCCCTGCAAAAGTTCTTTAAGAAGAAATAGATGATGATGCCAAAATGGAGGAGAGTGATAAGTTAAGAAAGTTGCAGCTAGATACAAAGGTGCAAAAATAAAAGCCAGGGTGTGTTCTAACCTCTGCTAAGGCATCAGATGCTACTACTGAAAAAGGGATTGATGAGACCCTAAACAAGAAAGCAGAAGAGATTGCCTCAGAAAAGCAGAGAAGGAAAGATACCCTGGAAAGCAAGGCTTCCCAACTAATTGAAGAAGAACAGGCCAAGCAGATGGAAAAAGAAGACATTTGGACTTCAAAAAGGAAAAATTCAACAAGAAATGTTAGACATCCAATAACCACCTCTCCTAAAACCACTACTAATTTACAAAAAGTGTTTCCTCTACTCCAATCAAAACCAAACCCTCACTTAAAAGGAAACCATCATCATCACCAAAATCACCACCAACTGAACCAACAGATGCTGGTACAACAGATGTTCCAGCAGATGTTCCAAAATCACCACCTCGCCCAACAGATGATGGTACAACAGATGTTCCAGCAGATGTTAACCAAACCTCTGCCATGATAAAATTTCCTACAACAAAAAAACCACTACCCACACCACAAAGAAGATTCCCACATGTCCACCTTCTCCAAAAATCAAATTTACACGCAAAAGAAAACTTTTGTTGTGGAAGATGATGAGGAAATTCCATCACTAATTCCCTTATCTTCTGCTCCCATTCCAGCCACACCAATGTCATCAGTTCCATCTAAATCCACTTCAATTCCACCCTATCAACCACCATCTATCATTCCACGACTGCTCAGTATCCTCTAGAACTCCCAGCAATTCAAGGGAAATTGAATCATTTTATACAAAAGAGGATACATCACAACTGACCTTCCCATCTCTCTATGGTTATCGCAAGCCTAAGAACCTTGATGAGTATTTGAAGCTAAAAACAAGACAGGCTGAGAATATCGCTAAAGAGATGAGCAATGGGAAGGATGACATGACTACTCAGGGAATCTTGTCACTAGAACTTAGCAAGGTAAGAAAGATAGAAGATTTTGCTAAGGACCTAAGTAAGTCTATGTCTGAGAAGCCAATCAATGCTGAGCTTGAAAAGGAACTTAAATAGGATTACCTTGATCACATCATGAAGTATAAACTATACAAAGCAACCAAAGCACAGTTCAAAGACTAGTCAACAGATGCTCTCAAGGAAGAAATTGACAGAACTTAAAGTATGCTCAATGACCATACACTAAAATAAACTCCACCGGATTGGAAGAAATATAAGCAAGTAGATCGAAACAAGGCATTGAAGCTGAAGAGAACGAGAGAAGAATTGGTTGCTGCATAAAGTATGGTAATGCAAGGTCTGTTGCAAGATGGTTAGAGGCTAGGATTGGTGAAACATATAAAAGACTAGAACAGCTGAGAGAGAAGGATCCTATAGTTCCTAAAAAGCCAGATTATCCAACAATTGTTATCTCCCAACAAACCATACTTTTAAAAAGTAGTTCTGAGCATCTAGCTTATCCACAACTACATTAAATCAAGTAAATAGGAAAAAGCAGATGTATATGACAGATGATCAGTTGTATGAAGAACACAGGAAGGAAAGATTGAAGAACCAACTACTTTATCACACAGATCCTACAAGTGATAAACTAAGAGAAACACTTACAAATCTTGTCAACAGGCCTCAATCACCAAACTCATCAGAAAAAACCTTCACCCAAGAAAACCAACTAATTCAAAAATATTAAAGTGGAAGTCATCCTCATACACCCACGAATTGACCATGCATATGGTCTGAATGCAAATGACCTCCAAGACCTGTTGAAACTTGAACTTGAAATGGATTTTGAAGACATGATTTCCTTGAACTCTGAGTTACAATTCAAAGGGCAAATCAGGAAATGTTGATGAGAGATAAAGATCAGCAATAAAGAAGCGTTTTGGCATCATCTGTTAAAGGGGGAGATTTTTTGTGACAACTGTGAAAAATCCCGGTAAACTTTGATTGGTACAAGTATGTGGTAACCGGACGGGATATGTGTATCATGATATTGTTATGATTATGTGTGATACCCATGACGAAACAGGTTCATATTAATTGGTCCTAAACTTAGAGCATGATTAAAACATTAATTGCGTGTAAACTTTATAAAGTTGCATGACTTGTGTGTTGTGCGAAACAATATATGTTATATCTCAGAGGAATCCGAGAGCATGTCAGGGTTAACATGACACTATTAAGGACCAACGATGCAAGGTTGGCATCCTTAGCCTTGAGCAACGTGTTAAACGGAGACTTGACGTTTAACAACGCATTAAACCTTCGATGTTGATTATTAGGTTATCAGTAGCATCATTTAAGATTCCAAGTTCCAGGAACAACGTAGTTTTGTCCCATAGATGGTGACATAAAGTTTTAAAATAATCAAAGCTCGGGCATGCAAAACGAAGCAGCTCCAGGTTAGGAAACGCCTTCGTTCCGGGCACAATATAACGCCAACCAAATGTGCAAGGAACGATCGATTAAGCTTAAAAACCCTTAAACGAACGTCAAACGAGACTTTTATGATTAAAACGTAACCATGCTCGGATTTCGAGACGGTTATGTTCATTTTTTAAAACCGAGTCTTTTGACAGTAAGAACGCGAAAAAAGGAGCCCGTTTCGTAAATCGGAGACGCGACCGGAACCCGAAGACGAACCTAAACGTCAACGGGAGGATAAACATTATCTTTTGTCACGCGAATCAAAGCACGAGGTATCCCTTGGGACCCACCTCCAAACCGCCCCCCCTATGTATATATATATATATTTTTTTTTTTCATTCTTATTACACTTTTTCACAAAAATTCCTCCAATTCTCTAAGGAAATATGCCAAATTCCTTAAACACTAGCTAAGTTCTTCAATATACATCCCTAATTCAAAGGTATTAACTTTGGTTATTATGATTCTAATCCCGTTTCTTCAATTAAACACGATTTCTAGCCGAAAAACGCCTTTTAATCCAAGATTTTTGAAAGTTTAAACATGTTTATGGGCTGAATAAGAACACCCTGGTATTTACCTGGTTCGAATTCCCACGTTCCAGCTTGCATTATGCCAACAAGTCCCACCCCCAACTCTAGCTGAGAAATTGAGTCACCCTTCTTCTTTTTTGTTTTTTTTTTTCAGAAAAAGAATCGAATAAAGAAAGAGATAGTCTATATCCTGTATCGATCATAGGATCACTCTATGAATAGGTAAATTCTCTGTGACCTCCCACCGTTCACGACATCCCTTGCTTCTCGCTGCGAACGGCTCCTCGGTGGAAGAGTAGAAGCGCTGGTCCCCTTCGGTCAAGTTGCTTGTATATGGCAGACAAGATCACAAATCTTTAGTGTTTGATACCCTAATCAACTCTTATTCGAAAGAATCGCTTAACTATTCGATTAACCGAAAAACAATGAATTAAAGCTTGATTGATCTAAGTTCTAGCATATTTGGATTATACTTGATGTGTAGGTACTGGGTATAGCCTTCACCCACTTCTGAGATAAAGAAAAACACTTGGAATCGAAGGAATCGCTAGGTATATCAACCGAAACTCGAATCTAGAATAGGCAAAATATTGTTGGGACCATAACTTGGTCCGTGGGTATTGGATTGAGCTGAAATATGGTGTGGTGATGTAGGGTACTGACAGGAAGGCCCAAGTAAAGTTTTAGAATTCTTGGAATTTTCTATGATATTTGGTGAATTTTTAACTATTTTACCGAAAGAATTTCGGAAAAATTATCAGACGAATTCAATAAATCACCATATTTTACAGAGATACTAAGGAAAATATGGGGAATGTTCTTGGAAAATTTGGAGTCCATTGGTTGAGCTTTGATTTGGGTTAAAAATCAGCGTTTTTGCGAGTTTTCGGTAGCCGGGAACGCACCGAAACGAAATCGAAAAAATCTCAAAATTTTGTGAAGAGTTTCTGGAATGTAAGGAGCATTATTTAGTTTGTTTTGGAATTTTTGAACTACTGATGGTATTAAATTTTAATTATGAGGTTAAAAATGGTTTTATAAATAATTTATTTAAATAAGTAAATTAACAAAATAAATTCCCAGAAAATTTTCCCATAATCTACATATTTGTACAGATTTATATAAAAATTTACAGATTTTTATATGAAACATAGATTAAATGGAAATTTATGGAATTAAAAATAGATTATTTTAAAGCAATTTCGGCAGTTTACCGTATAACAAACCTGCCGGAACTGGAAACTGACCCTACCCGAAAAATACTATAATTG
The DNA here is from genome assembly GCA_947069175.1 of Scalesia atractyloides. Lineage (NCBI taxonomy): Eukaryota > Viridiplantae > Streptophyta > Magnoliopsida > Asterales > Asteraceae > Scalesia > Scalesia atractyloides. The sequence goes on from CAMTDV010000014.1 coordinate 62,353,427, forward strand.
GAACACTGGGAGTAATCCGGGAGATAACCGGGCAAATTGGGCTCTATGGGGGTGTCCTAATCAGTTCGGAAGAATTCCCGACGGTGAAAATGGAAACTCAAATCTGGGCAACCTAGACTCCCCAAACACTCAAACTCCCTTGATGGAAAGTTAATCATTCTTAAATAACCACATGTTGGTACTATTGGTATCCCCGTACCATTATCCGAACACGTTAAACTACTGATTTTGGCTGGCACGCGAACCGATGCCCGGAAGCTAAATTGAAAACTAATAATACCCTGTCGTCCATCACCATACCAGTGTCCTATAGACTCAATCCGGAGTAAAAACTCCTGACCGGATCCAACTTATAACCATTACCAACTTAGATACTGATTTGAGTCCATACTTGCATGGGTGTTATTAAAGTTGATCCAGTTACTTGATCACTCTTGCGTTGAGATCACTACTCGTACATGAGTTTTCACTTCCCCACTTTTGAATTATTTTACTGTTTTCTAGGGACTTGCATGTTAAATCTGTGTTGATTACACCAAGCGGAAGTGAGTTTCACACCACCGCTTTTAAACTGTGTTACTGTTTTCTGAGTTAATTTGCATGTTACAAAACTGTGTTAATTGCACAAACTTGCGATGATGTAAATTTTATAACACACGGCTCGGCAAGCTCAAGTGTCTGTTATGACACGGTTCGGCGAGCTGCAAGTGTTTGTTGTAACACGTTCGGCAAGCTCCAGGTGTCTGTTATGACACGGTTCGGCGAGCTGCAGGTGTTTGTTGTAACACGGTTCGGCAAGCTGTAGGTGTCTGTTTTGACACGGTTCGGCGAGCTGTAGGTGTTTGTTGTAACCCGGTCGTGCCACTGAGGGTGTTTGTGGTGATAAATCTATGACTGTGACTATGACCCGTGCAATTAAACTTGTTCACACATATTGTTACACAACAATTAAACCAGTGGAACTCACGCAGGTTTAGCTGACCCTTTTTTTAAAACTAACATGCATTTTAGGTAACTTGAGATTGGTGTGATCCGTGTATGTTGTTCAATACATGGTTGTAGGCGAATCCTGATATAGACGCATGTGGCTTAGAAGACTTATGTGGTTCATGGGAACACGCAGTTGTAACATACATGTAGTATGTAATCAACATTTTGTAAGTAATAAAATGTAGTGTCTTTATAAACAATGTGCTTGTACCAGAGGTGTCTGTTGCATCCGGTATATTTTTCTTCGCTGCAAGTTGGGGTGTGACAGAAATGTATCAGGGCCATTGGTTATAGAGAATTAGGTGCCTTTAGGGAATCCTAGACTATAACTACAGGCTCAGACTTTAGTGGACATCATTGGAAAATTAACCTCAACTAAAAATGCTTAGTGAACACTGTAAAGTATCCTATTTGCAAGTACCAGGATGGCCTTGTGGGGCAAGTGGGTTATTATGGTCCGGAACATAATAACAGTCTTGCTCATACGAGGCAGTGTTGGGAAAGCCGCGGTAATAAACACCCTTAAATATCATGGAATGATACATACGTGTACCAAGGTGATAGTGTGTGAATGTTTGGGCGTAATTTGATACATGAGTTGGGATTAGTGAATAATGCGTTACTACATATGCCTTCGGGATAGGCAGAAAACTGGTGTTACAGTCCATTCCACATTCCTACTAACCACATATTTAATATCCACTAGAGTTGGATTCCTATCTGTTACTTATACTTTATAATGTGAGAACTTAAGCCTTTATTACGATGCGATTTCACCAACTCTATCCTTATAATTATTATAACAACGATTGTATACCAGAATGGTACGTCAAAATGTACATAGATATACAAAGAACGCGCAGGTCGTTCTGATAGAACTGGGAGGTCGTGTACGGATCCTCACTTCAATTCTCGTTGCTTCACATTCGATTTTATACAATCGCAGAGTCAAACATCTTACGAAACCTTTTCGTCCTTGAATCGTGATTCATTTGATGTCCGCGGGATTCCTCTTCCGCTTATAATTTTGGCACAAGCTGTCTCGTCGTGTGATACTATAATACTTAGTGGTATTCCTTAGCACGTGGTTTCGATATATGTTATAACTGAACATGACGATCTCTGGGTTATGGATGGCATGGATGGGCATGTCATTGATGCATGGGGTATAGAGTTTGTGATGATACAGATTCCTTTGACACGCTTTGTGTTGTGGAGTCTCGTTTCGTGTGACCATTGGTTACATTGTGTTCTTTTACGATTATTGATTATTTCGAATTTCAGTGGGCTAGTTGCGAAAAGTAATATTAGGCCCGAATATCTTGGTGAATGGAACATTGATCATGTATATGGGTATGGTGGATATGTTGCGGTACTTTCCTATATATAAACACCCGACTACATTATCAAGGTACCGTTACTCAGGCAGACGGGCTTCATGTTGCGATCCGTTCGGTTATGTTTTGGGGTAATGCAGCGTGAGACTTCGACCCTGTTTAATGCAATAAATGATGCCACAGTGGTTGTAACAACGACACCTATACACGTTTGCGATGATTTTAAATTAAAGGTAGTTGGGGTAATCCGGGAAAGGTCCTTCTTCTTCGAAATTATATTACGACTTTCTAGGGATACTACACCCTGGTAGTACTCTATATTAAACTATTTGGGTATAGCCGGTGTTAGCTTACCCACATTGATACCCAATGCTTGATTCATGATAAGTAGCCATGTTTCTATCGTTGATAAGACAATTCCGCATAATTTATTTCTTTTGGCGGGATCTGCTAGAACGTATAGTCATATATTCGAAATCATTACGGTGAACAAACTATATTCATGCCACCGACCGTTGTCTATGAAACTATTTAGTGAAACATATATTTCCTTTATTAGCTGTCGTTCGCTAAGGATGCAATCTCTAATTCTTAATAAGGACGCGTAATTATCATTGGTATTGATAACCCAAGAGGATTTAGGGGTAACACATAGATGGAGAAAACTCATCCGTTGGGGGGGGGATCAAAGCATCGCATAAACGGCTTGTTGGATCAAAGATCGCAAAAGGCGTGTGATGCGATGTGATTGTAATAAGACTCGTGGATGCGAGAACAATGTTGCCTATATTCCTTGTCACCGTTAATACTCCTGTATTAATAAGGCACTTTGATGCATACTTTATTTATAACTATACAACATTACCGCAGTTTAATCCAAGTGTTAAGTGGTAAATCTCGGTTGGAAGGTGACGTAACCTCAGTGCGAAGTAAGAAACCTATAACAATAAAATAATCCGAGTCATGACTTCAAATAAACTCAATCTTCCTCACTAACACGGTTGGAAGGTGTTGAGGTCCGGTACATGTACTTACTAATTTAATATACCCTGTCCTTTTAATAAATGTTCAGCCATGCTACGGTAAGTTAGCTTCCTATGGAACGACGACAGGTGTCTCGGTGATAGAACCAAGTGACTTACAACCTTGAATCTATTGATTTAGTTCGAACTGCTACAAGATAATTCCCCAGTAACTCGAAGAAGTAGTGAATGAACGGTACGAAGGGCTGTAAGGTAGCTGCCTCTTAATGAATATTTAATAAACAAATGACACAAAGCGAATTTTCCGTCGAACGATTATTTTATTTATATATGTTTCCGTGTGTCAAATTCAAAGGACGAGATTTAAAAGAATCGTACAAAAATTTTTCTATATCAAATGATCCCTTGTTTTAGCTCGCATAACTTAGAAAAAATATATTCCAATAAAAGACAAGATCGCCTTGGAGTGGTATTCGAGTACCATAATACGATGACCAACCCATGTGACAACTTTATATACCCGTCTTAAATCAATATCACCCGTATGTGGGCGATGCATACGCGTAATGGGATACAGGGGTTTTTTATGCCTTACGATTAAGGTTTTTCGGGTCACGATAACTACTACGGCTGTGCGAGTGGTCCTGGGTAGGGACTAAATCAGATGCTTGTATGCTTATAAGACATATTGACTCCCCGACGCTACGATAATAATCCTGGAGAACACCATACGTCTCTTCCTCCTCCTTGAAACATTTGAGGAGTCCAAATATTTATACCCGATGTTATTCACAATTCCTAAGGGATGTCTGAAATTCCCTTCGGACCTTTGTAAAGGTGTTATTTAGTAGGGTATCCTACATGTGTAGGAGGATGATACAGGAGATACATTGACTTTCAACCGTCGATTGGACATAAAGTGAACGATACCTTCCTCTGGTGAGTAACCTAAAGTTATTCCGTAGACGGTGTTGCTAGTCCTCATGAGTATACGATGACTAAATTCTCTAGATCAGGGAAATATTGTTGAAACACCCCTCGTCTTCGTTTAACTAGTTGGTACCTTTAATTGATTTCTAGTTTGAACGATTTAAATGAGTATTCGTGAGATACGATGTTACTGAGAAACTCGATTCTTCGCTAATTTCGAGTGACGAAAATTCTGGTGTTACTTAAGGAAACAAAAACGGGAGAAATCTCAAGTATAATACTGTATACATACATACCGGGGTATTCGTACCGCGAGTGAAATTCATGATCGGGGGGATGATTGTCGGAAGCTGTTGCGCAATCATTTGCGCGATTTCCGCCTCGGTCATTTGTGGTGAGCGTGCGGGGCCATTCTATTATAAACAATACTTATATACATGTATTAATGTCAATATTCAATCATCCCATATCACACAATTTCGTCGCACGCATGAGCCCTCAACCTGTATAACCAACACCATTATCATGTATGTAATAATATCCGTCAGCATACCACTGTTAAAATTACACTTAGACTTAACCCAAAAAGGGCCAGTGCTTAAATGTGCGGTCAAAGCATGTCACTGGAGTGACGTATATACGCCATACTATGAAAAGCATGAATTACCCTGCATGAAGGAACACAATCAAAACCAAACTCTTTTCAAAATAAGAGTAGTATGAGTTGTCCGAATATTATAATTGGTCTCTTTTGTGCGCTGAACCCACTTGGGGGGAAGCTAAACCAGAAATCTCGTAATCCCGATCATTCCAGATGAAGGGACTAGTGAATCTTCCGACTACATCCTTCGGATATCATGTCCATCCAGAGGGAAATTCCGTTAGTAAGCACGTCATATATACTTAAAGGAGGAATAAGACTTTGACACGAAAACTAATACTCTTCAAATTTGGAGAGTTACTTAACACACGCTACGAATTGTAAATAACTCGATGTGCGATACTAAGTCAAACTAAATGACCAAAGGGTAGAACGGTGCTTGGTTGGATGCACTGACCGGATGTGAAATGGCATTCATAACCTTTATTCGTATCCTAGCCGTCAGAGTGCTAGGCTTACCTCGATTGATTACGGTTTTCATTCAGCCTCCTTGAAACTGCTTTTGTTATTTCAAGAGATTGCCGAGCGATTGTGGATCTATGTTATTACATTTCCCAGCAGCACGTATTCATTCCGTGCCCTATTGGGAAACAGAACTGACTAATCTTACGACCAAGGGGTCAAGAAACTCAACAAGCCTAGTCTCGACCAACCCGGGGCCAGGTCTTCATTTCTTATTTACATTATTACGAATATGAGACTAACGGAAAAATCAGATTTAGTGGTCAATTGTCCTATAAGACTAGGGTGACTATGAATTCGGGCTTCAGCCCATGGTTTCATAAAACCACACAAATTTCCCAATCTAAACCAAGATGGTTTGACATGAACGAATTCGATGAAACCCTTACGTTTAAGCGGTGATTCAGTTGGCAGAGGTGCCAAGATGGGAAGGCATTATATCTTTTTATACTTATATACAATTCAGATCTTACCAAGTCCAAATTTGAATCGAAAAACCACGAGACCGAGACGGTCAAGTGGTGATTAACCACCTTGTGACTAGTATGGGTTATATTCGCCTATGCATTAAGTAATCTTTCGAGAACACGATTACTTGTCGTTGTTTCCATTAATGATATCCATATGAAACGTTAGTAGAACGTGGCTATGTTCCAACCCTGCTGGGGGTACTTCGGCGATGGGGAACCTTGATTCGATGACTCATTACTTAGTCATCTTTTACCAAATTACTCGTACGTTTACGATCAATGCCGATCCCACGTGTAGGGGCATCATGGTGATACTTGTGGTCGCTAGACACTCGTCACACCTCAAATATGTCTATGTGATAGTAGCATTCTAGAGGTGGTGTTACTTGAATTAAAACTGCATTGGGTATACACTCTACCATTCCTGGTACATGGGAATTTTTATATGATTATCTCCTAGAAAATCACATCGATTCATCAAAGTTATAAAGTTGTTTCCTTCTGGAAAAGAGACAGATAGTTGTACAACAGCTGGAGCCCAGCTCCGGAAACTTAACACAAACTGGAATTATTACTGTAGAAATTCCATATCCTTACGACGTGATTAGACTACAGGTGAGTAGTTCGGGCACCCTGTTGATGTGAGGGTGCAGATTCGTTATTACTCGTGTACATGCTCGCCTTATGGCAGCCTTAGGCTCTTAAAAGCCTTTCTCTTTCTTATTCTCTACCATAGCAGGGACTTTCGTGTTCGGTTAGTATTGCCGAAGATATGCACATACACGACAACGAGGGAAGATTGTCACGCACTACTCAGTGAGACCAAATTTATTCCCTTAACACAAACATGCGGAGCATGATGCTCACCATTGCGACGTTCGCAACGAACCCTAGAAGAGTACCCATACCCCTCCTTTATAAGAGGTGTGCTAGAACTAATGTACAAATTTGTAAATGAAACTTATGGTTTCTGAATGGTGAAAATATTGAATCTGAAGAAAACATCATAATTGCAGTTATCTGCAAGCTGTATATATGACTCTTGTTCTACAATGAGTCCAACAATACTCTCACTTTCAAATTGGAAGTGATGACAAGCGTTACTCTTAACAATACGTAGGAATTGTGGATGGACAAATAACACAGCTACTATGTAGCATAATTATCATCCTTGTACGATGATAATACTGAAAGAAAAGCGAAAGCATACATGTCTGTCGAATGACTCACTCAACTGTAAAGACTGAGCTTTCCAACGAATTACTAAATGAAATCTCGAGGACGAAATTCTTTTAACCGGGGGAGATTGTGACAACTGTGAAAAATCCCGGTAAACTTTGATTGGTACAAGTCCGTGGTAACCGGATGGGATATGTGTATCATGATATTGTTATGATTATGTTTGATACCCATGACGAAACAGGTTCACCTTAATTGGTCCTAAACTTAGAGCATGATTAAAACATTAATTGCGTATAAACTTTGTGAAGTTGCATGACTTGTGTGTTGTGCGAAACAATATATGTTATATCTCGGAGGAATCCGAGAGCACGTCAGGGTTAACATGACACTATTAAGGACCAACAATGCAAGGTTGGCGTCCTTAGCCTTGAGCAACATGTTAAACGGAGACTTGATGTTTAACAGCGATTAAACCTTCGATGTTGATTATTAGGTTATCGGTAGCATCATTTAAGATTCCGAGTTCCAGGAACAACTTAGTTTTGTACCATAGATTGTGACATAAGGTTTTAAAATATTCATTGCCCGGGCACGCAAAACGAAAAAGCTCCCGGTTAGGGAAACGCCTTCGTTTCGGGCATAGTATAAGGCCAACCAAATGTGCAAGGAACGATCGATCAAGCTTAAAAACCTTAAACGAACGACAAACAAGACTTTATGATTAAAACGTAACCATGCTCGATTTCGAGACTGTTATGCTCAGTTTTTAAAACCGAGTCTTTTGACAGTAAGAAAACGAAAAACGGAGCCCGTTTCGTAAATCGGAGACGCGTCCGGAACCCGAAGACGAACCTAAACGCCAGCGGGAGGATAAACATTATCTTTTGTCACGCAAATCAAAGCACGAGGTGTCCCTTGGGACCCACCTCCAAACCCCCCCCCCCATGTGTATATATATTTTTTAATTTTTTTCATTATTATTACACTTTTTCACAAAAATTACCTCCAATTCTCTATAAAATCTGCCATAATTCCTTAAACACCAGCTGAGTTCTTCAATATACATCCCTAATTCAAAGGTATTAACGTTAGTTATTATGATTCTAATCCCGTTTCTTCGATTAAACGCGATTTCTAGCCGAAAAAACGCCTTTTAATCCAAGATTTTTGAATGTTTAAACATGTTTATGGCTGAATAAGAACACCCTGGTATTTACCTGGTGTTATATGACAGCTATGATCACAAATCTTTAGGGTTTGATACCCTAATCAACTCTTATTCGACAAGAATCGTTTAAATATTCGATTAACCGAAAAACAATGATTAAAGCTTGATTGATCTAAGTTATAGCATATTTGGATTATACTTGATCTGTAGGTACTTAATATAGCCTTCACCCACTTCTGAGATCAAGAAAAACACTTGGAATCGAAGGAATCGCTAGGTATATCAACCGAAACTCGAATCTAGAATAGGCAAAATATTGTTTGGACCATAACTTGGTCCGTGGTATTCGATTGAGCTGAAATTTTGTGTGGTGATGTAGGGTATCGACAGGAAGGTCCACTTTTACTTTTAGAATTTTTGAATTTTCTACAATTTTTGGTGAATTTTTAACTGTTTTACCCAAAGAATTTTGAAAAATTATCAAACGAATTCAATAAATCACCAAATTTTACAGAGCCGCTAAGGAACATATGGGGAATGTTTGGATAAATTCAGAGTCCATTGGTTGAATTTTGATTTGGGTTAAAATCCGCGTTTTTGCGAGTTTTCGGTAGCTGGAACGCACCGAAACGAAATCGGAAAAATTCAAAATGTTGTGAAGAGTTCCTGGAATGTAAATGTTGGAATTTTTTGATTTAACTACTATGGTATTTAATTTTAGTTATGTGGTTAAAAATGGTTTTATAAATAATTTATTTGAATAAGTAAATTAAAAAAATAAATTCCCAAAAATTTTCCCATAATCTACAGATTTTTACTTATTTATATAAAAATTACAGATTTTTATATGAAATATAGATTAAATGGGAATTTATGGAATTAAAAATAATTATTTTAAAGCAATTTCGATAGTTTACCGTGTAACGAACCTGCGTAACTGAAAACTGACTCAACCCACAAATACTATAATTAGAACACTGGGAGTAATCCGGAGATACCCGACAAATTGGGCACTAGGGGTGTCCTAAGCCAGTTCGGGAGAATTCCCGACGGTGAAAATGGAAACTCAAATTTGGGCAACCTAGACTCCCCAAACACTCAAACTCCCTTGATGGAAAGTTAATCATTCTTAAATAACCACGTGTTGGTACTATTGGTATCCCCGTACCATTATCCGAACACGTTAACTACTGAATTTGACTGGAACGCGAACCAATGCCCGGAAGCTAAACTGAAAACTAATAATACCCTGTCGTCCATCACCATACCAGTGTCCTATAGACTCAATCCGGAGTAAAACTGCTGACCGGATCCAACTTATAACCATTACCAACTTAGATACTGATTTGAGCCCATACTTGCATGGGTGTTATTAAAGTTGATCCAGTTGCTTGATCACTCTTGCGTTGAGATCACTACTCGTACAGTGAGTTTTCACTTCCCCACTTTTGAATTGTTTACTGTTTTCTGGGACTTGCATGTTAAAAACTGTGTTGATTACACCAAGTTGGGAGTGAGTTTCACTCCACCACTTTTAAACTGTGTTACTGTTTTATGAGGTAATTTGCATGTTACAAAACTGTGTTTAATTACACAAACTTGCGATGATATAAAATTTTATAACACACGGCTCGGCAAGCTGCAGGTGTCTGTTATGACACGGTTCGGCGAGCTGCAGGTGTTTGTGGTAACACGGTTCGGCAAGCTGCAGGTGTCTGTTATGACACAGTTCGGCGAGCTGCAGGTGTTTGTTGTAACACGGTTCGGCAAGCTGTAGGTGTCGTGTTGACACGGTTCGGCGAGCTGTAGGTGTTTGTTGTAACCGGCCGTGCTAGATGAGGGTGTTTGTGGTGATAAATCTATGACTGTGACTATGACCCGTGCAAATAAACTTGTTCACACATATTGTTACACAAAATTAAACCAGTGGAACTCACGCAGCGTTTAGCTGACCCTTTTTTTAAAACTAACATGCATTTCAGGTAACTTGAGATTGGTGTGATCCGTGTATGTTGTTCAAGACATGGTTGTAGGCGAATCCTGATATAGACGCATGTGGCTTAGAAGACTTATGTGGTTCATGGGAACACGAAGTTGTAACATACATGTAGTATGTAATCAACATTTTGTAAGTAATAAAATGTAGTGTCTTTATAAACAATGTGCTTGTACCAGAGGTGTCTGTTGCATCCCGTATATTTTTCTTCCGCTGCAAGTTGGGGTGTGACATTTTTTGTTCTAGTGGACCCCACAAAAGAACAGATGATTGAAAAGCCAAAATAATCTATAACTACTAATCAAGAAAAAAATGTGCCTAAATGGCAAAGACTTCACATATGTTCTCGAAACTCTGCTCATTGCTAAAGACTGTTTATGTGTTACCCAAGGAAAACCCACAGTCATCTTAACTTATCTTTTCACTTCTTCGTGACTTCTTATCAAATTTCGGGATGAAATTTCTTTCAAGTGTCGATGATGTGAAGTCCGCAACTTCAGAGTAATACTTTAACCTAACCACATTTAATTTATACATACATTCATAGCATTGCTTTTAACTAGGGTTAGTTAAATGAGTCTACTTTGGTAATTTGGGAAATTACCGAAACACACACAAGTTAATTCTCGAACATTGATGACTAACACAAAAATAATTATAATCAGATGGTTTATCCGAAATGTGACATTTGTGGTGATTCGATCATGTAACAATTCAAAATGAGTTATCAATCAATAAAATATTTTGTTTTATTTAAGAGATTTGTTTATTTATCATGACATTTGCACATATTAATTCTTGCACGATTTCAACTTTCACACGACTTCTAGAAGTGAAATCGCAAACTGTTACATAAACGTAATCATTTTAACGCGACGTACACTCCAGAACAATGACACAAGCCAAACATACCTCAGATATCCTTTACATAACTTACAAATAAGATATGTGTATTTCTTAATCCGGAACATGTACGCACATCCAAAAAATTTGTAATCATTAAAATCTTGTATTTTAGTGATTGGAATGCAATAATATCATTCGTTGCACATTTATGGTCATTTGCGCGTTCGTTACGATTTTCGTCGTAGTTAAGCGAAAAAACGCAACCGTACAACCGAACGAACCGAAACCTAGGACATTTTGGACTTATTTTCAGTTCCCTATGATTTAACGTCCTTATAGAGCTTAAAAATGTGGTTAACGGGTGTTAGAAGTGCCAAAACGAGACGAAACGAGTTCAAGGGCCTGTTCTGCCAATTTTGCAAACTTGTTGCCAGCTAGAGGCCATACGGACTGCATCCAAAAGTCCATACGGTCCGCATGAGACCCCCAGATTAGCAGTTGTGCTGGCAACTTCTTGTTTACTCTCTTGGACACCAAGCATTCGAATTTTCCAGCATTGTTCCTGCTTTGGACATGTGTTAGGACCCTCCTATGATCATGACACCTCAAGGGACATGTGTATTGATCTTATGGCTCCAAGATTAGTATAAATATCTTGAGTTTTTGGGCATTTTTCTTTGCTCATCTTCTTCTTCTTTCTATCTTGCTCTACTTGGAGGCTACCACATTGTTGGAGGCTTCCTAACTGACCATTCTTCCTCCTTGAGCACTTCAACTGTTCTTTAAACACAACTAAGTGCTCTCTCTTAGTCTTGTTTAGTTATTTTAGCTTGTTTGAGCTAAAAGTCAAATAGTGACTTTCTGTTTGACTTTCAGTTCTGACCATGAATTGGTCAAAGCAAAGTCCAATTGAACTTTGCAACATGATCGTAATCACGAGGTTATGATCCTTAGCCTACTGATTACCACGTTTAATAGTCGAAGTGACGAGTCAAAGTTCGGTAAAAAATGCGCAATAAGTGCATTTTAAATTAGAACTATTTTCGGGTATCAAAGCACTTCTTTTTTATACCAAAACTTTTTTATAAATTAGTTAGACATGTCAAAACATGTCTAACTCGTCACTTCTAGTTTAGTGCTTATTTAGGGTTGTAAGTCGAGGGTCTTGACCACCGCTTTGACTTTCGAATCCGACCCGTTTAGTCGATCTTAGGATCCGACCAAACACATATTTGTGACCATAGGAGTATAGGGAATAACTCTCTGAGGTTAAACCTTATGGTTACATTGTTTGGTTAGTGTTTAATAAGTCGTTGTTATGTTCTTTAAATATGACCAAAACGCCCTTTTTGCGAATAAATCAACTTTAAGCATATGTAACATAAATTTTTACATGTAATTTGATGTAGCAACATTATTAAACATGTTTTGGCAATTTAGACTTATCATGACACATATCTAACCATCCGAACACGTATTACACAAATGACCCGTTAAAGTAGCGTAAACTACCTTAACGAGTCATAACGGGTCAAAAGCACTTAGGAATCTTTCCAATCAGAATGTTAACTTTGTTAAACCATTTCATATGAGTTCCACAATCATTTAGTTTACAAGACCTCATTCTATCCGATCCGTCGATTAAAGTCCCGATATTTACATAGTTATCTGATTATATGACACGCTTTGAATATTTTGATCGTTTGAAGTTGGTATATAATTTGATCCAAGATTTACTTTGCAATCCCAAGTGAGTACATAGTTTCCCCTCTTTTATGTTTTTGCAAATGTTTTGGGGTGACACATATGTGCAAATTGTTTTCAAGCTTTCAAATTACAATACTATGGTTTATATTAAACACGACGATTTCAATAATGTGCACAAGCTTGTTGGTGCGTTATATACATGACACGAATGACATTCATTAGCTTTGGCCAAGTCGACCAGTAGTAAGTTATGGTACCATAGGAATGACAAATCCCGTTACCAAGGTTCCCGGTGTTTGTGGGGAAGTTTGGGGAACGACCGAAACTGTTTACTTTAACAAACCCTTTGGTGGTTTGTTATTGCAACTTAAAGATACCCTTTGGTGGTATAGAAGAGTCAACACAGGTTTGAATGTATTCACCCAAACGACCAAAAGTTTTCACAATTAAAAAAAGGACGATTTGTTTATAACACGGACGAGGAACAAGGTTTATGACACAAACAATGGATGATTGGTTTATAACAAGCACGATGAACAATTGGTTTATGACACAAACAATGGACGATTGGTTTATGACAAGGACGATGAACAGTTGGTTTATGACACGAACAATGAACGATGGGTTTTGGTAAGTGATTTAGATAACGGGACATGTGTAATGTGATAAAAGCATGGTGGATACGCCACTGGTACTTTCTATATATATATGTTTTTATCATGTTACATAAATGGCGCCATTCAAATCACTTGAAACAAAGGTTTTCAACAACGACACCCAACGATTTTCAATTAAAGATATAAACCATACAAGGTTTCTTTCAAGACGATTTATTACTCGGATTTATAAATTAAATGTTTTGGTCAAGATTCATGGCTACAAGTCTTTTATAAACTATAACTAACTTGTTTTAGTTGGTTAGTTATCATTGCAATACCGAATACTTTTTGATAACAAGGTTTTCAATTAACGACTCTAGTAGTCTGACGAGGTATTGCAATACATATACAAGGCCATGAATTTGACACACTCACAATACCTATGTACTCGCCGGCATATTTGTGCTGACTCGTTTTCACATATGTTTCAGGAAACAAAGTTTGATGTCGGTGCATGCTCACGTAGGATCGGATGCGGACTTTAGTGCCTTAAAATATGAAAGACAATTGTTTGTTTAGTTTGTTTTAATTCCAAGACAATGTAACTATGTAATTTCAACATTTAATAAAACATAACTTTAATTACCACGTGTTGTTGAAACAATCTGTTAACGTGACTCCCCGACGTCTCCGACGCGGTTGTTTTTTTACCGGTCGGGGTGTTACAGATTGGTATCAGAGCACTGGTTAAAGGGAATTAGGTTATTAGTAAGCTTTGACCTAGACTATAACCTTCCTAGGACCCCAACGCGAATATACTTGCGTTTAGATTTTAATACACTACCATCACCTATCCTTAGGTGATTACCAAAACAATACAAAAAGTCACAAACTCTTTTCGAAAGCTTTTTGCAAAGAAAAACATCTATTCTTAAATGAAACGTTTTTTGGCTTTATGACTTTAAAAGTTTTCAAATCTCGTCAAAGTTTGGTTTTATTAATGGGAACACATGCAATCTGGAAGGGTGGGTGCCTGTACCCTGAGTTTTCTGTCTAAGGCCAAAGTGTTCGTACAAATCCACTTAATCGGACTAGTCACTCTTACCTGGGAACTCTTGGGGTGAGTGTCCACTTATAAGCTAAAGCATGTCTTTGCGATACATTATATAGACCCATTTACTTTGATTAGTCACCGTGTGTCGCTTGTTTGTTTTGAGAAAACGAACGAATGACCACCATCCTTATTTCGTTGATATTTTCAATACCTCTTTTGATTTATTTCACTATCAATCTCACATATCTTCCTTCATGTTTTCTTTTAGAATGCCTCCTCGACATAATGCAACTCAGGATGCCGAAATGGCAACCATTATCGCTCAACAAATTGCTGATGTACTTCCGAATCTAGTGACCCAACTAAATCAAGCGAAAACAACAATAACAATAACAATGCACCAGCTCCGTGCAACTATAAACAATTTTGTTCGGCTAAACCACTTTCGTTCACTGGGTCTGAGGGAGCCACTGGGCTTCTGCAATGGTTTGAAAGTATTAAAAGCATGTTCCGATTTGTTAATGTCCAAATGAGCGAAAAGTTGAGTTCGCGTCGAGTGTATTCAAGAAAAGAACTCTTACTTGGTGGAATGGTATAATGAGAGATAGAGGTGCCAATGTGGCCTTAGCTCAAACTTGGGAAGAGCTTAGGGATCTAATGATGAAGGAATTTTGTCCTCGTCACGAGTAGAGGGCGCTCGAAAACGAATTCATCATCTCAAGCAAGAAAGTGGCGAGAACTGTGCTTACACCGACCGATACGAAGAGTTAAGTTTGTTATGTCCGACAATGGTAACGCCTTTGGATAAGGCGAACTAGAAGTATATCGATGCTTTACCTGATCCTGTGCAAGATATCGTCACTGGTAGTAACCCTACTACCGTTTGACAACCTATTGAGTTAGCTGCAACTTTAACTGATTCGTAAGTCAGGAAAGGTAACCTTCATCGCAAGGGCAATAAAAATCCTCTGCTAAGTCAACCCAAGAGAAACCAAAGGAAAACAAAAACAAACTATCCAAGAGGTCAAGGAAGCGTAAGGCTTCGCAAAATTTTGCTGTAACTGCTCAACCCAATCAAGCTCCCCAAAACCAACCAGCCCAACCTCCTGTGAGGAAGCCATATGCTGGTACTGCACCGTTGTGCAATCAGTGCAACGGTCACCACCAAGTTCATCAACCATGTCGCAATCTACTACTTGTGGAAGATTTGGTCACTTGGCCAACATTTGTCGATCTGTTCCAAATCTAACTGTTCAGAACCCTGTTCAACCCCAAGCCAACCCTGCTCAACCTCACTTCCCACCTTGTTCTTGTTACAACTATGGTGAAATGGGTCACTTCAAAAACAATTTCCCGAGGCTAGCAAATGCTAATCCCGCTCGTGGACGAGCATTTAACATCAACGCCCACGAGGCTCGTGCTAATAATGAAGTTGTTAACGGTACGTTCCTCGTCGACAATCATCCTGCTTCTGTTCTTTTCGATTCGGGTGCCGATAGAAGTTTTGTGTCCTTAGTTTTCGAACCTCTACTTTCAATGCCAAGAACTAAACTAGGAAAGCCCTTGACAGTCGAAATAGCTAGTGGCGAACCCCTTAAACTTGATTCTGTCATTCTTTATTGTCAATTAAACCTCAATAATCACCTTTTTGCCATTAACCTCACGCCGATGCAACTTGGGAGTTTCGACATCATTATTGGAATGGATTGGTTAACCAAGCATCATGTAGAAGTTATTTGTTTTGGCAAGATTGTTCGAATACCTCTTCCATCTAGTGAAGTCTTAGAAGTTCGTGGAGAGAAACCCGCTAGTAATCTTAAACTCATGAAAGAAACTATGTAGCCTTCCTGGCATATATCGTAGAGGAGAAAGGCAAAAGCAAAACTGTTCAGGACATCCCTGTTGTTTGGGATTATCCTGAGGTGTTTCCTGAAGAATTACCTGGTTTACCTCCTGTATGACAAGTTGAGTTCCGCATTGATCTTGTACCTGGTGCCAACCCTATTGCTAAATCTCCTTACCATCTTGCACCGTCTGAGATGCAAGAGTTATCAAAACAGCTTCAAGAACTATCTGATAAAGGATCATTCATCCGAGCTATTCACCAGGGGCGCCCTGTCCTATTTGTGAAAAAGAAGGGTGGATCCTTCCGTATGTGTATCGATTACCGTGAGCTCAACAAACTCACGATCAAGAATCGATATCCCCTACCTCGCATTGATGATATCTTCAATCAGCTATAAGGTGCTTGTTATGATCTGAGTTTGACCTGATTGTGTTGTTTTAAAGAAATTGAACATAAAATGAGATAAAACAGATAAAACTTGAAGCGGAATACAATTTAAAACTTTGTAAAACAATCAAATAGGAGATTAGCTTTCATCACACAACATTTTCATTACTCAAAAGATTCAAAAGATTGCAAGTAATTACATGCATGAATCACTAACTCCCCCTCAGCCTGAGCTTCACACAGATTAGATCGTACAAGATTAGTGTGTGTGTGTGAGCTGAATAGAACAGTACATGCACTGTCTATTTATAGTACAAATCCTAACCTCTGAAGCATCTTTGCTGACATCACCAAGACAAGACATCTAACTAACCTAACAACTAAATGCTAATGCTAACCTCTGATACAATTACAAAACACTGATGGTTATCCAAATAGATGCTAACCACTGATGAGCTAACCACTGTTAAAGCTTTATCATATGTTCTTCAAAGGGTGATCAGACCTTTGACTTTCATCAGACATTTGACTTCAAGCAGAGGTTTGGTCTTCAACAGTCTTTACAACCAGCAGAGCTTAGCACTGAGCAGATGTTAAGGCTATCAGATGTTATCTGCCTTAACTTTGAGGGAAGTTGTGAACCAAAACACTTTTTATTATGGACCATTTAGCAGAGACCTGTTTTGGCATTTTATCATTTGTTCTTTTGTAGGGGTCAATTCCAACAATCTCCCCCTAGAACAGATGATGCCAAAACTCTTCTTTATTCATGATCTTTATTCTCTCATTAGTTTTCCTGATTTGTCTCTTGAACTGTAGTTCAAAATTCAGGGATTTTCATCATCTTCATCCCTGCATAGTTGAAGTTCCAAAAGATCCTGAAGGTCAGCTACACCCAAGCCAGTGCATCTTTCCTTGTTATATAATCAACTTTCCCATTGGACTTGAGCAGAGTCAATACATGGGTCTGTTTATAGATATCCACTTTAGTATTTTTTAGTTCAATGGTATTAGTTTTATTTGTGATGAGTTTGGTGAAGTTTGTCTGCTTGATAAAGATTTTGCAGTGATAGTAGGTGGATCCTGATAATCTGATGAAGTAGCATCCATTTTTGATTCTTTCATGTTTTCATCTTCCTTCTTTTCATGTATTTTATCCGCTTGATGCTCTTTCCTTTGATTGAAGGCTTGGATGTACTCATCTAAGGCAAGATCTGCATTTGACTTAACTTTCTTGAACTTGTTCCAGTCTGGTGCATTCTTCCTTATCTGAGGATCATTTTTCATTTTCTCACACCTTTTTTGCTTCTTGTTGAAGAGATTTGAGAGGTCATTCTTCAAATTGATGCTCTTCAGCTTCATATGGTTTGTCTCTCATGATAATTTCTATGAAATCTCTTCTTAGTTTCTTTTGAATATCAGCATCAGGTGGTTGAGTTGACCCCTTCTTGTTCAAGTCTTTTGCAAAGTCTTCCAGTTTCTTAACTTCACTAAGTGGATGCTGCATTGACAAGTAAACTTCACCTTTCCCTTTACTCTTTCTTTTGCAATGTTATTAGCTTGTTTGACTTTTAATCTCAGATACTCTTGGAGCTCTGTAGCCAAAAAGAGATGGGAATGTTCGTTTGGATGAATTATCCTCTGTGAAGAATTGTAACATTTCATCTTTAACTGCAAGCACTTCCAAAAGATAATTTACTGCGAAGGTATTTGTCTTTTGGATTTCGGCCAGTAGGTGATTGAGTAAGTGGGTTTGAAGTTGGTGATGATGGGGGATGAAAGGTTCTGGATTGGTTGAATAAGTGGTGTAGGTGTGGGTATATCATCAGTCACTTTGAATTTTCTTTTTCTTGTATAGACTGAGCTTGATGAATGAGTTGTTGTGGAGGTGTGTGTTATAGGGATATGAATTTGAGAGGATATGATAGCAGTGGCTTGGCTAACAGTGATGAAGGAACTACAACCACTGTTGTTCTAACATCTGTTGTACCTTTTGTAGTCACAACATCTGTTGCAGTGAAGGTTGGTAATGAAGGTGGTGGTATCGTTTTCTTCTTTTAGCAGGTGATTTGTGAGGTGGGGTAGTTGGTTTAGGTGCAGTAGTGGATATGATACCAACAGTGGTTTGCGCTTCAGGTTCTTGTGGTGGTGATTTCTTTCTGCTTGAAGTACCGAAATCCCTTTTAAGAGTCCTCTTTCCTGTATCTTCATCATCTGCTTGAATATATAGGGTTCATCAACTCCCTTTTTCTTTTCTTTTGCAAATGTTTCAGCAGAAGTTACCAAGGATTCTTTTGCAGGTTCTGGATTTTGCTTTGACACATTATCCACAGACTCAGTTTTCTCCCCCTTTTTGGCATCATCTTTTTCGAAGATAGGTGCAGAGGAAGTGCTAGACTTCTTTGTAAGGAATTCTTTGATGCCCTTGAGGTCTGCCTGAGTTTTGCTATTTCTTTCATCAACCAAATCTTTGAGCATTTTCACACGGATTTCATGTTGGTGATCATCAAGTTTGTGTTGTTGTTCAAAGAAGATATACTTGTTTGACTACATCAGCTGTTTGAAGAACAGAGGATTGAGCAGTGCTTTGAGACTTTGAAGCTTCTTACATCTGTTGCAGCATATTTTTGATATCTGCCAATATATCTCTATTATAGTAACTCTCTCCATCAAAACTTTATATTTTAGATCATCACCTAAATTAATAGGATCATCTGAACTCCTACCAGAAGTGGTAGTTATATCTATGTTATCATGAACAGAGTTTTCAACCCTTGTTTCAAACATAGATGCCCCTTTTTCTTGGTACTGGGGACTTCTTTCTACGACAGAGGTTTCCTTAGTAATTCCGACAGTGGTTACCCACGTGGGTACCATGGTAGCCTCAGTAGAAATTGCCTTCAAGGTAGACTTATTTATGAAACTACTGTCCAGATGTAAATCAGTGGATTCAACATCTGTAGTAGTTGCTCCACTTGAACTACCAACAAGAATTTCATGAAATTCAAGTGTAACCTCTTCAACTGTTTGTGGGTTAGTCAATGAAATTTTATCAAACACAACCATTGTAGAGGATTTATTCTCAGTAGTGTGTTGGTGAGAGAGACTGTTTTGTGTCCGACTTCCAAAGACCTCAACTTTAGGGTTGATTTATTTGAGATGTGGGAAGTGATGTGGAAGAAAAATTTGCCCAGGGAGAAGGACAGTTCAACATACTCTCAAGTGAGGGTGACATTTCAAGTTGTGGTGTCCCTGTGCTTACAACATGTTCCTTTTGTGAGGAATCATGAGGAGTTGTAGTTTTGGGTGGAGATCTTTCCAGCTGTTGTGAGGAAGTAGCAACAATGGTTTCTTGTGACTTTTGTGCTATCACCGGGTTAACTTCTGGGATCTCATCTTCCAGAAGACCCTTTTTATTAAGTTTGGTGGGCTTGGTGGATTTCTTTTTGGTCTTTTTGGTGGTTTTTGGTGGGGGTTGCACATCAGTGGTTGTGTTGCTGTGGTCACCAAGAGCAGTGGGCTCAGTAGCAGGTGGTTGAGTTTGGGCAGGTTGTTCTGATAAATCTTCCTCTACCACCTCTACTTGGGAAATGATGATAAAAAGTTTCATGACCCATAGCTCCTGCCTTGCTAACTAGGGCAATTTTAGAATCATCTCCAGGTAATTGATTTTGAATATATATGCTTAAAAACCTCGGATGTATCAGAAAAGCCTTTTCTTTTGTAATATTATAATAATTATTTATAATGTCATTGAACAAGACTTGGAAAAATTGAAATCTGAATTAGTCAAAATAGCATATCCCAAATATTGAATTTTCCAACCCTGCTGGGGTACTTCGGCGATGGGGAACCTTGATTCGATGACTCGTTACTTAGTCATCTTTTACCAAATTACTCGTACGTTTACGATCAATGCCGATCCCACGTGTAGGGGCATCATGGTGATACTTGTGGTCGCTAGACACTCGTCACACCTCAAATATGTCTACGTGATAGTAGCGTTCTAGAGGTGGTGTTACTTGAATTAAAACTGCATTGGGTATACACTCTACCACTCCCGGTACATGGGAATTTTTATATGATTATCTCCTTGAAAATCACATCGATGTCATCAAAGTAATTAAGTTGTTTACCTTCTGGAAAAGAGACAGATAGTTGTACAACAGCTGGAGCCCAGCTCCGGAAACTTAACACAAACTGGAATTATTACTGTAGAAATTCCATATCCTTACGACGTGATTAGACTACAGGTGAGTAGTTTGGGCACCCTGTTGATGTGAGGGTGCAGATTCGTTATTACTCGTGTACATGCTCGCCTTATGGCAGCCTTAGGCTCTTAAAAGCCTTTCTCTTTCTTATTCTCTACCATAGCAGGGACTTTCGTGTTCGGTTAGTATTGCCGAAGATATGCACGTACACGACAACGAGGGAAGATTGTCACGCACTACTCAGTGAGACCAAATTTATTCCCTTAACACAAACATGCGGAGCATGATGCTCACCATTGCGATGTTCGCAACGGACCCTGGAAGAGTACCCATACCCCTCCTTTATAGGAGGTGTGCTAGAACTAATGTACAAATTTGTAAATGAAACTTATGGTTTCTGAATGGTGAAAATAATGAATCTGAAGAAAACATCATAATTGCAGTATATGCAAGCTGTATATATGACTCTTGTTCTACTATGAGTCCAACAATACTCTCACTTTCAAATTGGAAGTGATGACAAGCGTTACTTTAACAATACGTAGGAATTGTGGATGGACAATTACACAGCTACTATGTAGCATAATTATCATCCTTGTACGATGATAATACAAAAAGAAAAGCGAAAGCATACATGTCTGTCGAATGACTGACTCAACTGTAAAGACTGAGCTTTCCAACGAATTACTAAATGAAATTTCGAGGACGAAATTCTTTTAACCGGGGGAGATTGTGACAACTGTGAAAAATCCCGGTAAACTTTGATTGGTACAAGTCCGTGGTAACCGGATGGGATATGTGTATCATGATATTGTTATGATGATGTGTGATACCCATGACGAAACAGGTTCACCTTAATTGGTCCTAAACTTAGAGCATGATTAAAACATTAATTGCGTGTAAACTTTGTGAAGTTGCATGCTTGTGTGTTGTGCGAAACAATATATGTTATATCTCGGAGGAATCCGAGAGCACGTCAGGGTTAACATGACACTATTAAGGACCAACAATGCAAGGTTGGCGTCCTTAGCCTTGAGCAACATGTTAAACGGAGACTTGATTTTAACACGAATTAAACGTTCGATGTTGACTATTAGGTTATCGGTAGCATCATTTAAGATTCCGATTTCCAGGAACAACTTAGTTTTGTACCATAGATTGTGGCATAAGGTTTTAAAATATTCAAGCCCCGGCACGCAAAACGAAGAAGCTCCCGGTTAGGGAAACGCCTTCGTTCCGGGCGTAGTATAAGGCCAACCAAATGTGCAAGGAACGATCGATCAAGCTTAAAAACCCTTAAACGAACGTCAAACGAGACTTTATGATTAAAACGTAACCATGCTCGGATTTCAAGATGTTATGTTCAGTTTTTAAAACCGAGTCTTTGACAGTAAGAACGCGAAAAACGGAGCACGTTTCGTAAATCGGAGACGCGTCCGGAACCCGAAGACGAACCTAAACGCCAGCGGGAGGATAAACATTATCTTTTGTCATGCGAATCAAAGCACGAGGTGTCCCTTGGGACCCACCTCCAAACGCCCCCCCCCCCCCCCCCCATGTGTATGTATATATTTTTTATTTTTTTCATTATTATTACACTTTTTCACAAAATTCCTCCAATTCTCTAAGGAAATCTGCCATCATTCCTTAAACACCAGCTGATTTCTTCAATATACATCCCTATTTCAAAGGTATTAACGTTAGTTATTATGATTCTAATCCCGTTTCTTCGATTAAACGTGATTTCTAGCCGAAAAAACGCCTTTTAATCCAAGATTTTTGAATGCTTAAACATGTTTATGGGCTGAATATGAACACCCTGGTATTTACCTGGTGTTATATGACAGCACATGATCACAAATCTTTAGGGTTTGATACCCTAATCAACTCTTATTCGACAAGAATCGCTTAACTATTCGATTAACCGAAAAACATGAATTAAAGCTTGATTGATCTAAGTTCTAGCATATTTGGATTATACTTGATGTGTAGGTACTTAATATAGCCTTCACCCACTTCTGAGATCAAGAAAAACACTTGAATCGAAGGAATCGCTAGGTATATCAACCGAAACTCGAATCTAGAATAGGCAGAATATTGTTTGGACCATAACTTGGTCGTGGGTATTGGAATGAGCTGAAATTTGGTGTGGTATGTAGGGTATGACAGAAAGCTCCACGTTTAACTTTTAGAATTTTTGAAATTTTCTACGATTTTTGGTGAATTTTTAACTGTTTTACCCAAAGAATTTTGAAAAATTATCAAACGAATTCAATAAATCCCAAATTTTACAGAGCCGCTAAGGAACATATGGGAATGTTTTGGATAAATTCAGAGTCCATTGGTTGAGTTTTGATTTGGGTTAAAAAATCCGCGTTTTTGCGAGTTTTCGGTAGCCGGGAACGCACCAAAACGAAATCGGAAAAATCTCAAAATATTGTGAAGAGTTCCTGGAATGTAAAGAGTAGTCTGGAATGTTTTTGGAATTTTGAACTACTGATGGTATTTAATTTTAATTATGTGGTTAAAAATGGTTTTATAAATAATTTATTTGAATAAGTAAATTAAAAAAATAAATTCCTAGAAAATTTTCCCATAATCTACAGATTTTTACTGATTTATATAAAAATTTACAGATTTTTATATGAAATATAGATTAAATGGGAATTCATGGAATTAAAAATAGATTATTTTAAAGCAATTTCGACAGTTTACCGTATAACGAACCTGCCGTAACTGAAAACTGACCCAACCCGACAAATACTATAATTGGAACACTGGAAGTAATCCGGGAGATACCCGGGCAAATTGGGCACTATGGGGGTGTCCTAAGCCAGTTCGGGAGAATTCCCGACGGTGAAAATGGAAACTCAAATTTGGGCAACCTAGAATCCCCAAACACTCAAACTCCCTTGATGGAATGTTAATCATTCTTAAATAACCACGTGTTGTACATTAGTATCCCCGTACCATTATCCGAACACGTTAAACTACTGACTTTGGCTGGCACGCGAACCGATGCCCGGAAGCTAAACTGAAAACTAATTAACCCTGTCGTCCATCACCATACCAGTGTCCTATAGACTCAATCCGGAGTAAAAACTCCTGACCGGATGCAACTTATGACCATTACCAACTTAGATACTGATTTGAGTCCATACTTGTTGGGTGTTATTAAAGTTGATCCAGTTGCTTGATCACTCTTGCGTTAGATCACTACTCGTACTGTGAGTTTTCGCTTCCCCACTTTTGAATTGTTTTACTGTTTTCTGGGGACTTGCATGTTAAAAACTGTGTTGATTACACCAAGTTGGGAGTGAGTTTCACTCTACCACTTTTAAACTTTGTTACTGTTTTATGAGGTAATTTGAATGTTACAAAACTGTGTTAATTACACCAACTTGCGATGATATAAATTTTATAACACACGGCTCGGCAAGCTGCAGGTTGTCCGAGTTATTGAACACGGTTCGGCAAGCTGCAGGTGTCTGTTATGACACGGTTTCGAGCTGCAGGTGTTTGTTGTAACACGGTTCGGGAAGCTGTAGGTGTCTGTTTTGACACGGTTCGGCGAGTTGTAGGTGTTTGTTGTAACCCGGTCGTGCTAGCTGAGGGTGTTTGTGGTGATAAATCTATGACTGTGACTATGACCCGTGCAATTAAACTTGTTCACACATATTGTTACACAACAATTAAACCAGTGGAACTGACGCAGGTTTAGCTGACCCTTTTTTTTAAAACTAACATGCATTTCAGGTAACTTGAGATTGGTGTGATCCGTGTATGTTGTTCAAGACATGGTTGTAGGTGAATCCTGATATAGACGCATGTGGCTTAGAAGACTTATGTGGTTCATGGGAACACGCAGTTGTAACATACATGTAGTATGTAATCAACATTTTGTAAGTAATAAAATGTAGTGTCTTTATAAACAATGTGCTTGGTACCAAGGTGTCTGTTGCATCCCGTATATTTTTCTTCCGCTGCAAGTTGGGGTGTGACATTTTTTGTTCTAGTGGACCCCACAAAAGAAAGATGATTGAAAAGCCAAAATAATCTATAACTACTAATCAAGAAAAAAATGTGCCTCCAATGGCAAAGACTTCACATATGTTCTCGAAACTTTGCTCATTGCTAAAGACTGTTTATGTGTTACCCGAGGAAAACCCACAGTCATCTTAACTTATCTTTTCACTTCTTCGTGACTTCTTATCAAATTTCGGGATGAAATTTCTTTCAAGTTGTCGATGATGTGAAGTCCTGCAACTTAAGAGTAATACTTTAACCTAACCACATTTAATTTATACATACATTCATAGCATTGCTTTTAACTAGGGTTAGTTAAATGAGTCTACTTTGGTAATTTGGGGAATTACCGAAACACACACAAGTTAATTCTCGAACATTGATGACTAACACAAATAATAATTATAATCAGATGGTTTATCCGAAATGTGACATTTGTGGTGATTCGATCATGTAACAATTCAAAATGAGTTATCAATCAATAAAATATTTTGTTTTATTAAGAGATTTGTTTATTTATCATGACATTTGCACATATTCAATTCTTGCACGATTTCAACTTTCAAACGACTTCTAGAAGTGAAATCGCAAACTGTTACATAAACGTAATCATTTTAACGCGACGTACACTCCAGAACAATGACACAAGCCAAACATACCTCAGATATCCTTTACATAACTTACAGATAAGATACGTGTATTTCTTAATCCGGAACATGTACGCACATCCAAAAAATTTTGTAATCATTAAAATCTTGTATTTTAGTGATTGGAATGCAATAATATCATTCGTTGCACATTTATGGTCATTTGCGCGTTCGTTACGATTTTCGTCGTAGTTAAGCGAAAAACGCAACCGTACAACCGAACGAACCGAAACCTAGTACATTTTTGGACTTATTTTCAGTTCCCTATGCTTTAACGTCCTTATAGAGCTTAAAAATGTGGTTAACGGGTGTTAGAAGTGCCAAAACGAGACGAAACGAGTTCAGGGGCCTGTTCTGCCAATTTTGCAAAGTTGTTGCCGGCTAGAGGCCATACGGACCGCATCCAAAAGTCCATACGGTCCACATGAGACCCCCAGATTAGCAGTTGTGCTGGCAACTTCTTGTTTACTCTCTTGGACACCAAGCATTCGAATTTTCCAGCATTGTTCCTGCTTTGGACATGTGTTAGGACCCTCCTATGATCATGACACCTCAAGGGACATGTGTATTGATCTTATGGCTCCAAGATTAGTATAAATATCTTGAGTTTTTGGGCATTTTTCTTTGCTCATCTTCTTCTTCTTTCTATCTTGCTCTACTTGGAGGCTACCACATTGTTGGAGGCTTCCTAACTGACCATTCTTCTCCTTGAGCACTTCAACTGTTCTTTAAACACAACTAAGTGCTCTCTCTAGTCTTGTTTAGTTATTTTAGCTTGTTTGAGCTAAAAGTCAAACAGTGACTTTCTGTTTGACTTTCAGTTCTGACCATGAATTGGTCAAAGCAAAGTCCAATTGAACTTTGCAACGTGATCGTAATCACGATGGTTATGATCCTTAGCCTACTGATTACCACGTTTAATAGTCGAAGTGACGAGTCAAAGTTCGGTAAAAAATGTGCAATAAGTGCATTTTAAATTAGAACTATTTTCGGGTATCAAAGCACTTCTTTTTGATACCAAAACTTTTTTATAAATTAGTTAGACATGTCAAAACATGTCTAACTCGTCACTTCTAGTTTAGTGCTTATTTAGGGTTGTAAGTCGAGCGGTCTTGACCACCGCTTTGACTTTCGAATCCGACCCGTTTGGTCGATCTTAGGATCCGACCAAACACATATTTGTGACCACAGGAGTATAGGGAATAACTCTCTGAGGTTATACCTTATGGTTACATTTTTTGGTTAGTGTTTAATAAGTTGTTGTTATGTTCTTTAAATATGACCAAAACGCCCTTTTTGCGAATAAATCAACTTTAAGCATATGTAACCGAAATTTTTACATGTAATTTGATGTAGCAACATTATTAAACATGTTTTGGCAATTTAGACTTATCATAACACATATCTAACCATCCGAACACGTATTTACGCAAATGACCCGTTAAAGTAGCGTAAACTACCTTAACGAGTCATAACGGGTCAAAAGCACTTAGAAATCTTTCCAAATCAGAATGTTAACTTTGTTGAACCATTTCATATGAGTTCCAACACTCATTTGGTTTACAAGACCCAATCTATCTGATCCGCCGATTAAAGTCCCGATATTTACATAGTTATCCAATTATAGGACACGCTTGAATATTTGATCGTTTGAAGTTAGTATATAATTTGATCCAAGATTTACTTTGCAATCCCAAGTGAGTACATAGTTTCCCCTCTTTTATGTTTTTGCAAATGTTTTGGGGTGACACATATGTGCAAATTGTTTTCAAGCTTTCAAATTACAAATACTATGGTTTATATTAAACACGACGATTTCAATAATGTGCACAAGCTTGTTGGTGCGTTATATACATGACACGAATGACATTCATTAGCTTTGGCCAAGTCGACCAGTAGTAAGTTATGGTACCATAGGACTGACATTCCCGTTACCAAGGTTCCCGGTGTTTGTGGGGAAGTTTGGGGAATGACCGAAACTGTTTACTTTAACAAACCCTTTGGTGGTTTGTTATTACAATTTAAAGATACCCTCTGGTGGTATAGAAGGGTCAACACAGGTTTGAATGTATTCACCCAAACGACCAAAAGTTTTCACAATTAAAAAAAGGACGATTTGTTTATAACACAGACGAGGAACAATTGGTTTATGACACAAACAATGGACGATTGGTTTATAAAAAGGACGATGAACAATTGGTTTATGACACAAACAATGAACGATTGGTTTATGTCAAGGACGATGAACAGTTGGTTTATGACACGAACAATGAACGATGGGTTTTGGTAAGTGATTTAGATAACGGGACGTGTGTAATGTGATAAAAGCATGGTGGATACGCCGCTGGTACTTTCTATATATAAATGTTTTTATCATGTTACATACGTGGCGCTATTCAAATCACTTGAAACAAAGGTTTTCAAACAATGACACCCAACGATTTTCAATTAAAGATATAAACCATACAAGGTTTCTTCCAAGACGATTTATTATTCGGATTTATAAATTAAATGTTTTGGTCAAGATTCATGCTACAAGTCTTTTATAAACTATAACTAACTTGTTTTAGTTGGTTAGTTATCATTGCAATACCAAATACTTTTTGATAACAAGGTTTTCAATTAACGACTCTAGTAGTCTGACGAGGTATTGCAATACATATACAAGGCCATGAATTTGACACACTCACAATACCTATGTACTCGCCGGCATATTTTTGCTGACTCGTTTTCACATATGTTTCAGGAAACCAAGTTTGATGTCGATGCATGCTCACGTAGGATCGGACGCGGACTTTAGTGCCTTAAAATATGAAAGACAATTGTTTGTTTAGTTTGTTTTAATTCCAAGACAATGTAACTATGTAATTTCAACATTTAATAAAACATAACTTTAATTACCACGTGTTGTTGAAACAATCTGTTAACATGACTCCCCGACATTTCCGTCGCGGTTTGTTGTTTTTACGCGGTCGGGGTGTTACAGATTTGTATCAGAGCACTGGTTATAGGGAATTAGGTTATTAGTAACGCTTTGACCTAGACTATAACCTTCCTAGGACCTCAACGCGAATATACTTGCGTTTAGATTTTAATACACTACCATCACCTATCCTTAGGTGATTACCAAAACAATACAAAAAGTCACAAACTCTTTTCGAAAGCTTTTTTCCAAGAAAAACATCTATTCTTAAATGAAACGTTTTTTGGCTTTATGACTTTAAAAGTTTTAAAATTTCGTCAAAGTTTGGTTTTATTAATGGGAACACATGTAATCTGGAAGGGTGGGTGCATGTACCCTGCGTTTTCTGTCTAAGGCCAAAGTGTTCGTACAAATCCACTTAATCGGACTAGTCACTCTTACCTGGGAACTCTTGGGGTGAGTGTCCACTTATAAGCTAAAGCATGTCTTTGCGATACATTATATAGACCCATTTACTTTGATTAGTCAATGTGTGTCGCTTGTTTGTTTTGAGAAAACGAACGAATGACCACCATCCTTATTTCGTTGATATTTTCAATACCTCTTTTGATTTATTTCACTATCAATCGCACATATCTTCCTTCATGTTTTCTTTTAGAATGCCTCCTCGACGTAATGCAACTCAGGATGCCAAAATGGCAACCATTATCGCTCAACAAATTGCTGATGTACTTCCGAATCTAGTGACCCAACTAAATCAAGCGAACAACAACAAAACAATAACAATACACCAGCTCCGTGCAACTATAAACAATTTTGTTCGGCTAAACCACTTTCGTTCACTGGGTCTGAGGGAGCCACTGGGCTTCTGCAATGGTTTGAAAGTATTAAAAGCATGTTCCGATTTGTTCAATGTCCAAATGAGCGAAAAGTTGAGTTCGTGTCGAGTGTATTCAAGAAAAGAGCTCTTACTTGGTGGAATGGTATAATGAGAGATAGAGGTGCCAATGTGGCCTTAGCTCAAACTTGGGAAGAGCTTAGGGATCTAATGATGAAGGAATTGTGTCCTCGTCACGAGTAGAGGGCGCTCGAAAATGAATTCATCATCTCAAGCAAGAAAGTGGCGAGAACCGTGCTTACACCGACCGATACGAAGAGTTAAGTTAGTTATGTCCGACAATGGTAATGCCTTTGGATAAGGCGAACTAGAAGTATATCGATGGTTTACCTAATCCTGTGCAAGATATCGTCACTGGTAGTAACCCTACTACCGTTTGACAAGCTATTGAGTTAGCTGCAACTTTAACTGATTCGTAAGTCAGGAAAGGTAACCTTCATCGCAAGGGCAATAAGAAATCATCTGCTAAGTCAACCCAAGAGAAACCGAAGGAAAACAAAAACAAACTATCCAAGAGGTCAAGGAAGCGTAAGGCTTCGCAAAATTTTGCTGTAACTGCTCAACCCAATCAAGCTCCCCAAAACCAACCAGCTCAACCTCCTGTGAGGAAGCCATATGCTGGTACTGCACCGTTGTGCAATCGGTGCAACGGTCACCACCAAGTTCATCAATCATGTCGTCAATCTACTACTTGTGGAAGATTTGGTCACTCGGCCAACATTTGTCGATCTGTTCCAAATCTAACTGTTCAGAACCCTGTTCAACCCCAAGCCAACCCTGCTCAACCTCACTTCCCACCTTGTTCTTGTTACAACTATGGTGAAATGGGTCACTTCAAGAACAATTTCCCGAGGCTAGCAAATGCTAATCCCGCTCGTGGACGAGCATTTAACATCAACGCCCACGAGGCTCGTGCTAATAATGAAGTTGTTAACGGTACGTTCCTCGTTGACAATCATCCTGCTTCTGTTCTTTTCGATTCGAGTGCCGATAGAAGTTTTGTGTCCTTAGTTTTCGAACCTCTACTTTCAATGCCAAGAACTAAACTAGGAAAGCCCTTGACAGTCGAAATAGCTAGTGGCGAACCCCTTAAACTTGATTCTGTCATTCGTGATTGTCAATTAAACCTCAATAATCACCTTTTTGCCATTAACCTCACGCCGATGCAACTTGGGAGTTTCGACATCATTATTGGAATGGATTGGTTAACCAAGCATCATGTCGAAGTTATTTGTTTTGGCAAGATTGTTCGAATACCTCTTCCATCTGGTGAAGTCTTAGAAGTTCGTGGAGAGAAACCGGCTAGTAATCTTAAACTCATGACTTGTATCGAAGCTCAAAAATACTTACAAAAGAACTATGTAGCCTTCCTGGCATATATCGTAGAGGAGAAAGGCAAAAGCAAAACTGTTCAGGACATCCCTGTTGTTCGGGATTATCCTGAGGTGTTTCCTGAAGAATTACCTGGTTTACCTCCTGTATGACAAGTTGAGTTCCGCATTGATCTTGTACCTGGTGCCAACCCTATTGCTGAATCTCCTTACCGTCTTGCACCGTCTGAGATGCAAGAGTTATCAAAACAGCTTCAAGAACTATCTGATAAAGGATTCATTCGTCCGAGCTATTCACCATGGGGCGCCCTATCCTATTTGTGAAAAAGAAGGGTGGATCCTTCCGTATGTGTATCGATTACTGTGAGCTCAACAAACTCACGTTCAAGAATCGATATCCCCTACCTCGCATTGATGATATCTTCAATCAGCTATAAGGTGCTTGCTATGATCTGAGTTTGACCTGATTGTGTTGTTTTAAAGAAATTGAAAACAGATAAAACTTGCAGCGGAATACAATTTAAAACTTTGTAACACAATCAAATAGGAGATTAGCTTTCATCACACAACGTTTTCATTACTCAAAAGATTGCAAGTAATTACATGCATGAATCACTAACTCCCCCTCAGCCTGAGCTTCACATAGATTAGATCGTACAAGATAAGTGTGTGTGTGAGCTGAATAGAACAGTACATGCACTGTCTATTATAGTACAAATCCTAACCTCTGAAGCATCTTTGCTGACATCACCAAGACAAGACATCTAACTAACCTAACAACTTCTAATGCTAACCTCTGTTACAATTACAAAACACTGATGGTTATCCAAATAGGATGCTAACCACTGTTGAAGCTTTATCATATGTTCTTCAAAGGGTGATCAGACCTTTGACTTTCATCAAACATTTGACTTCAAACAGAGGTTTGGTCTTCAACAGTCTTTACAACCAGCAGAGCTTAGCATTGAGCAGATGTTAAGGCTATCAGTTGTTATCTGCCTTAACTTTGAGGGAAGTTGTGAACCAAAACACTTTTTATTATGGACCATTTAGCAGAGACCTGTTTTGGCATTTTATCATCTGTTCTTTTGTAGGGGTCAATCCCAACAATCTACCCCTAGAACAGATGATGCCAAAACTCTTCTTTATTCATGATCTTTATTCTCTCATTAGTTTTCCCTGATTTGTCTCTTGAACTGTAGTTCAAAATTCAGGGAGTTTTCATCATCTTCATCCCTTCATAGTTGAAGTTCCAAAAGATCCTGAAGGTCAGCTACACCCAAGCCTAGTGCATCTTTCCTTGTTATATAATCAACTTTCCCATTGGACTTGAGCAGAGTCAATACATGGGTCTGTTTATCAGACATCCACTTTAGTATTTTTGAGTTCAATGGGTTATTTGGGAGAAGTTTTATTTGTGATGAGTTTGGTGAAGTTTTGTCTGTTTGATAAAGATGTGCCAGTGATAGTAGGTGGATCCTGATAATCTGATGAAGTAGCATCCATTTTTGATTCTTTCATGTTTTCATCTTCCTTCTTTTCATGTATTTTATCCGCTTGATGCTCTTTCCTTTGATTGAAGGCTTGGATGTACTCATCTAAGGCAAGATCTGCATTTGACTTAACTTTCTTGAACTTGTTCCAGTCTGGTGCAATCTTCCTTATCTGAGGACCATTTTTCATTTTCTCACACCTTTTGCTTCTTGTTGAAGAGCTTTGAGAGGTCATTCTTCAAATTGATGCTCTTCAGCTTGATATGGTTTGTCTCTCATGATAATTTCTATGAAATCTCTTCTTAGTTTCTTTTGAATATCAGCATCAGGTGGTTGAGTTGACCCCTTCTTGTTCAAGTCTTTTGCAAAGTCTTCCAGTTTCTTAACTTCACTAAGTGGATGCTGCATTAACAAGTAAACTTCACCTTTCCCTTTACTCTCTTCTTTTTCAATGTTATTAGCTTGTTTGACTTTTAATATCAGATACTCTTGGAGCTCTATAGCCAAAAAGAGATGGGAATGTTCGTTTGGATGAATTATCCTCTGTGAAGAATTGTAACATTTCATCTTTAACTGCAAGCACTTCCAAAAGATAATTTACTGCCACTGGTATTTGTCTTGTTGGATTTCGGCCAGTAGGTGATTGAGTAAGTGGGTTTGAAGTTGGTGATGATGGAGGGATGAAAGGTTCTGGATTGGTTAGAATAAGTGGTGTAGGTGTGGGTATATCATCAGTCACTTTGAATTTTCTTTTTCTTGTATAGACTGAGCTTGATGAATGAGTTGTTGTGGAGGTGTGTGTTATAGGGATATGAATTTGAGAGGATATGATAGCAGTGGCTTGGCTAACAGCTGATGAAGGAACTGCAACCACTGTTGTTCTAACATCTGTTGTACCTTTTGTAGTCACAACATCTGTTGTAGTGAAGGTTGGTAATGAAGGTGGTGGTATCGTTTTCTTCTTTTTAGCAGGTGATTTGTGAGGTGGGGTAGTTGGTTTAGGTGCAGTAGTGGATATGATACCAACAGTGGTTTGCGCTTCAGGTTCTTGTGGTGGTGATTTCTTTCTGCTTGAATACCGAAATCCCTTTTAAGAGTCCTCTTTCCTGTATCTTCATTATCTGCTTGAATATCTAGGGTTCATCAACTCCCTTTTTCTTTTCTTCAAATGTTTCAGCAGAAGTTACCAAGGATTCTTTTGCAGGTTCTGGCTTTTGCTTTGACACGTTATCCACATACTCAGTTTTTCTCCCCCTTTTTAGCATCATCTTTTTCGAAGATAGGTGCAGAGGAAGTGCTAGACTTCTTTGTAAGGAATTCTTTGATGCCCTTGAGGTCTGCCTGAGTTTTGTTATTTCTTTCATCAACTAAATCTTTGAGCATTTTCACACGGATTTCATGTTGGTGATCATCAAGTTTGCGTTGTTGTTCAAAGAAAGATATACTTGTTTGACTACATTAGTGGTTTGAAGAACAGAGGATTGAGCAGTGCTTTGAGACTTTGAAGCTTCTTACATCTGTTGCAGCATATTTTTGATATCTGCCACTAATGTCTCTATTATAATAACTCTCTCCATCAAAACTTTATATTTTAGATCATCACCTAAATTAATAGGATCATCTGAACTCCTACCAGAAGTGGTAGTTATATCTATGTTATCATGAACAGAGGTTTCAACCCTTGTTTCAAACATAGATGCCCCTTTTTCTTGGTACTGGGGACTTCTTTCTACGACAGAGGTTTCCTTAGTAATTCCAACAGTGGGTACCATGGTAGCCTCAGTAGAAATTGCCTTCAAGGGAGACTTATTTATGAAACTACTGTCCAGATGTAAATCAGTGGATTCAACATCTGTAGTAGTTGCTCCACTTGAACTACCAACAAGAATTTCATGAAATTCAAGTGGTGTAACCTCTTCAACTATTTGTGGGTTAGTCAATGAAATTTTATCAAACACAGCCATTGTAGAGGATTTATTCTCAGTAGTGTGTTGGTGAGAGAGAATGTTTTGTGTCCGACTTCCAATGACCTCAAACAGATACTTTAGGGTTGATTTTATTTGAGATGTGGGAAGTGATGTGGAAGAAGAATGTGCCCAGGGAGAAGGACAGTTCAACATACTCTCAAGTGAGGGTGACGTTTCAAGTTGTGGTGTCCCTGTGCTTACAACATGTTCCTTTTGTGAGGAATCATGAGGAGTTGTAGTTTTGGGTGGAGATCTTTCCAGCTATTGTGAGGAAGTAGTAACAATGGTTTCTTGTGACTTTTGTGCTATCACCGGGTTAGCTTCTGGGATCTCATCTTCCAGAAACCCTTTTTATAGGTTTGGTGGGCTTGGTGGATTTCTTTTTGGTCTTTTTGGTGGTTTTGGTGGGGGTTGCACATCAGTGGTTGTGTTGTTGTGGTCACCAAGAGCAGTGGGCTCAGTAGCAGGTGGTTGAGTTTGGGCAGGTTGTTTTGATAAATCTTCCTCTACCACCTCTACTTGGGTTTTGAAACTTTATCTTGATTAGAAATGCGTGTAAAAGTTTCATGACCCATAGCTCCTGCCTTGCTAACTGGGCCAATTTTAGAATCATCTCCAGGTAATTGATTTTGGATATATATGCTTAAAAACCTCAGATGTATCAGAAAAGTCTTTTCTTTTGTAATATTATAATAATTATTTATAATATCATTGAACAAGACTTGGAAAAATTTAAATCTGAATTAGTCAAAATAGCATATCCCAAATATTGAATGCTCATGGAATTTCATTAAAACCAGTATTTTTGCTGAGAGACATGTCAAAATAGTATGGAAGAAAAATCTCATATCAGCAGGGAAATTTGGTTTGAATATTGTCATACCTTTGAATTTATCAGCATACCCCCTTCTAATAAACTCTACTTGGATCTCACTCAGAGGAAATGTCACATGATATGACATGTCATTCAATCTAAAAACCTGTGAGATCGATTGTGGAGTAATTTGCATCAAGGTTTTGCCCACCCTTGAGATTATTGCATAAGGTACTCCCTCTGTTGAGTGAACCTCAACATTTGCCCAAAACTTTCGGAGTGAACCTTCATAAATTGAGGTTTTTGCCGTCAACATCTCCTTGAATTTTGATTCATTTAGTAACCGAATCAGTGTGTGATATCTCATATTTGACTTGGTTTCTTCCCAGTAGCAGTGTAGTTATGAGGAGTTTTGATGATCAACGTGAATGTCGATGATACGGGTTTAGATTTAGCTTTTGATTTTGCCTTGGATTTTGTTTTAGGAGCCATGATTTTTAGTAAAAAACTGTTTTGAGATTTTTGAATCGACACAGTTTGGTGAACCCTCTGTTCTTGATAGAACATGGTTTTTACAGGGTATATGAAAAAGTGATGATGACATGGCATCTGATGCAACAATGTCGAATAGCATCTGCCCACGTGTAACCTCTGTTCTGTAAATGGAAGACAGTTGTTTGGCTAACCACTGTTGGAAAATATAATCAATGGATAAGAACAGTGGTTGCAACTATCAGAGGATACACTTTTTGACAGTGGATAGATTTTTCTAAGCGAACAGTGTTTTTGTGCTATCAGTGCTTTAAACAGACTTTGAGGATTTATTGAAAATTCAATTTTAAACTATTTTTAGGGATGGATTTTGATTTTCAGAAAACATTTTATGCTATTTCCACATGAAGTACAAGAGAACTTGTTTTAATCCATGATTAGCATTCCAGATCTAGAGATCAAGTTTTTAAGGACAGATGATTCCAATTTTTGGTTTATATATCTCCCAACTGATCTTCAGACTGACATGTTATAAAAAAACTCAAACCCTTTTTATAGCAATCCCTCATAAATGATGTCTGATGTTGTCAGTGTTTGGATATCAAGTGATGGCAGTGATTTTGATGTTGTTTTAAAGTCAACAACTGTTGAACCAGCAGAGGATAGGCTTAGACAATGGTTGTGAACATCTGCTGCTATAATGATAAGACATGTGAGTATCTGCAAAATTACCCTAGACAAGCATAATATAAAATAATCCTTTGGCCATCAAGAGATTTCTTTTGATCCATTATCAAGGAAGAGTAACTCCGTTCTCTCTAAAAATAGAAAGGTTTTACTTCCTGACATGTTTTTGAGCTTTAACTATCTAGAAACAAGTGAAAACTCAACATGTATTACTTTCCAGAGAACAAAAATACTGAAAAGGAATAACACATGTCCTCATATATACATGAAAATTTTACTATTTAAAATTAAGTAAAAATTTCTTGATAAATGAATCAATTTGATCCGATTGATGTCCTAAGTCCTTCTTTGAGGCAATGTTTAACTTGACATACATCAGTAACCTGAATTTACCTGTAAGCTGTGGTTGCACTCAGCGTGCTTGGTAGCAGATGTTTGAGCAGAGATGAAAATTTAATTTTAGGTTTTTCTTTTAAAGTACTAGCCTATGAACTCTCAGGTGTTTTATGATTATACTCTTTTCTTTTAACCTTAAAAGTTTTGAGATAAACACACTTTCAGAGTTTTGTGATTTTTCTTCTTTTCCCTTTTTAACCTTTCCATAGGCGAATAACATTCACTGGAAGGTTTTTAAGGAAAGAATAATCAATCCAGAATCATTTACAGTAATGTTTTGAGAACCTTAGACATTTTTGTAGAAATACTTATGCAAAAATTCACATTACTTTTGATCCGGTTTTCTAAACATCAACTAATAACCTTTAAAATTTTCATAACTTTTGTTCATCATACAGATCTTGTTCCTAATATTCAGGTTCACCTTAATCTTTTAAAGACATTAGATGAAATCTTAGCAACCATCAATCATAGAATCATCACAAATTTTAACAAATACTAGAAACATTTAAAACATGATGTGGCTCTTACTCTGTTTTCCAACAATTACGAATGACACAGTATCACAAAAATTAAGGTGATCTTTTTTTTTTCAAATCAATTGTTAGATCTAATTTGACAAACCAAGCTCTGATACCAATTGTTAGGATCTGAGTTTGACCTGATTGTGTTGTTTTAAACAAATTGAACATAAAATGAGATAAAACAGATAAAACTTGCAGCGGAATACAATTTAAAACTTTGTAACACAATCAAATGGGAGATTAGCTTTCATCACACAATTTTTCATTACTCAAAAGATTCAAAAGATTAAAAGTAATTACATGCATGAATCACTAACTCCCCCTCAGCCTGCGCTTCACACAGATTAGATCATACAAGATAAGTGTGTGTGTGTGAGATGAATAGAACAGTACATGCACTGTCCATTTATAGTACAAATCCTAACATCTGAAGCATCTTTGCTGACATCACCAAGACAAGACATCTAACTAACCTAACAACCTCTAACCACTGCTAATGCTAACCTCTGATATAATTACAAAACACTGATGGTTATCCAAATAGGATGCTAACCACTGTTGAAGCTTTATCATATGTTCTTCAAAGGGTGATCAGACCTTTGACTTTCATCAGATGTTTGACTTCAAGCAGAGGTTTGGTCTTCAACAGTCTTTACAACCAGCAGAGCTTAGCAATGAGCAGATGTTAAGGCTATCAGATGTTATGTGCCTTGTCTTCGAGGGAAATTGTGAACTAAAACACTGTTTATTCTGGACCATTTAGCAAAGACATGTTTTGGCATTTTATCATCTTTTCTTTTGTAGGGGTCAATCCCAACAGTGCTACATGTTTCTCCAAGATCGATCTGCGTTCTGGGTATCTTCAGCTTCATGTACTCGAGGAAGATATTCCCAAGACTGCTTTCCGTACAAGATATGACCACTATGATTTCACTGTTATGCCATTTGGTTTGACAAATGCTCCGGCCGTATTCATGGATTTGAAGAATCGGGTTTGTAAACCTTATTTGGACAAGTTCATCACTGTTTTCATCGATGACATTCTTATGTATTCCAAGTCTCAAGCCGAACACGAACAACATCTCCGATTAACAATGGAACTACTAAAGAAGGAACAATTATATGCTAAATTCTCCAAATGCAAGTGTTGGTTGAAAGAAGTTCAATTCTTGGGACACATAGTCAACGAGCAAGGAAGGCATGTGGATCCTTCCAAAATCATTGCGATTAAGGATTGGAACACACCCACTACTCCCACAGAAGTTCGCTCATTCCTTGGTCTTGCTGGATATTATCATCGATTCATCGCAAACTTCTCAAAGATCGCGGTTCCCCTCACTGCTTTAACTAAAAAGAATAAACCTTTTAAGTGGGGACCTAAATAAGAGGAAGCCTTCCAAACTCTGAAAAAAAAGCTCTGCAATGCTCCTATTCTATCTTTACCCGATGGCAACGATGATTTTGTTGTCTATTGTGACATATCGAATCTAGGCCTTGGTTGTGTACTCATGCAATGAGATAAAGTCATAGCCTAATTGTCAAGACAATTACAGGTCCACGAGAAAAACTACACGACTCATGATCTTGAGTTAGGTGCTGTAGTGTTTGCTCTCAAGATTTGGAGACACTACCTATACTGTACGAAATGTGTGATTTTCACGGAC
The DNA here is from genome assembly GCA_947069175.1 of Scalesia atractyloides. Classification (NCBI taxonomy): domain Eukaryota; kingdom Viridiplantae; phylum Streptophyta; class Magnoliopsida; order Asterales; family Asteraceae; genus Scalesia; species Scalesia atractyloides. Next base: position 62,392,118 of record CAMTDV010000014.1, read on the forward strand.
CACAAAAGTCTCCAACACATATTCAATCAAAAGGAGCTGACCATGAGACTACGACGATGGGTCGAACTCTTGAACGACTACGACTGCGAAATTCGCTACCATCCTGGCAAGGCGAATATCGTAGCAGATGCACTTAGTCATAAGGAACGTGTCAAACTTCTTTGTGTTCGAGTTCAAGCTAATATCCAGACACGTATCCTACAAGCACAACATACATGTGTGAACTAAAGCTTGCTGAAAAATGAGCTACCTCAAAATCTCGAACTTCAACTCGAAACAAAAGACAATGGATTACTCTATTATTTGAACCGTTTTTGGATTTCAAGTCAAGACAATCTCCGCACCTTATTGATGGACGAAGCTCATAAGTCTTGTTATTCAATCCGTCCTGGTGCAGACAAAATGTACAATGTCACACCCTCAATTTTCACTTGCGGAGTATTACCGCGAGGCGTGTGATCAAACAAGAATCTCAGACACTAGCAATATCGAACGACTCTACATGATTTATTTAAACGTTTTCTGAAAACATTTATTGTAAACATGCATAGTCATTTTCAAAGTTCCAAGGTTTCAGAGTTTAGCGGAAGCATTAGAATAAAGTAACAGGCGCCAACATAAACGCCAAAACCAAAATCCCAAAAATAATCGTTAATAAAGACTCGATAAAAATGCCTTGATCAAATACAAAGTGAGTGCACCTAGCGCTCCTAGCGTCCTGAGAAACATGCAAAGAAACAAGTGTCAACATTAAAGAAGAGTGAGTTCCCAGGTTTTTATAAGTTCACAAGTTCGGTTTGAAAGATTGTTTTCCCCCGTTATCCCTAACCCGGGATAACGACATAGTTCCATTATTCCTAATCTGGAATAATAATGTTGGTTCGTAAATAAGTTCAATGTTAACAATGTAGGTAGCGAGCCTAAAGTTACGTCACGTAAGAGTTCGCGATCGAAGCTGACTGTTGTTGCCTCTGTGTTGCCAGGTCTATCACTGACCATGGCAAAAGTTAGGCCAAATTAATCACCCATTGACCATTCCCGGTCGGCTAGCGCGACTAGCTCGGGTGGGGCTTGTGGGCCCAGTAGTATACTCTAATTTCCCTGCTATCTAACCCAATACTAACGATCCGAGAGTTGATTGAGGACTTCCGTGATAAGGCTACTTAGTGACCATAACATACATTAACATTAACTTAGTTACCGAATAGCTAACGGTGTTAGTTTCACATAACGTAAAAGATTGAGTTGTAGAGTGTATACATGTTTCTCCCTCTGTTGTTCAAAACCGGATAAAATAGGTGCCGCGAACTCACCTTAAATTGCTCGGTTAGATAAACGCGAAAGAAGTAAAGGTTGGAACCGCTAATCGCATCCTAACATGTCAACAGGTTCAAAGTTAGTGTATGAACACACTGACACAAAACCCTTAGCATAACTAACACACAGTAAGGCACACGTAATAACCAATTGGAAACCATAATCATGCATGCAAAGTATCACCATACAAAATAACGACCAAATCAACTTGTCATAAACACAGGATAACTCATACAACACTTAGATACACACAAATGCAAGTTATCATGTTTCAGCTTGTACACTCATAACTGGGCTGTTTTCGAGAATTTTTATAAAATAGTTCCACATTCCAAAAATTCCAATTTTTTTACAGGAGGTGTCAATTAGACTGTAGAATTTTGTGTAAAATTTTCAAATCCTAAATCTTTACCAATTATTTATAAACATTTATATACTAGGCTGCATTCAGATTCGTCGCTTTCTGACTGCAGTCCACGAGAAAAATCATTTAAAAATCATCGTTCATCCGATTAACAAAATTCTAGTTGGAGATTTTCAGAAACTCCCGTCTCCAGTTCCGGTACAGATTTCGTGACCTAACAGCATACAAACTATGAGATCCAACTCGATAAACAACCTGCAAATTCTGCAGAATTTACGCAGCTTCAGCTGCTACACTAAATTACCATTTAAAAATAGCAAACGACCTCAGAAAAATATGAATCCAGCGTCATTTGAAGTGTTTTTCAAAAATACATGTTTTAGGCTTCAGAATATCCACTTTTCAGGAGGTGTCAATTAGATTGTAGAATTTTGTGTAAAATTTTCAAATCCTAAATCTTTACCAACTATTTATAAACATTTATATACTAGCCTGCAATCAGATTCGTCGCTTTCTGACTGCAGTCCACGAGAAAAATCATTTAAAAATCATCGTTCATCCGATTAACAAAATTCTAGTTGGAGATTTTCAGAAACTCTCGTCTCCAGTTCCTGTACAGATTTCGTGACCTAACCGCATACAAACTATGAGATCCAACTCGATAAACAACCTGCAAATTCTGCATAATTTACGCAGCTTCAGCTGCTGCAGTAAATGACCATTTAAAAATAGCAAACGACCTCAGAAAAATATGAATCCAGCGTCATTTGAAGCGTTTTTCAAAAATACATGTTTTAGGCTTCAGAATATTCACTTTTCAAGAGGTGTCAATTAGACTGTAGAATTTTGTGTAAAATTTTTAAATCCTAAATCTTTACCAATTATTTATAAACATTTATATACTAGGCTGCAGTCAAATTCGTCGCTTTCTGACTGCAGTCCACGAGAAAAATCATTTAAAAATCATCGTTCATCCGATTAACAAAATTCTAGTTGGAGATTTTCAGAAACTCCCGTCTCCAGTTCTGTACAGATTTCGTGACCTAACCGCATACAGACTATGAGATCCAACCAATAAACAACCTGCAAATTCTGCAGAATTTACGCAACTTCAGCTGCTGCACTAAATGACCATTTAAAAATAGCAAACTACCTCCGAAAAATATGAATCCGCGTCATTTGAAGCGTTTTTCAAAAACACATGTTTTAGGCTTCAGAATATCCACTTTTCTATAAATAATGATTAGGTTACTGCCAACTGAAGTTGGCTTTAAATGTCAATCAGCCTACTGTTTTCCACTTTATCGCATTAGAACATGTGTAAACGGCCATGACGCTTAGTTGTATCGATTAACAGCAGGTTAACTTGTCAAATATCATAAATATATCAGTATTCATGCAAACTCTAAGCATATATCATGATCTTTATAGATAAAACGCAGCCTACGATTTTCATACTCCAACGTATCATCAAAACCGCAACGATTCGCATATTCATCCAAACTAATCATACACCACAACACTTTTTCATAATAATATATACAAGCACATAATCATGATCAAGACTACACAAAACCTAGTGTGAATCGTAATACAATTAAACCCTAACCTTGAAACAATGACAATTAGCGAACCTGGACAAGCTTGGAATCGATCCGAGGGGTGTAGGGCTGTTTACGCGACCAAGAGAGGGGTGGGGGCTGCTGTCGTCGCACACCACAAGGGGAAGGGTTTTAGGGTTTGCTATTTTTTTTGAACACCCCATGCATACATACGTATACATAAGGGGCTAATGGGGGCGGTTTGGGCCATTCCTTGGGCCGCAAGGAGTGTGGCCGCAAGGGGTGTGGGTGGCGGGTTGGGTTTGCTTGGTCACGAAGTCAAAACATTTCACAGGCTTGGTTCGGTTCGGCTTATAAATAAAATTTACTAACCGATCATTATAATCTGATAAATAACTACACATAATACGACTCGACAATTATTCACAAACGTCTAATAACACGTAGCACGTAATTCAGATACTACCCGTTAAAACTCCCAAACATCGTGTATTCCCTAAATACTAAGGTTAGCGTAGTTATTGCGAGCGCGTAATTTAATTCTCTGAATTAAATTAGCGTAGGGATGAATAACAATAAAGTAGCGTGTTTAAAGTACCTGAAAAACCGGGATTTCAGATTATCCCCATGTTGAAAGAATTTTCATCCCGAAAATTGAGTAAACGCGGTTTAGAATGCAACGCACAAAAATTCAGTTTGTTAGAATGGTACAAGGAAATGCCAGGCTGTCATATCATCCCATGTTGAAAGAATTTCGTCCCAAAATTCAGTTGGCGGTAACATCAGATTGCTGCTCAACTACAAAAAGGTGTGGATATTTGCTTTTCATTTGGTCCTCTCTTTCCCACGTGAACTCCAGTCCACGCTTAGAGTTCCAACGAACCTTGACGATCGGTATCTTGCTGTGCCTTCGAGTCTTGGTCTCACGGTCCATGATCTCGATAGGTTGTTCCACAAAATGCAGTTGCTCATCCACTTGAATCTCATCCAATGGAATGACTAGGGTCTCATCTGATAGACACTTCTTCAGATTGGACACGTGAAAAACGTTGTGAACTCCACTGAGTTCGGCAGGAAGGTCTAACTGATAAGCTACGGGCCCGATACGCTTCGAAATCACAAACGGGCCTACGTACCGTGGATTTAGTTTGCCTCGTTTCCCAAACGAATTACACCCTTCCAGGGTGACACTTTCAGTAGGAAGCAGTCACCTACTTGAAATTCGAGCGGTTTGCATCGTTGATCAGCGTAACTTTTCTGTCGATCCGTGCCGCTGCCATGCGGTTTCTGATTTGCACAATCTTTTTAGTAGCCTCAAGTATCAACTCAGGACCTTTGAGTTGACTGTCACCGACTTCTGCCCAATAGACTGGTGATCTACATTTGCGACCGTACAATGCTTCAAATGGTGCTACCTGAATACTCGTATGGTAACCGTTGTTATACAGAATTCCACCAAAGGCAGATGGATTTCCCAACTGTTCCCGAAGTCTACCATGCATGCCCTAAGCATGTCCTCCAAGGTCTAAATGGTCCTTTCACTTTGACCATCCGTCTAAGGGTGGTAAGCTGTGCTCATATCTAAGCGTGTACCCAATGCTTTCTGGAGTGACCGTCAAAAGTTGGACGTGAAACGAGCATCTCTGTCTGAAATGATGGACGTTGGCACCCCGTGCCGAGAAACTACTTCCTTATGTAGATGCGAGTCAACTTATCCATCTTATCTGTTTCTTTGGTCGCTAGGAAGTGTGCAGACTTAGTTAGACGATCCACGATCACCCAGATGGTATCGCAACCACCCGAGTTCACGGGAGTTTAGTGATAAAGTCCATCGATATCTGATCCCATTTCCACACTAGGATCTCAGGTCGTTGGAGTAGCCCTGATGGCTTCTAGTATTCCACCTTGACTTTCGCACAAGTCAAAAACTTGCTCACATAGGTGGCTATATCCGCTTTCATGTTGGGCTACCAGTACGTGACTTTAAGGTCTTGATACATCTTATCCGAACCAGGATGGATAGAGTATCAGGATTTGTGAGCTTCGTCCATAACTAGCTTTCTGAGGTTTTCGTAAAGAGGTAACCATATACGATTCATGAAATACCGGGTACTATTGGGTTTCACTTCCCAATCGCGTTCCATCTTTCCCACATATTCGGCCTTGATGCTCTCTTCCTTAACTGTTTCTAGTTGTGCGTCATGTATCTGTTCGGTAATCCAGAATGAATTGTGAACTGTAGTGCTTGTACCCGACGAGGTTTCAAGTGCTCCTTCCGACTGAGGGCATCAGCTACCACGTTAGCTTTACCCGGGTGATATTGAATGGCACATTCATAATCGTTCAGGAGTTCGACCCTACGACGTTGTTGCATGTTCAACTCCTTCTGGTTAAAAATATGTTGGAGGCTCTTGTGATCTGTGTAGATTGTGCACTTGGTTCCATATAGGTAGTGTCTCCAAATCTTAAGTGCAAACACAACTACTCCTAATTCCAAGTCATGTGTCGTGTAGTTCTTCTCGTAGACCTTCAACTGTCGGGATGCATACGCGATGACCTTATCACGTTGCATGAGCACACATCCCAATCCCTGAATGGAAGCATCACAATATACCACAAAATCATCCGTCCCCTCTGGCAAGGACAAAATGGGCGCACTGCAAAGCTTCCGCTTTAGTAATTGAAATGCTGCTTCCTGTTTGTCACCCCAAGCATACTTGGTGCCCTTCTGGGTGAGAGTGGTAAGCGGTTGTGCGATCTTGGAAAATCCCTCGATGAAATGTCTGTAGTACCCAGCCAAACCCAAAAATTGGCGGATCTCTGTCAGGTGTCCTGGGTGCTTCCCAGTTCTTGATAGCATCGATCTTGGCGGGATCAACGTGTATACCCTTTTCATTCACGATATGCCCGAGGAACGAACTTCCCGAATCCAGAAATCACACTTGAAAAACTTGGCATATAGTTTCTCCTGTTGAAGTAGTTCCAGCATATAACCGCAGATGCTCAGCATGTTCTTCTTCACCCTTAGAGTAGATGAGTATATCATCGATGAACACGATGAGAAACTTGTCGAGATACGGCTTACACACGCGGTTCATGAGGTCCATGAACACCGCGGGTGCATTGGTGAGACCGAAGGGCATGACTAAGAACTTGTAATGGCCATACCGTGTGCAAAATGCCGTCTTGGAGATATCCTCCTCCCTGACGCGTAGCTGGTGATAACCGGACCGTAGATCAATTTTGGAGTAGTTGCTTGACCCTTGAAGCGGGTTTCGAAAAGATCGTCGATGCGAGGTAATGGGTACCAGTTCTTGACAGTAACCTTATTGAGTTCCCTGTAGTTGATGCACATGCGGAAGGTCCTGTCATTCTTCTTGACAAAAAGGACCGGAGCTGCCCATGGCGAAGTACTGGGTCGGATAAATCCTTTTTCCAACAATTCCTGAAGTTGGGTAGACAGCTCTTTCAGCTCTGCTAGAGCTAAGCGGTACGGGGCCTTGGCGATAGGAGTCGCATGGCTCGCCAATTCGATTTCAAACTCTACTTGTCGATGTGGTGGAACACCCGGTCACTCCTCTGGAAACACATCGGGAAAGTCACTTACGATGGGGATATCTTCAATCCGCTTCTCGTCCTTAGACTGCTCGTTGACCAGTGCGAGCAAAGCAAAAGAGTTATTCTTCCGAAGTTACTTCTGAGCTTGCATGTAAGAGATGATGTTCGTGACGACGCCTGCCTTCTCGCCTTGCACCATCAAGACTTCGTCGTTAGAAAGCGGAATACGGATAGCTTTCTTAAAACAGAGAACTTCAGCTCGGACGTCGGATAGCCAGTCCACTCCGGCTACCACATCGAAACTACCCAGAGTAGTTGTCATCATATCAATGGTAAAGGTGTGACCCGCGAGTTTAAGTTGACAGCCGGTCAATAGATGAGTCACATCTACAGATTTACCATCGGCTAGTTCTATGACGTAAGGGGTCTTTAGGGGTTTAGGTGTGAGATTTAGGTTCTTCCTAAAAGACTCAGATATAAAACTCTTATCCACACCTGTATCAAAAAGTACAGTAGCAAAATGATCGTTAAGTAGAAACTTACCGGTGACCACATTCGAGTAGTTTCTGGCCTCCCCACGGCCTAGCGTGAATGCACGTCCTTTGGCACCTCCTGTGCCACCATTTCCATTGTTGCCATTGTTGTTATTGTTGTTGTTGTTATTCCCACCATTGTTTTTGTTGCGAAGTTGCGGGCAGTCTCGCTTGAAATAGGCAGTGCTACCGCACTGATAGCATCCTCGGTTATTACCCTGGTGCTGGTTCTGATTTGTCGTGACATAATCTCCCCGCAACAATCCTTTGCCACGTGTCCTGCTTTGCCACATCGTTGGCAGCGATTTCCGGCGCAAGGGCCGTGATGATGGAGGTTACAACGATTACATTGTGGCTTTCGACCCGCATAGCCGCTCGAGTTCTGGTTGTTGTTGGCAGACTGATTGTTGTGCCCCAGATTGTTGTTGAAGTTGTTGGACTGCTTCTGGTTTCCTTGTTGTGGCTGGGCTGATGAAGACTGCCGAGCAGGTGAGTCTTCAAATTTCCTTTTGTTGTCAGGGACAATTTCAGTTGCACCCCTATGTGGCAACTTCCTTTGCTCCACTGCCTTATCGGTGAGTTTATGTGCCAGCCTAATCGCTTGTTGCTCCGTCGTAGGGTTGCTAGACATTACCATGCCCTGGATCTCAGGGACCAGACCCCCAAGATAAAACTCAAGTCGTTTAACGATGGTGTTAGCCAAATCGGGACAAAGGAACAATTTCTGACCCGACCATCTTGTGGTCCCATAACGCTTGTTCCAATTGCTGAACTCTGTCCCGCGGACAGTATTCCTCCTTGATTAGAGCTTTGAACTCGGTTCAGGCCATTGCGTTCGCCGTAGCAGGTCCACGCGTTTGGACTTGTGCGTTCCACCAGGTTAATGCCCCATCTTCCAACGTCGAGGCAGCATACTTGACCTTATTAGCTTCGAGGCAATTGCACATTTCAAAAACCAATTCAGACTTTTCGACCCAACGGACCAGTCCTATGGGTCCTTCAACTCCCGTGAACTTGCTCGGTTTCGCATCCAGGAACATCTTGTAGGGTTAAGACCCCCTCCTGAGGATAGAGGATAGGTAGTCAGCGAGAAAGTCTACTAGCCAAACTATTAGATTTTCCCATGAAAATTTAATAATGGTTACCTGCTGGTGGGTTAGGAACACCTGCCAGAGCAGCATTCACGTGTTGTTGATTAAAGCGGCCAATTCTTCAGCTGACATGTTGAGATTTCCGTGACGACCGGTTGCCATTTCAGATCTTGACAAGACAACACAAACATACACCAATAAGTATATATCAAATAGTTATCATATTCCACACTTCAATGATCACACAATTTATGTCAACCCAACAAATTAAACAATCAAAAGGAACATTCGATTAAATAAATTGTAATGTCTCACAAAATACCAACCAAACATATCAGTTTAATTATAAAATTTCCAAGTTCAAACATAAGTGGAAACAAACAAACTAAAGGAAACAAAACGAAGATTGGCGAGACGAGTTAGTCATCTATGTCTCCATCTCCCAAGTCGCTATCACTGCCGTCTTCCTCTTCAGCATTTTCAGCTTCAACAGCCGGGTCCTGTTCCAGCTCTTCTTCCCTCCTGGATCCTCCTCCGTGTCTTCCTCTGGATCCTCCTCTTCGTCTTCTACCAGCGCTGGAGGGGCCGGTGCTGGTGCGGGTACTGGGATAGGTGGTGCTTGGTTCTGCTCCAGTTCGTGAATCCTCCAACTGGACTCAAGAACTCTGTCTTCGAGCCAGTCAGCCCTTAGCTGCTCAGCCCGAAGGTCCTTAGCTAAAATGCTTCGAACTCTCTTATTCTCATCTTGCTCTTCCTCGAGCTCTTAGTTTTACCAGTCAGCTGACGTATCAGCCATCCCTGTGCTTCGATAGTCTCTTGCATTCTCTCCAGTTGTTCCTGTTGTTTCCTTAGCACAGCTCTAAGTAGATCGTCCCCCCTCCTGAAGAGTTGACCGATTTGACCGGTACAGCGGTGGTTGGAGAGATGGACGACTCCCCTCCTAGAGCGAGTCTTTTCCTGGCAGCTGAGCGTGTCTCCATGCCACGAGGTGGTGAGGGTTCGACCATGGGTGCCTTCCCCGTGCCCTTGATTGTCGAGATCTGTCGGATGATGATGATGACATAGCCTGCTGGGTTGGTGTAGTTAGTTACGAGCTACGTATATCACAATAAAATATATATATATATATATATAATATATATATATATCACATAGAACAATTGTAGTATAACACATAACAAGATATCACAGTTCGGTGCCAACCAAGTCTAGTGTCGTGTAACAGCTATAGTTTAGGTCTACTTAAATGCAAGCCTGGTTCTCTATAGCTAGAGGCTCTGATACCAATCTGTCACACCCTCAATTTCCACTTGCGGAGTATTATCGCGAGGCGTGTGATCAAACCAGAATCTCAGACACTAGCAATATCGAACGACTCTATATGATTTATTTAAACGTTTTCCAAAAACATTTATTGTAAACATGCATAGTCATTTTCAAAGTTCCAAGGTTTAAAGTTTAGCAGAAGCATTAGAATAAAGTAACAGGCGCCAACATAAACACAAAACAAAAATCCCAAAAATAATCGTTAATAAAGACTCGATAAAAATGCCTTGATCAAATGCAAAGTGAATGCACCTAGCGCTCCTAACGTCCTGAGAAACATGCAAAGAAACAAGTGTCAACATTAAAGAAGAGTGAGTTCACAGGTTTTTATAAGTTCACAAGTTCGGTTTAAAAGATTGTTTTCCCCCGTTATCCCTAACCCGGGATAACGAATAGTTCCATTATTCCTAACCTGGAATAATAATGTTGGTTCGTAAATAAGTTCAATGTTAACTAGTGAGCCTAAAGTTACATCACGTAAGAGTTCCGATCGAAGCTGACTGTTGTTGCCTCTGTGTTGCCAGGTTATCACTGACCATGGCGAAAGTTAGGCCAAATTAATCACCCATTGACCATTCCCGGTCGGCTAGCGCTACTAGCTCGGGTGGGGCTTGTCGGGCCCAGTAGTACTACTATAATTTCCCCGCTATCTAACCCAATACTAACTATCCGAGAGTTGGTTGAGGACTTCCGTGATAAGGGCTACTTAGTGACCATAACATACATTAACATTAACTTAGTTACCGAATAGTTAACGATTTTATTTCGCATAACGTAAAAGATTGAGTTGTAGAGCGTATACATGTTTCTCCCCCTGTTGTTCAAAACTGGATAAAATAGGGGCCGTGAACTCACCTAAATTGCTCGGTTAGGTAAACGCGAAAGAAGTAAAGGTTGGAACCGCTAATCGCGTCCTAACATGTCAACCGATTCAAAGTTAGTGTGTGAACACACTGACACAAAACCCTATGCATAACTAACACACAGTACGGCACACGTAATAACCAATTCGAAACCATAATCATGCATGCAAAGTATCACCATACAAAATAACGACCAAATCAACTTGTCATAAACACAGGATAACTCTTACAACACTTAGATACACACACACGCAAGTTATCATGTTTCAGCTTGTACACTCATAACTGGGCTGTTTTCGAGAATTTTTATAAAAGAGTTCCAACGTTCCAAAAATTTCAATTTTTTTACAGGACGTGTCAATTAGACTGTATAATTATGTGTAAAATTTTTAAATCCTAAATCTTTACCAATTATTTATAAACATTTATATACTAGGCTGCAGTCAGATTCGTCACTTTCGGACTGCAGTCTACGAGAAAAATCATTTAAAAATCATCGTTCATCCGATTAACGAAATTCCAGTGAAAGATTTTCTGAAACTCCCGTCTCCAGTTACTGTACAGATTTCGTGACCTAACCCCGTACAGACAATGAGATCCAACTCAAAAACAACCTACAAATTCTGCAGAATTTATGCAGCTTCAGCTGCTGCACTAAATGACCATTTAAAAATAGCAAACAACCTACAAATCCGGCGCCATTTGAAGCATTTTTCAAAAATACACGTTTTAGGCTTCAGAAAATCCACCTTTCGATAAATAATGATCAGGTTATAGCCAACTGAAGTTGGCTGTAAATGTCAATCAGCCTACTGTTTTCGACTTTATCGCATTAGAACATGTGTAAACGGCCATGACGCTTAGTTTTATCGATTAACAGCAGGTTAACTTGTCAAATATCATTTAATATATCAGTATTCATGCAAACCCTAAGCATATATCATGATCTTTATAGATAAAACGCAGCCTACGATTTTAATACTAAAACGTATCATCACAACCGCAAGGATTCGCATATTCATCCGAACTAATCATACACCACAACACTTTTTCATAATCATGATCAAGACTACAGAAAAAACCTAGTGTGAATCGTAATACAATTAAACCCTAACCTTGAAACGATGACAATTAGCGAACCGGGACAAGCTTGGAATCGATCCGAGGGGTGTAGGGCTGTTTGCGCGACCGAGAGGGGGGGCTGCTGCCGTCACACACCACAAGGGGATGGGTTTTAGGGTTTGCTATTTTTTTTGAACACCCCATGCATACATACGTATACATAAGGAGCCAATGGGGGCGGTTTGGGCCATTCCTTGGGCCGCAAGGAGTGTGGGCCGCAAGGGGGTGTGGGTGGCGGGTTAGGTTTGCTTGGTCGCGAAGTCGAAACATTTCACAGGCTTGCTTCGGTTCGGCTTATAAATAAAATTTACTAACAGATCATTATAATCTGATAAATAACTACACATAATACGACTCGACAATTACTCACAAACGTCTAATAACACGTAGCACGTAATTCAGATACTACCCTTAAAACTCCCAAACATCGTGTATTCCCTAAATACTAAGGTTAGCGTAGTTATTGCGAGCGCGTAATTTAATTCTCCGAATTAAATTAGCGTAGGGATGAAAAACAATAAAGTAGCGCGTTTAAAGTACCTGAAAAACCGGGATGTCACATACAAATATCTCCGTACCGAGTATTGGTGGCCGGGTATGAAATCGGATATTGCCTTGTATGTGTCGAAATGCCTAACTTGTCTTAAAGTCAAGGCTGAGCATCAACGCCCATCTGGTTTGCTCGAACAACCACAAATACCAGTATGTAAGTGGGAGAACATTGCAATGGATCTCATCACTAAACTATCGCGCACATCTAGAGGTCATGATGCTATTTGGGTAATCATCGATCGTCTAACGAAGTCAACACACTTTTTGGCAATTCGTGAGGATTACTCTGCTGAAAAACTCACTAAAATCTATGTCGATTAGATTGTATCTCGTCATGGTGTTCCTTTGGATATAATATCTGACAGAGATGCTCGGTTCTCATCTCACTTTTGGAAGACCATGCAAACCGCTATGGTTACCTAACTCAATCTAAGCACTTCTTATCATCCTCAAACGGATGGACAAACCGAAAGAACAATTCAAACATGGGAGGATATGCTTAGAGCGTGTGTGATCGACTTTGGTGGTCGTTGGGATTCGCATCTACCGTTGATCGAATTCTCCTACAACAATAGTTATCACGCCAGCATCGACATGGTGCCTTTCGAAGCTTTATACGGTAAAAATGTCGTTCACCTGTCTGTTGGAATGAAATTGGAGAGTCTCAGTTTACTGGACCTGAACTTATTCATGACACAACAGACAAAGTCAAAAAATACACGATAACCTTCTGACAGCTAGAGGCCGTCAAAGAGTTATGTGGACAAGCGACGCAAGCCCTTGGAATTCTAGGTTGGTGATCACGTCCTGCTCAAGGTATCCGATTGGAAAGGTGTGGTCAGATTTGGAAAGAATTGAAAACTTGCACCACTATACGTTGGACCATTCAAGATCGTTGAGAGAATCGGAAAGGTGGCCTACCGACTTGAGCTACCTCCTAAACTTGGGAACGTTCACTCAACATTCCACGTGTCCAACCTAAAGAAATGTTTAGCCGATGCAATTCTTCACATCCCCCTCGACGAAATTCACGTTGATGACACTATGCACTTTGTCGAGAAACCTGTGGAGATCTTGGACCGTGAGGTCAAGAAACTTAAATGAAGACGAATACCGATAGTCAAAGTTCGCTGGGAATCCAAACGTGGCCAAGAATTAACTTGGGAATGAGAGGATTAAATGAAAGCGAAATACCCACATCTATTTCCACAAGTTTCCTCTAATTAAATTTCGGGACGAAATTTCCTAAAGTAGGGGAGACTGTGACATTTGTGTTGATTCAATCATGTAACAATTCCAAATGAGTTATCAATCAATAAAATATTGTGTTTTATTTACGAGATTTGTTTATTTATCATTACATTTGCACAGATTCAATTCTTGCATGATTTCAAACTTTCAAACGACTTTTAGAAGTGAAATCACAAACTGTTACGTAAACGTAATTAGTTTAACGCGACGTACACTCCGGCATAATGACACAAGCCAAACATACCTTAAATATCCTTTACATAACTTAGAAGAAGTTTTGAGGGATTCGGTATAGCAAAAACAAGTTTATTCAAGCTCAGGGGCTATTTTGCAAATTTTGTGAAACTATGCCATTACGCGTATTTCATAATCCGGAACATGTACGCACATAGAAAAATTTTTGTAATCATTAAAATCTTGTATTTTAGTGGTTGGAATGCAATAATATCATTCGTTGCGCATTTACGGTCTGTGCGTTCGTTACGATTTTCATCGTAATTAAGCGAAAAACGCAACCGTACAACCGAACAAACCGACACCCGGGACATTTTTGGACTTATTTCTAGTTCTCTATGCTTTAATGTCCTTATAGAGCTAAAAATATGGTTAAGGGGTGTTAGACGTGCGAAAACACGACGAAACGAGTTCATGGGCCTGTTCTGCCAATTTTGCAAACTTGCTGTCAGCTAGAGGCCATACGGACCGCATCCAAAAGTCTATATGGTCCGCATGAGACCCCCAGATCAGCAGTTGTGTTGGCAGCTTCTTGTTTACTCTCTTGGACACCAAGCATTCGAATTTTCCAACATTGTTCCTGCTTTGGACATGTGTTAGGGCCCTCCTATGATCATGACACCTCAAGGGACATGTGTATTGATCTTATGGCTCCAAGATTAGCATAAACAACTTGAGTTTTTGGGCATTTTACTTTTCTCATCTTCTTCTTCTTTCTCTCTTGCTCTACTTGGAGGCTACCACATTGTTAGATGCTTCCTACTGAGTATTCTTCCTCCTTGAGCTCTTCAAGTGTTCTTCAAACACAAGTAAGTGCTCTCTCTCTTAGTCTTGTTTATTTCTTTTAGCTTGTTTGAGCTAAAAGTCAAATAGTTTGACTTTCTATTTGACTTTCAGTTCTGACCATGAATTGGTCAAAGCAAAGTCCAATTGAACTTTGCAACTTGATCATAATCACGATGGTTATGATCCTTAGCGATCATGCCTACTGATTACCACGTTTAATAGTCGAAGTGACGAGTCAAAGTTTCGGTAAAAAATATGCAATAATTGTATTTTACGACGGAACTATTTTCGGGTATCAAAACACTTTGTTTTGATACCAAAACTTTTTTATAACTTAGTTAGACATGTCAAAACATGACTAACTCGTCACTTCTAGTTTAGTGCTTATTTAGGGTCGTAAGTTGAGCGGTCTTGACCACCGCTTTGACTTTTGAATCTGACCCGTTTGGTCGATCTTAGGATCCGACCAAACACATATTTGTGACCACAGTAGTATAGGGAATAACTCTCTCAGGTTATACCTTATGGTCATATTGTTCGGTTAGTGTTTAATAAGTCGTTGTTATATTTTTTAAATATGACCAAAACAACCTTTTAGTGAATAAATCAACTTTAAGCATGTGTAACATAAATTTTGACATGTAATCTGATGTAGCAACATTATTAAACATGTTTTGGCAATTTAGACTTATCATAACACATATCTAACCATCCAAACACGTATTTACGCAAATGACCCGTTAAAGTAGCGTACGTAAAGTACCTAACGAGTCATAACGGGTCAAAAGCACTTAGGAATCTTTCCAAATCAGAATGTTAACTTTGTTAAACCATTTCATACGAGCTCCAACACTCATTTGGTTTACAAGACCCCAATCTATCTGATCCGCCGATTAAAGTCCCGATATTTACATAGTTATCAGATTATAGTACACGCTTGAATCTTTGATCGTTTGAAGTTGATATATCATTTGATCAAAGATTTACTTTGCAATCCCAAGTGAGTACATAGTTTCCCCTCTTTTATGTTTTGCATATGTTTTGCGGTGACACATATGTGCAAATTGTTTTCAAGCTTTCAAATTACAAATACTATGGTTTATATTAAACACGACGATTTCAATAATGTGAACAAGCTTTTTGGTGTGTTATATACATGACATGAATGACATTCATTAGCTTTGGCCAAGCCGACCAGTAGTAAGTTATGGTACCATAGGACTAACAATCCCGTTACCAAGGTTCCCGGTGTTTGTGGGGAAGTTTGGGGAACGACCGAAACTGTTTACTTTAACAAACCCTTTGGTGGTTTGTTATTGCAATTTAAAGATACCCTTTGGTGGTATAGACGAGTCAACACAGGTTTGAATGTATTCAACCAAATGACCAAAAGTTTTCACAATTAAAACAAGGATGATTTGTTTATAACACGGACGAGGAACAATTTGTTTATGACACAAACAATGGACGATTGGTTTAAAACAAGGATGACAAACAATTGGTTTATCACACAAACAATGGACAATTGGTTTATGATAAGGATGATGAACAATTGGTTTATGACACGAACAATGAACGATGGGTTTTGGTAAGTGATTTAAATAACGGGACGTGTGTAATGTGATAAAAGCATGGTGGATACGACTCTGGTACTTTCTATATATAAGTGTTTTTATCATGTTACATACGTGGCGCTATTCAAATCACTTGAAACAAAGGTTTTCAAACAATGACACCCAACGATTTTCAATTAAAGATATAAACCATACAATGTTTCTTTCAAGACGATTTATTACTCGGATTTATAAATTAAATGTTTTGGTCAAGATTCATGGCTACAAGTCTTTTATAAACTATAATAACTTGTTTTAGTTGGTTATTTATCATTGCAATACCAAATACTTTTTGATAACAAGGTTTTCAATTAACGACTCTAATAGTCTGACGAGGTATTGCAATACATATACAAGGCCATGAATTTGACACACTCACAAAACCTATGTACTCGCCAGCATATTTTTGCTGACTCAGTTTCACATATGTTTCAGGAAACCAAGTTTGATGTCGATGCATGCTCACGTAGGATCGGACACGGACTTTAGTGCCTTAAAATATGAAAGACAATTGTTTGTTTAGTTTGTTTTAATTCCAAGACAATGTAATTATGTAATTTCAACATTTAATAAAACAAAACTTTAATTACCACGTGTTGTTGAAACAATCTGTTAACGTGACTCCCCGACGTTTCCGCCGCGGTTTGTTGTGTTTACGCGGTCGGGGTGATTACCAAAAACAATAAAAAAAGTCACAAACTCTTTTCGAAAACATTTTGCAAAGAAAAACATCTATTCTTAAATGAAACGTTTTTGGCTTTATGACTTTAGAAGTTTTCAAATGTCGTCAAAGTTTGGGTTTTATTAATGGGAACACAAGCAATCTGGAAGGGTGGGTGCCCCCTGAGTTTTCTGTCTAAGGCCAGAGTGTTCATACAAATCCACTTAATCAAACCAGTCACTCTTACCTGGGAACTCTTGGGGTGAGTGTCCACTTATAGGCTAAAGCATGTCTTTGTGATACATTATATAGACCCATTTACTTTGATTAGTCACCGTGTGTTGCTTGTTTGTTTTGAGAAAATGAACGAATGACCTCCATCCTTATTTCGTCGATTTTTCAATACCTCTTTTGATTTATTTCACTATCAATCTCACATATCTTCCTTCATGTTTTCTTTTAGAATGCCTCCTCGACGTAATGCAACTCAGGATGCCGAAATGGCAGCCATTATCACTTATCAAATTCCTGTTGTACTTCCGAATCTAGTGACCAACTAAATCAAGCGAACAACAACAATAACAATAACAATGCACCAGCTCGTGCAACTATAAACAATTTTGTTCGGCCAAACCATTTTCATTCACTGGGTCTGAGGGAGCCACTGGGCTTCTTGTGATACCCGTGACGAAACAGGTACACTTTGAATGGTCCTAAACTTTAAAGCATGCTTAATATATTAATTGTGTGAAAACCCTAAACACATGCATGAGTTGTGTGCTATGCTAAGAGATATCTCTTATGTCTCGGAGGAATCCGAGTGCACGTCATGGTTAACATGACACTATTAAGGGCGAACGATGCGAGGTTGGTGTCCTTAACTTGTAACAACGTGTTAAACGGGAGCTTTCCGTTTAACATCGCATTAAACATTTGTCAACGATGGACAGGCCATTGGTAGGGCTATTTAAAATTCTGAGTTCCGGAAACATCTTAGTTATTGCCATAGACCATGACATAAGATTTGAAGCCAATCGAAGCTCGGGCACGCAAAACGAAGCAGCTTCCCGGTTAGGGAAACGCCTTTTTTGATAATAACAAAAGGCAACCAAACACGCAAGGAATCGTCAAGCAAGCTTAAAAACACTTAACTACCCTAATATGAGGCTTTTAGGATTAAAATTTAACTGGGTTCGGATTTCGAGACAGTTATGCGGGATTTTTCAAAACCAAGTCTTTTAACACTAAAAACGCGAAAACGGAGTCCGTTTGCGAATCGGGTAAGCATATGGGACCCGAAAACGAACCTAAACGCAAATATAAGATATACATCAGCTTTTAACACGTAAAACAAAGCACGACAAAGCCTAAGGTGGGGTAGTGGTACCCCACATGTGAACCCCCCCTTTTTATATTACTTTCTTTTTTCATTTTTTCTTTAATATTCTCCAAAAATTATGCTCTTCTTCTTCTTGATCTCATCTGATCACCTTCATAACACAACTAAATCCAAGGTATAATCCATGTTTCATATGGTTTTGATTGTGATTTCTTGATTAAACATGATTTATAATCGAAAAACCCTTTTTAATCCATGATTTTGGAGGGTTTAAACAAGTTTCTTGGCTGAATAAGAACACCTTGTGAATTCCCTGGTTTATATGGTAGCCAAGACAACAAAAATTCGCTTTTGATACCCTAATCAACACTTAGTGACCAAAATCGCATAACAATTCGATTCACCGAAAAACAGTGAAACAAAGCTTGATTGACATGAACTATGGCATGTTTGGATTGTACTTGATGTGTAGGTACTGAATATAGCACCCACACACTTCTGGACTCAAGAAAAACCCACGGAAACGGAGCTTGCGTTAGGTATATCGCCCGAAACCTTCGATTAGCATAGGCAGAATATTGTTTTGACTATAACTGGGTCGTGATACATGGATTGAGCTGAAATTTGGTGTGGTGATGTAGTAGTATTGACAGGAAGGTCTACATAATATTTTTGAATTTTTGAATTTTCTACATTTTTGGTGAATTCTTAACTGTTTTTACGAAGGAAATTCAGAAAAAATACCAAATGGAATCAATAAATCACCAAACCTTATAGAAATACTAAGGAACATATAGAGAATGTCCTGAGAAGTTTGGGAGTCCATTGACTGAATTTTGATTCGGATTAAAAATCCACGTTTTTGGGAGTTTTCGATAGCTGGAAACGCACTGAAACGAAATCGAAAAAATCCCAAATTTTTGCAGGAAGTTCCTGGCAATATGAGGGCTTATTGGAATATTTTGAGAATTTTTAGACATCGGATGATAAGTAATGTGAATTATTCGGTTAAATATTGTTTTACAAATATATTATTTAAGTTATAAAAGCAACTTTATAAATTCCCAAAATATTTTTCCCTGAATCTATATATTATTACTGATTACCAAAAATTTCCAGAATTTTATAAAATACGTAGATTAAATGAGATTTTTTGGCTTTTAAAACGCCTCTTTTAACTTATGTCGGCAGTTTACCGGACAACGAACCTGCCGGAACTGGGAATGAACCAAACCCTATTGTGACTGTAAGTGGAACACCGGGGTATTCTAGAAAGGTCCAGAGTAAGCTGGACACTCTGGGTGTGTTCCACCACCGTTCGGGAGAATCCCCGACGGCGAAAAATGGAAACTCAATTTTGTGCAAAGTAGACTCCCCAAACACCCAAACTCCCTTAATTAAAAGTTAATCTTTTTGAAGTAACAACATGTTAACACTAATGGAATTCCTGCACCATTATCCGAACATGTTAAAATCTGACTTTGGCTGGCACGCTAAATGATGCCCGAAAGCCAAACTAGAAACTGATACTACCCTGACATCCAACACCATAACAGTGTCCTACAGGCTCAATCCAGGGTGAAAACTCATAACCAGGTCCAAGTTATAACCATTACAAACTTAGATACTCATTTGAGTCCCTACTTGCATGCGTGTCATTAAAGTTGATCCAGTTGATCGACTACTCTTTGTTTGGGACTACTTCTTTCACTGTGAGTTTCACTCCCCCACTTTTAAACTGTCTTACTATTTTCTGGGGTGATTTGCATATTACAAACTGTGGTAATTGCACCAACTTGTGATGATGATGTGAATTATCTAACACACGAACTACCCCACTACAAGTGATTAACGTAAGCCGTGGACAGTGGATAGTACTATTAGTCTGACAAACCCAGTTGCAACGACCGGCTGTGTGCCGGAAAACAGTCAATTGCACGCCTCCTAAACTTTGTTATGATGTTAGGCATAACTGCTATGGGGCGTTGAACTACACGTGACGCAGTTGGTGGGCTGGGGGTGTCTGCGTGACACGGCCGGCGGGCTGATGTGTCTATGGTGACATGGCCGTGGGTGTGCTGAGGTGTCGAACGTGACACGACACAGTTAAAACAGTCAAGGTTTCACTTGTACACACATGTAATTCCATCTAGGATCTGTGACTTGTGCAATTAAACTTGTTAAAGCATTTTGCTACGAAACAACCAAACCAGTGAAACTCGCCGGTTCGTTTAGCCGATCCTTTTTAAAACTAACATGCATTTCAGGTAAAACTAAACAGGAATGGGAATGTACGTGATGGAAGGGTTCGAGTAGGCGGACAGTAGCATAATAAAAGCTGTAGTGCCTTGTATTACCGCACTTAATATGATACTTTAAGTATGTTGTAACCGATGTTCCCTCTTTATATGTTATCACGTTTTTAAATTATAAGGAACTACCATGTGTTTGCCGCACCCTGCAATTGTCTTCCGCTATGAGTCTGGGTGTGACAGAAGATGGTATCAGAGCCATCAGTTATAGCCAATATGTATCCCTAAAGAACCTAGACTATAATCCCAAGTTTAGCTTCCCTGCAACGAGAACCTCTAGAGCCTGAGTAGTGTGGCTATTACCAGGATGGCCTTGTGGGGCAAATAAATTATTGTGGTCCGGAACACAATAATTTATATGCTCATACTTGGGAGTTCTGGGACATCATTGAGATAGGACGACAATGCGTCTACTAACCTCACCAACCATAAATAATTTTTAAAATCTTAAAATCAAGATTGTGTAATACGTGCTTATGTGTATATCTCTAGAATGTTGATTTTTGGGTATGTCAGTCAGAATCATGTTGTATGTTTTTCTTTCTCTACAGGTACCATGTCGCGTCATTCGAGTCACAGACTGCCTCCGTACCGAGACCGGTCCTGAGGAGGATCCATTATGCCCCTTCTGTCGTCGAGTAATGAGCCAATCAGTCTATTATTGTTGTGGTAGTTACCCTCTAGACCCCGTACCAGGTGCGAGGGAGAGGTTTTCGAGCGCCTATCGTTCTCCGTCTCACCACCCTACTAGCTCTTCGCAGCGTAGTCGTACCCCGAATGTAGTTTTTCAGGTAGGACCTATCCCCAGGAGTCCTACTCCTGCTACGGAGCATTAGGAGTGGGAGCCTGTAGCCCCTCGTCTACCCACACCAGAGAGCCCCCCTGAGCCCTATACTCCTTCTACCCCGAGCACTTAGTCACCAGCTTCACCTAGGTATTTTGAGGTACCTACCATTAGCCTCCGGCTCGTCGGAGGATACCCGCACCTGTTTTTACACCACCACTCTCCCCTGTTCACCCGATACTGACACCTATGGGAGCGCGGCAGCAGGTCACTTCCCGTTTCCTCACACCACCTAGAGAGGACCTTCCTCCTTTTCACACCTACAAGCGAGGTGGCCCTTCTTACCCGTTCAGAGAGCCTTCCCTACTTGTTTGGGGTGTACCATTCCCTCCTCAGGAGGCACCTGTCCTCTCACCGTGAGCAGTCTAATAGGCTTCCTATTTGAGCAGATCGCGGCGTTACGGATGGTGCACGACAGGATGAGCAACATAGGAGGTCGATTGGATATTATCTGATCGTCTTTACAGCAGGCTTTCATCGCAATTCAGTAGGGTATGGTTATGTGCATCACGACCAGGACCGTTTTCGGCCGATGCTGTATGGATGCATCGGTGCCATCATAGGTCTGGTGGCAGGTTTTGTGGGTTTGGCATGTTGGTTATAGCGTTAGTAGTGGTTTTCTTTGTTGGGTTAGATAGATATGATGTATCTTTTGCACATCCTACCAAGCACTGGGTTATGTCCATGTCGAGGTGGTGATGTAGTCGTAGTGTTTCCATGTTTTAATAGTTAGTACTTTCGTTGTATCGAGTATGTACGTCACTTCGGTGACCAGTTTGACAGCACATTTAAGCACTAGCCCTTATGGGTTAAGTCTATGTGTACATTTTGACAATTGGATGATGACATATGCTATGATATATATATGATGATGATTTTTGGATATATGTGTTGTGGTGCATGTCTGTAATGAAATTGCGTAATGTGTGATGATTGAGCATGTGACATTGATGCATACATATATACTGTTTATAATAGAATGGCCCCTAAACGCGCACCACAAATGACGGAAGCAGAAATTGCGCAAATGATAGCGCAACAACTTCAGGCAATTATCCCCACAATCGTGGCACAGGTTAGCGCCGTTATCAATGCTAACCAACAACAGAATCCACAACCCGGACTGGTAGGTCAGAACGATAACAAAAATAATAATCAAAACAATGTTAGACCGGTCTGCACGTATAAGCACTTTATGGAGTACAAACCAATGGAATTTAGTGGGATTGAAGGATCGAATGGGTTAGTGAAATGGATCGAGAAGTCGGAATCGGTAATCAATATAAGTAATTGTCTTGGTGACTGTGCGGTTAAGTATACTACTTGTACCTTCACCGACCACGCCTTAAACTGGTGGAACACCATCGTTCAATCTCACGGGCAGGCCGCAATTAATGCTATGACATGGGACGATCTTAAGGCCCTAATGATGGAAAAGTTCTGCCCGGCCAACGAGATTCAGAAGCTTGAACATGAGTTCTGGAACCTGCAGATGCAAGGTGCTGATCATGCAGGTTACACCAACCATTTCAATGAACTGGCACGTATATTGCCAGACATGGTCCGCCCGGAACATAAGCGGATCGAAAGGTATATTTGGGGACTGGCCCCAGAAGTGAGGAGTATTATCAACTCGGTGGAACACCTGACTATGCATGGAGTGGTAGCCAGGTCAGGTACTGTTGCGTACGATATGGTTGGGCACAAGATTTTGACGATGCCTGGAGAGCAGGCCGGGAATAAGCGAGGAGCCCCGGAAAGTAGTCAAGCAGGAGCTGTAGCGGCGAAGAGGGGAAAAGCACCCAGTCAGAGTTACGCCATGACTACCTCAACTGGTAACTCTGGTATCTGTAAAGGAAAAGCCCCAAAGTGCAATAAGTGCACTCTCCACCACAATGGTGCAAGCCGAGTAGTGATATGCTCGAGGTGTAATAGGATTGGGCATGAGGCACAAAACTTTCATGGAACCCAACCCCAAACCAACTCGTTTTCAACCCCCTAGGCCTCAACCTCGTCAAGCAGCGACCCAGCAACCAACACCACATGTTACTTACCCCCGTGCGTGCTTCGAATGTGGCAGTACGGAGCATTTCCAGAGAAATTGCCCGAAGTTCGCTTAGCAGGCAACAGGAAGGAACACGCAGGGCCAAGCATCTACTTCAAATACCGCCCGAGGTCGTGCCTTTATCATGGGATCTGGTGACGCACGCCAGGATCCAAATGGGGTCACAGGTATGTTCCTCGTTTCCGATCAATTTGCTTCAGTATTATTTGATACGGGCACCGATAGGAGTTATGTTTCTATTGCATTTTTGCCACTGTTAAATATGCCCGTATTGACTTAAAACAACCATATTCCGTCGAACTTGCCAACAGGAAATCAATTACCAGTCACCAACTTATTTGTAAATGCCCTATAACCCTTAATGGTTACCAGTTTTCTATTGACCTTTTACCCATAGAACTGGGCAGTTTTGATGTTGCCATAGGAATGGACTGGTTGTCCACTCACCGCGCTGAAGTATCGTGCGATCAGAAAATTGTAAAATTCCCTTCGTCCCCGGACCATGTGATCATGGTACAAGGAGAGAAGTTGGGTACCATGCTGAACCTCATATCCCACCTCAAGGCGTTGAAGTGTATACGACAGGGATTTAACGTGTTTTTAGCCAGCGTCACGACAGATGAACCAGCCGAGAGGCGTGTTGAAGACACCCCGATAGTGTGCGAATACCCCGACGTGTTCACGGAGGAATTGCCCGGATTGCCGCCAAATCGACAAGTCGAGTTCCGAATCGACTTAATACCGGGAACAACACCCATTACCAAGGCCCCATATCGTCTTGCACCGTCTGAGATGCAAGAACTATCGACGCAACTGCAGGAGTTACTTGACCATGGTTTTATCCGTCCTAGTTATTCCCCCTGGGAGCCCAGTCTTGTTTGTAAAGAAAAAGGACGGCAGCTTCCGAATGTGCATCGACTACAGAGAATTAAACAAGGTCACTCTTAAGAACTGTTATCCTCTTCCGCGGATCGATGATCTAGTTGACAAGCTGCAAGGAGCCCGATATTTTTCTAAGATAGATCTGTGATCAGGTTACCATCAAGTGAAGGTCCAAGAGGACGATATCCCCAAGACGGCTTTTCGAACTCGTTATGGTCACTATGAGTTCCTAGTTATGCCCTTCGAGCTAACCAACGCACCCGCGGTGTTCATGGACCTCATAAACCGGGTATGTAAACCATACCTTGACAAGTTCGTCATTGTCTTCATCGACGATATCCTAATCTACTCCAAGAGCAAGGACGAGCACGAGTATCATTTACATGCTATCTTGGAGATACTGCGGAAGGAGAAATTGTATGCTAAGTTGTCTAAGTGTGACTTCTGGTTGCAAGCCGTGCAATTTTTAGGACATGTGGTGGATTAGCATGGAATTCATGTGGATCCAAGTAAGATAGAAGCAATCAAGAATTGGCTTGTGCCTAAATCTCCGAAAGAGATACGCCAATTCTTAGGATTGGAGGGGTATTACGGAAGGTTCATCGAAAATTTCTCCAGTATTGCTCAATCGTTAACCGCTTTGACACAGAAGGACAGGAAGTACGAATGGGGTGAAGATCAGGAAACAGCGTTCCAGCTGTTAAAACAAAAGCTATGTGAGGCCCCAATTCTGACGTTACCCGAAGGTAACGATGACTTTGTCGTTTATTGCGACGCATCTCGGCAAGGGCTCGGATGTGTCCTAATGCAAAGAAACAAGGTCATTGCATACGCTTCTAGGAAACTAAAGGTGCACAAGAAGAATCACACGACGCATGATTTGGAATTGGGCGCGGTTATATTCGCGCTAAATATATGGAGACATTACTTATATGGTACAAAGTGTACTATATATACGGACCACAAAAGCCTCCAACATATCTTCAACCAAAAGAGCTGAACATGAGGCAGCGCCGATGGGTAGAATTGTTAAATGATTACAGCTGCGAGATAAAGTACCACCGGTGAAAGCTAATGTGGTAGCAGATGCACTAAGTAGAAAGGATCGAATTAAATCCCTCCGAGTGCGAGCACTGGGATGATTGTGCAGACGAGTCTTATAGAGCAAATCCAGAACACATAAATGCAAGCCTTGAAGGAAAGCCAGTTACCAGCGAAGGGTTGCACGGGAATGAGAAAAGCTTGGTGAAGAAAACGGACGAGGTGTTGTATTTGAAGGATCGAGTGTGGATTCCTGCAAATTCGGAGCTGAGACAATTGATCACGAATGAAGCTCATAAGTCAAAGTATTCGATTCAACCCGGTACAGATAAGATGTACCACGATCTTAAAGAGTTTTATTGTGGCCGGGGATGAAAAAGGACGTGGTAGAGTATGTAAGCCAATGCTTAACTTGTGCTCGAGTCAAGGCAGAGTATCAGAAACCCTCTGGAATGTTGCAACAACCCGAGATACCTCAGGGGAAATGGGAGCAAATCACGATGGATTTCGTGACCCATCTCCCAAGAACACCTCGTGGTCATGATAAATTGGACCCTACGAGATCCTAGCAAAGGTAGGTCCCATAGCATATCGGTTAAAGCTACTGAGCTTAGTGCCATTCATAATGTCTTCCACATTTCAAACTTAAGAAGCGCCTTTTGGGTGAGGCCACCCAGATACCATTTGAAGACATACACGTTGATGATAAACTCCACTTTGTGGAAGAACCGGTAAAAGTAGTTGATGGCAGGGTTAAACAATTAAGGCACAACAAAATTTCACTGGTTAAAGTCCGCTAGAACTCTAAGCAAGGACCTGAATACACCTGGGAACGGATGGATGAATTCCGTAGAAAATACCCTCACCTTTTCCCCTAGCTAGACATGGTAAATTTCGGGGACAAAATTTCTTAACCAGGGGAGACTGTGATACCCGTGACGAAACTAGGTACATTTGAATGGTCCTAAACTTTAAAGCATGCTTAATACATTAATTGTGTGAAAACCCTAAAAACATGCATGACTTGTGTGCTATGCTAAACGATATCTCTTATGTCTCGGAGGAATCCGAGAGCACGTCATGGTTAACCTGACACTATTAAGGGCCAACGATGCGAGGTTGGTGTCCTTAGCTTGTAACAACGTGTTAACAGCGCATTAAACATTTGTCAATGATGGGCAGGCCATTGGTAGGGCTATTTAAGATTCTGAGTTCACGAAACATCTTAGTTATGTGCCATAGACCATGACATAAGATTTGAAGCCAATCGGAGCTCGGGCATGCAAAACGAAGCAGCTTCCCGGTTAGGGAAACACCTTCGTTTTGAATATAACAAAAGACAACCAAACATGCAAGGAACGGTCAAGCAAGCTTAAAACACTTAAACTACCCTAATATGAGGCTTTTAGGATTAAAACGTAACTGGGTTCAGATTTCGAGACGGTTATGCGGGATTTTTAAAACCGAGTCTTTTAACACTAAAAACGCGAAAAACGGAGTCCGTTTTGCGAATCGAGGAAGGTATGGGACCCGAAAACGAACCTGAACGCAAAACCAAAGATATACATCATCTTTTAACATGTAAAACGAAGCACGACAAAGCCTAAGGTGGGGTAGGGGTACCCCACATGTGAACCGCTCCCTTTTTATATTAATTTCTTTTTCATTTTTTCTTTAATTTTCTCCAAAAATTATGCTCTTCTTTTTCTTAATGTCAGTTGCTCACCTTCATAACACAACTAAATCCAAGGTATAATCCATGTTTCATATGGTTTTGATTGTGATTTCTTGATTAAACATGATTTATAATCGAAAAACCCTTTTTAATCCATGATTTTGGAGGGTTTAAACAAGTTTCATTGCTGAATAAGAACACCTTGTGAATTCCCTGGTGTTATATGGTAGCATAGACCACAAAAATCGGCTTTTGATACCCTTCTCAACACCTTGTCGACTAAAATCGCATAACAATTCGATTAACTGAAAAACAGTGAAAAAAGCTTGATTGACATGAACTACGGCTTGTTTGGATTGTACTTGATATGTAGGTACTGAATATAGCACCCACACACTTCTGGACTCAAGAAAAATCCGCGGAAACGGAGCTTGCGTTAGGTATATCGCCCGAAACCTTCGATTAGCATATGCAGAATATTTTTTTGACTATAACTTGGTCCGTGTTATTTGGATTGAGCTAAAATTTTGTGTGGTGATGTAGGGTATTAAAAGGACGGTCTACATAAATTTTAGAATTTTTGGAACTTTCTACAATTTTTGGTGAATTCTTAACTGTTTTACCAAAGGAAATTCGGAAAAAATACCAAATGGAATCAGTAAATCACCAAACCCTACAAAAACACTAAGGGACATATACAGAATGCTCTGATAAGTTTAGGAGTCCATTGACTAAATTTTGATTCGGATTAAAAATCCGCGTTTTTGGGAGTTTTGGTAGCCGGAAACGCACTGAAACGAAATCGGAAAAATCCCAAATTTTTGAGGAAGTTCCTGGACATATGAGGGACTTACTGGAATATTTTGAGAATTTTTAGACATCGGATGATAGGTAATGTGAATTATTCGGTTAAATAATGTTTTACAAATAAATTATTCTAGTTATAATAATAACTTTATAAATTCCCAAAATATTTTTCCCTGAACCTATATATTATTACTGATTACTACAAAAATTCCCAAAATTTTATAAAATACGTAGATTAAATGGGATTTTTCGGCTTTTAAAAGGCCTCTTTTAACTTATGTCGACAGTTTACTGGACAACGAACTTGTCGGAACTGGGAACGAACCAAACCCTATTGTCACTATAAGCGGAACACCGGGTGTATTCTGGGAAGTTCCAGTGTAAGCTGGACACTCTGGGTGTGTTCTACCACCGTTCGGGAGAATCCCCGACGGTAAAAACGGAAATTCAATTTTGGGAAAACTAGCCTCCCCAAACACCCAAACTCCCTTAATCAAAAGTTAATCTTTTTGAAGTAATAAAATTTTGACACTAATGGAATTTCTGTACCATTATCCAAACATGTTAAACATCTGACTTTGGCTGGCATGCGAAACGATGCCCGGAAGCCAAACTAGAAACTGATACTACCCTGACATCCATCACCATAACAGTGTCCTATAGGCTCAATCCAGGGTGAAAACTCATAACCAGGTCCAAGTTATATACCATTACCAACTTAGATACTGATTTGAGTCCCCCACTTTTAAACTGTTTTACTGTTTTCTAGGGTGATTTGCATATTACAAACTGTGGTAATTGCACCAACTTGTGATGATGATGTGAATTATCTAACACTCGAACCACCCCACTACAAGTGATTAACGTAAGCCGTGGACAGTGGATAGTACTATTTGTCTGACAAACCTAGTTGCAACGACCAGGCTGTGTGCCGGCAAACAGTCAACTGCACGCGTCCTAAACTTGGTTATGTTGTTAGGCATAACTACTATGGGGCGTTGAACTGCACGTGACACAGTTGGTGGGCTGGGGCTGTCTGCGTGACACGGCCCGGCGGGCTGAGGTCTCTGTGGTGACACGCCCCTGGGTGTGCTGAGGTGTCGAACGTGACACGGCACGGTTAAAACAGTCATGGTTTCACTTGTACACACGTGTAATTCCATCTACATTCGTGACTTGTGCAATTTTACTTGTTAAAGCATTTTGCTACAAAACAACCAAACTAGTGAAACTCACCGGCTCGTTTAGCTGACCCTTTTAAAACTAACATGCATTTCAGGTAAAACTAAACATGAATGAGGAATGTGCGTGATGGAAGGGTTTGAGTAGGCGGACAATAGCATAATAAAAGCTGTAGTGGCTTGTAGTACCGCACTTAAATTTTTTATGGGTTGTAATATGATACTTTAAGTATGTTGTAACCGATGTTCCCTCTTTATATGTTATCATGTTTTTAAATTATGAGGAACTACCATGTGTCTACCGCACCGCGCATTTGTCTTCCGCTGCGAGTCGGGGTGTGACACTTCTGCAATGGTTTGAAAGTATTGAAAGCACGTTCCGATTTGTTCAATGTCCAAATGAGCGAAAAGTTGAGTTCACGTCGAGGGTAATCTAGAAAAGAGCTCTTACGTGGTGGAATGGTATAATGAGAGACAGAGGTGCCGATGTGGCCTTAGCTCAAACTTGGAAAGAGCTTAGGGCTCTAATGATGAAGGAATTATGTCCTCATCACGAGCAGAGGGCGCTCGAAAACGAATTCCATGATCTCAAGCAAGACAGTGGCGAGAACCGTGCTTACACCAACCAATACGAAGAGTTAAGTTTGTTATGTCTGACAATGGTATCGCCTTTGGATAAGGCGATCGAGAAGTATATCGATGCTTTACCTGATCCTGTGCAAGATATCGTCACTGGTAGCAACCCTACTAGCGTTCGACAAGCTATTGAGTTAGCTGCAACTTTAACTGATTCACAAGTCAGGAGAGGTAACCTTCAATGCAAGGGCAATAAGCAATCCTCTGCTAAGTCAACCCAAGAGAAACCAAAGGAAAACAAAACCGAACTATCCAAGAGGTCAAGGAAGCGTAAGGCTTCGCAAAATTTTGCTGTAACTACTCAACCCAATCGAGCTCCCCAAAACCAACCAGCTCAACCTCCTGTGAGGAAGCCATATGCTGGTACTGCACCGTTGTGCAATTGGTGCAACGGTCACCACCAAGTTCATCAACCATGTCTTCAATGTCACTTGGCCAACATTTGTCGATCTGTTCCAAATCTAGCTGTTCAGAACCCTGTTCAACCCCAAGCCAACCCTGCTCGACGTCACTTCCCACTTGGTTCTTGTTACAACTGTGGTGAAATGGGTCACTTGAAGAACAATTTCCCGAGGCTACAATGCTAATCCGCTCGTGACAGCATTAACATCAACACAACGAGCTCGTGCTGATAATGAGTTGTAACGTACGTTCTTGTTGACAATCATCCTGCTTCTGTTCTTTTGACTCGGGTGCCGTTAGAAGTTTTGTGTCCTTAGTTTTTGAACCTCTACTTTCAATGCCAAGAACCAAACTAGGAAAGCCCTTGACAGTCGAAATAGCTAGTGGCGAACCCCTTAAACTTGATTCTGTCATTCGCAATTGTCAATTAAATCTCTATAATCACCTTTTTGCCATTAACCTCACACCGATGCAACTTGGGAGTTTCGACATCATTATTGGAATGGATTGGTTAACCAAGCATCATGCCAAAGTTACTTGTTTTGACAAGATTGTTCGAATACCTCTTCCCTCTGGTGAAGTCTTAGAAGTTCGTGGAGAGAAACCCGCTAGTAATCTTAAACTCATGACTTGTACCCAAGCTCAAAAATACTTACAAAAGAACTATGTAGCCTTCCTGGTATATATCGTAGAGGAGAAAGGTAAAAGCAAACTGTTCAGGACATCCATGTTGTTCGGGATTATCCTAAAGTGTTTCCTGAAGAATTACTTGGTTTACCTCCTGTACGACAAATTGAGTTCCGCATTGATCTTGTACCTGGTGCCAACCCTATTGCTAAATCTCCTTGCCGTCTTGCACCGTCTGAGATGCAAGATTTATCGAAACAGCTTCAAGAACTATCTGATAAAGGATTCATTTGTCCAAGCTATTCACCATGGGGCGCTCCTGTCCTATTTGTGAAAAGAAGATGGATCCTTCCATATGTGTATCGAAGACCGTGAGCTCAACAAACTCACGATCAAGAATCGATATCCCCTACCTCGCATTGATGATCTCTTCGATCAGCTACAAGGTGCTACATGTTTCTCCAAGATCGATCTGCGTTCTGGGTATCATCAGCTTCGTGTATTTTGGAAGATATTCCCAAGACTGATTTCCGCAAAAGATACGGCCACTATGAGTTCACTGTTATGCCATTTGGTTTGACAAATGCTCCATCCGTATTCATGGACTTGATGAATCGGGTTTGTAAACCTTATTTTGACAAGTTCATCATTGTTTTCATCGACGACATTCCTATTTATTCCAAGTCTGGAGCCGAACACGAACAACATCTCCGATTAACAATGGAACTACTGAAGAAGGAACAACTATATGCTAAATTCTCCAAATGCGAGTTTTGGTTGAAAGAAGTTCAATTCTTGGGACACATAGTCAACGAGCTGGAATACATGTGGATCCTTCCAAAATCATTGCGATTAAGGATTGGAACACACCCACTACTCCCATAGAAGTTCGCTCATTTCTTGGTCTTGCTGGATATTATCATCGATTTATCGCGAACTTCTCAAGATCGCGGTTCCCCTCACTGCTTTAACTCAAAAGAATAAACCTTTTGAATGACCTAAACAAGAGGAAGCCTTCCAAACTATGAAACAAAAGCTCTGCAATGCTCCTATTCTATCTTTACCCAATGGCAACGACGTTTTTTTTTCTACTGTGACGTATCGAATCTAGGCCTTGGTTGTGTTCTCATGCAACGAGATAAAGTCATAGCCTATGCGTCAAGACAATTAAAGGTCCACGAGAAAAACTACACGACTCATGATCTTGAGTTAGGTGCTTAGTTTTTGCTCTCAAGATTTGGAGACATTACCTATACGGTATGAAATTGTGATTTTCACGGATCACAAAAGTCTCCAACACATATTCAATCAAAAGGAGTTGAACATGAGACTACGACGATGGGTCGAACTCTTGAACGACTACGACTGTGAAATTCGCTACCATCCTGGCAAGGCGAATGTCGTAGCAGATGCGCTTAGTCGTAAGGAATGTGTCAAACTTCTTTGTGTTCGAATTCAATCTGATATTCGACACGTATCCTACAAGCACAACGTACATGTGTGAACCAAAGCTTGCTGAAAAATGAGCTACCTCAAAATCTCGAACTTCAACTCGAAACGAAAGACAATGGATTACTCTATTAATTGAACCGTTTGTGGATTCCAAGTCAAGACAATCTCTGCACCTTATTGATGGAAGAAGCTCATAAGTCTCGTTATTCAGTCCATCCTGGTGCAGACAAAATGTACAAGGATCTCGTACCCAGTATTGGTGGCCGGGTATGAAATCGGATATTGCCTTGTATGTGTCGAAATGCCTAACTTGTCTTGAAGTCAAGGCTGAGCATCAACGCCCATCTGGTTTGCTCGAACAATCAGAAATACCGATATGGAAGTGGGAGAACATTGCAATGGATCTCATCACTAAACTATCGCGCACATCTAGAGGTCATGATGCTATTTAGGTAATCATCGATCGTCTAATGAAGTCAGCACACTTTTTGGCAATTCGTGAGGATTACTCTATTGAAAAACTCGCCAAAATCTATGTCGATGAGATTGTATCTCGTCATGGTGTTCCTTTAGACGTAATATCTGACAGAGATGCTCGGTTCTCATCTCACTTTTGGAAGACCATGCAAAGTGCTATGGGAACCAAACTTAATCTAAGCACTGCTTATCATCCTCAAACGGACGGACAAACCGAAAGAAAAATTCAAACATTGGATGATATGCTTAGAGCGTGTGTGATCCACTTTGGTGGTAGTTGGGATTCGCATCTACCGTTGATCGAATTCTCCTACAACAATAGTTATCACGCCAGCATCGACATGGCGCCTTTCGAAGCTTTATACGGTCGAGAAAAGTCGTTCACCTGTCTGTTGGAATGAAGTTGGAGAGTATCATTTTACTGGACCTAAAATTATTCAGGACACAACAGACAAAGTCAAGAAAATACGCGATAACCTTCTGACAGCTAGAAGTCGTCAAAAGAGTTATGCGGACAAGCGACGCAAGCACTTGGAATTCCAAGTTGGTGATCACGTCCTACTCAAGGTATCCCCTTGGAAAGGTGTGGTCAGATTTGGAAAGAAAGGAAAACTTGACACCATGATACGTTGGACCATTAAAGATCGTTGAGAGAATCGGAAAGGTGGCCTACCGACTTGAGCTACCTCCTAAACTTGGGAACGTTCATCCAACATTCCACGTGTCCAATCTAAAGATATGTTTAGCCGATGCAATTCTTACATCCCCTGACGAAATTCACGTTGATGACACTATGCACTTTGTCGAGAAACCTGTGGAGATCAAGGACCATGAAGTCAAGAAACTTAAAAAAGACGAATACCAATAATCAAAGTTCGCTGGGAATCCAAACGTTCCCTAGAATTAACTTGGGAACAACAGGATCAAATGAAAGCGAAATACCCACACGTTTTTCCACAAGTTTCCTCTAATTAAATTTCGGGACAAAATTTCCTAAAGTAGGGGAGACTGTGACATTTGTGGTGATTTGATCATTAACAATTCCAAACGAGTTATCAATCAATAAAATATTGTGTTTTATTTACGAGATTTGTTTATTTATCATGACATATGCACATATTCAATTCTTGCACGATTTCAAACGACTTCTAGAAGTGAAATCGCAAATTGTTACGTAAACGTAATCAGTTTAACATGACGTACACTCCGGAACAATGACACAAGCCAAACATACCTTAAATATCCTTTACATAACTTAGAAATAAGTGTTGAGGGATTCGGTATGGCAAAACAAGTTTATTCAAGCTCAGGGGCTATTTTTCAAATTCTGTGAAACTTTGCCGTTACGCGTATTTCTTAATCCGAAACATGTACGCACATCCAAAACTTTTTGTAATCATTAAAATCTTGTATTTTAGTGATTGGAATGCAAAAATATCATTCGTTGCGCATTTACGGTCATTTGCGCGTTCGTTACGATTTTCGTCGTAATTAAGCGAAAAACGCAACCGTACAACCAACGAACCGACATCCGGGACATTTTTGGACTTGTTTCAAGTTCCCTATACTTTAACGTCCTTATAGAGCTTAAAAATGTGGTTAACGGGTGTTAGACATGCCAAAACACGACGAAACGAGTTCAGGGGCCTGTTATGCCAATTTTGCAAACTTGCTGTCAGCTAGAGGCCATACGGACCGCATCCAAAAGTCCATACGGTCCGCATGAGACCTCCAGATCAGCAGTTGTGTTGGAAGCTTCTTGTTTACTTTCTTGGACACCAAGCATTCGAATTTTCTAACATTGTTCCTGCTTTGGACATGTTTAGGACCCTCCTATGATCATGACACCTCAATGGACATGTGTATTTATGGCTCCAAGATTAGTATAAATAGCTTGAGTTTTTGGGCATTTTTATTTGCTCATCTTCTTCTTCTTTCTCTCTTGCTCTACTTGGAGGCTACCACATTGTTGGAGGCTTCCTAACTAAGCATTCTTCCTCCTTGAGCTCTTCAAGTGTTCTTCAAACACAAGTAAGTGCTCTCTCTTGTCTTGCTTATTTCTTTTAGTTTGTTTGAGCTAAAAGTTAAACAATTTGACTTTTTGTTTGACTTTCAGTTCTGACCATGAATTGGTCAAAGCAAAGTCCAATTGAACCTTGCAACGTGATTGTAATCACGATGGTTATGATCCTTAGCGATCATGCCTACTGATTACCACGTTTAATATTCGAAGCGACGAGTCAAAGTTTCGGTAAAAAAATGCGCAATAAGTGCATTTTACGATGGAACTATTTTCGGGTATCAAAACACTTTGTTTTGATACCAAAATTTTTTTTAACTTAGTTAGACATGTCAACACATGTCTAACTCGTCACTTCTAGTTTAATGCTTATTTAGGGTGGTAAGTCGAGCGGTCTTGACCACCGCTTTGACTTTCGAATCCAACCAGTTTGGTCGATCTTAGGATCCGACCAAACACATATTTGTGACCATAGTAGTATACGGAATAACTCTCCGAGGTTATACCTTTGGTCACATTGTTTGGTTAGTGTTTAATAAGTCGTTGTTATGTTCTTCAAATATGACCAAAACGCCCTTTTAGCGAATAAATCAACTTGAAGAATATGTAACATAAATTTTGACAATTAATCTGATGTAGCAACATTATTAAACATGTTTTGGAAATTTAGACTTATCATAACACATATCTAACCATCCGAACACGTATTTACGCAAATAACCCGTTAAAGTAGCGTAAACTTCCTTAATGAGTCATAACGGGTCAAAAGCACTTAGGAATCTTTCATAATCAGAATGTTAACTTTGTTAAACCATTTCATATGAGTTCCAATACTCATTTGGTTTACAAGACCTCATTCTACCCGATCTGCCGATTAAAGGTCCCGATATTTACATAGTTATCCGATTATAGGACACGCATGAATCTTTGATCGTTTGAAGTTGATATATCATTTGATCCAAGATTTACTTTGCAATCCCAAGTGAGTACATAGTTTCCCCTCTTATATGTTTTCCAAATGTTTTGGGGTGACACATATGTGCAAATTGTTTTCAAGCTTTCAAATTAAAAATATTATGGTTTATATTAAACACGACGATTTCAATAATGTGAACAAGCTTGTTGGTGCGTTATATACATGACACGAATGACATTCATTAGCTTTGGACAAGCCGACCAATAGTAAGTTATGGTACCATAGGACTGACAATCCCGTTACCAAGGTTCCTGTGTTTGTGGGGAAGTTTGGGAATGATCAAAACTGTTTACTTTAACAAACCTTTGGTGGTTTGTTATTTCAATTTAAAGATACCCTTTGGTGGTATAGACGAGTCAACACAGGTTTGAATGTATTCACCCAAACGACCAAAAGTTTTCACAATTAAAACAAGGATGATTTGTTTATAACACGGACGAGGAACAATTGGTTTATGACACAAACATGGACGATTGGTTTATAACAAGGATGATGAAAAATTGGTTTATCACACAAACAATGGACGATTGGTTTATGACAAGGATGATGCACAATTGGTTTATAACACGAACAATGAACGATTGGTTTTGGTAAGTGATTTAGATAACAAGACGTGTATAATGTGATAAAAGCATGGTGGATACGCCGCTAGTACTTACTATATATAAGTGTTTTTATCATGTTACATACGTGGCGCTATTCAAATCACTTGAAACAAAGGTTTTCAAACAATGACACCCAACGATTTTCAATTAAAGATATTAACCATACAAGGTTTCTTTCAAGACGATTTATTACTCGGATTTATAAATTAAATGTTCTGGTCAAGATTCATGGCTACAAGTCTTTTATAAACTATAACTAACTTGTTTTAGTTGGTTAGTTATCATTGCAATACCAAATACTTTTTGATAACAAGGTTTTCAATTAACAACTCTAGTAGTCTGACGAGGTATTGCAATACATATACAAGGCATGAATTTGACACACTCACAAAACCTACGTACTCACCGGCATATTTTGCTGACTCGTTTTCACATATGTTTCAAGAAACCAAGTTTGATGTCGATGCATGCTCACGTAGGATCGGACGCGGACATTAGTGCCTTAAAATATGAAGACGATTGTTTGTTTAGTTTGTTTTAATTCCAAGACAATGTAACTATGTAATTTCAACAATTAATAAAACATAACTTTAATTACCACGTGTTGTTGAAACAATCTGTTAACGTGACTCCACAATGTTTCCGCCGCGGTTTGTTGTTTTTACGCAATCGGGGTGTTACAGATTGGTATCAGAGCACTGGTTATAGGGAATTAGGTTATTAGTAAGCTTTGACCTAGACTATAACCTTCCTAGGACCCCAACGCGAATATACTTGCGTTTAGATTTTAATACACTACATCACCTATCCTTAGGTGATTACCAAAAACAATATAAAAAGTCACAAACTCTTTTCGAAACTTTTTGCAAAGAAAAACATCTATTCTTAAAATGAAACGTTTTTGGCTTTATGCCTTTAAAAGTTTTCAAACTCGTCAAAGTTTGGGTTTTATTAATGGGAACACATGCAATCTGGAAGGGTGTGTGTCTGTACCCTGAGTTTTCTGTCTAAGGCCAGAGTGTTCATATAAATCCACTTAATCAGACCAGTCACTCTTACCTGGGAACTCTTAGGGTGAGTGTCCACTTATAGGCTAAAGCATGTCTTTGCAATACATCATATAGACCAATTTACTTTGATTAGTCACCGTGTGTTGCTTGTTTGTTATGAGGAAACGAACGAATGCCACCATCCTATCTCGATATTTTCAATACCTCTTTTGATTTATTTCATTATCCATCTCACATATCTCCTTCATGTTTTCTTTTAGAATGCCTCCTCGACTAATGCAACTCAGGATGCCGAAATGGCAGCCATTATCGCTCAGCAAATTACTGCTGTACTTCCGAATCTAGTGACCCAACTAAATCAAGCGAACAACAACAATAACAATAACAATGCACCAGCTCCGTGCAACTATAAACAATTTTGTTTAGCTAAACCACTTTCCTTCACTGGGTCTGAGGGAGCCACTTGGCTTCTGCAATGGTTTGAAAGTATTGAAAGCACATTCCAATTTGTTCAATGTCCAAATGAGCGAAAAGTTGAGTTCGCGTCAAGTGTATTCAAGAAAAGAGCTCTTACATTGGTGGAATGGTATAATGAGACATAGAGGTGCTGATGTGGCCTTAGCTCAAACTTGGGAAGAGCTTAGGGGTCTAATGTTGAAGGAATTATGTCCTCGTTACGAGCAAAGGGCGCTCGAAAACGAATTGCATGATCTCAAGCAAGACAGTGGCGAGAACCGTGCTTTACACCGACTGATACGAAGAGTTAAGTTTGTTATGTCCGACAATGGTAACACCTTTGGATAAGGCGATCGAGAAGTATATTGATGGTTTACCGGATCCTACCCTACTACCATTCGACAAGCTATTGAGTTAGCTGCAACTTTAACTTATGTGTTGCATGAAAAATACGTGAATTATATGCTTTAATTTTAAACTACATGTTATTATGTGCTTTATGTGAAAGTTACAAAGTTAGGGGTGTTTAGAGTTAATATTGAAACTGGAATAAAACTCATGCAACCTTAATCATTCCTCACAATCATGTACGACCGTTTATTCTTCTCAAAGCCTTCTATAATCATTTTGGCTTGCAACACAACTCTTCATCCTCAATCTTGATCATTCCAATCCTCCTGATACAAACACTAGATTGAATCTAAGGTATGTGTTTATGTGTTGTTGATAACTTGTTCTTTTGATTCATACAAACCCTAGACATCCAAACAATCATCTATGTTTAATTGATCATGTCTGATGAATATGTATTTGTTACTAATTGTGGAACGAACATATGATGCTGCTAGATGTTAGAAATGATAATGCTATAATAGAACTAATGAATTGATGATCTGATTGGTAACATTATTGAAATTAGGGTTTTGATCGTATACTGTTACTTTGAAAATTGTGTTTCTGTGTTGGTTGTCCGAAGATAGTTGTCAAGACTTTGTGAAGTCATAAAAGTCCAAAGTTATCATATTCGAGTTTAACTGCTTGTTCGACTTTGAGTGAGTCCAGTTTAAACAAGGTCCGGATTTGAAGAAGTCACATGATCCGAATTTATTGAGTTGAACATGTCCGAATTTGTTAATTAAACATGTCCGAATTTGTTTAGTTAAACTTGTCCGTATTTGTTGAGTTTGAACATGTCCGAATTTGTTGAGATTGAACATGTCTGAATTTATGTATATACTTGTGGTCCGAGTTTAGGTAATGCGTGTACGGAATCCGAACTTGTTTACATATATTTGATAGAGTTTGTGGGATGATAGAACTTATTTGATAGAGTTTGTGGGATGATAGAACTTAATTGATGAAGAACTTATTTGATAGAGTTTGTGGGGTGATAGAACTTAATTTGATGATAGAACTTAATTGATGATATAACTTACTTGTTAGAGTTGGTGGGATGATAGAACTTCACTGATTATAGAACTTATTTGATAGAGTTTGTAGGGTGATAGAACTTAATTTGATGATAGAACTTATAACACCCCGATCGCGTAATACAAAACCGCGGCGGAAACATCGGGGAGTCACGTTACAGGAAATTGTTTCACAACACATGGTATTTATGTTTTGTTTTAGTGAATTAATATGTTACATTGTTTTGAAATAACGGAAATATAATACAATCAAATTTGTGTTTCAAGTTTTAAAGTCACTAAGGCCCGCGTCTATCCTATGTGAAATATGCAATCAAATCATCAAATAACAGTACCTGAAACATATGTGAAAATAAAACGTCAGCATAAAAATGCCTGTGAGTAACATAGGTTTTGTGATAGAGATTCATGGATTTGGATATTTAAGAGAAAAGATTATACGGTCTCAAAAATAGCCATGAATCCTTGATAAAATTTGGTGTCTAAAATACTTTGCTTTAAAAAGAGATTTGTAGTATAAACAAAAATATACTTTGGTTTTGGAATAATAGAT
This sequence comes from Scalesia atractyloides, assembly GCA_947069175.1. Lineage (NCBI taxonomy): Eukaryota > Viridiplantae > Streptophyta > Magnoliopsida > Asterales > Asteraceae > Scalesia > Scalesia atractyloides. Next base: position 62,431,741 of record CAMTDV010000014.1, read on the forward strand.
TTTATAGTATATCAAAACATACTTTAGTTTATGAATAATAGAATTTGTAGTATATAACGATTTTGTAGTATATCAAAATATACTTTCGTTTATGAATAAGAGATTTGATAGTAAATCAAAATATACTTTGGTTTATGAATAAGAGATCGAGTTTCAAAATATTGGTTTATGATAATTCGTAGTATACAAAATATACTTTGGTTTATGAATAAGAGAATCGACAGTATATCAAACTATACTTTGGTTTATGAAGTCAAATAAATGATAAAATTTATGGCTTAAGTTGGAAAACTTTGTATGAACACATTGTGGTCATTTTGCAATACATTCAAACCTTATTCGCTGATGTTATAAATTTACCATGAAGGTAAATCTATTTGGGGTAACTTTGTTTCTGACATTCCTTAATCAAACTTCCAAACAAACCTAGAAAGCGGGAATGGGGTGTTAAGTCCTATAGCGCTATATCATACTACCAATCGGCTTGATCATTGTTAATGAATGTATTTTAGGCATGAATACAAATACGCACCAACAAGGGTCTTACAAATTTTGAAAATCATTATTTTAGCCATAGGAAACAGATTCAAATAGTAAATGGATAAATACTATGTATATATAATCATATGGTTTCGAAATCATAAAAATAGTGATAGGCACATATGAATCACCCTAAAACATTTTAGTAAACATAAAAGTGGGGACTATGTACTCACTTGGGGTTGCGTATATAAGTCTTGTTCGAATGATCAAACAAAGCTCAAAAGATCAAGGATTCAAGTGTGTCCTAATATTGAATAACTATGTTAATAAGTCGGGTCTTAAATCGGAGGGACTGGATAGAACGAAGTTTTATATATTAAATGAGTGTTGGAACTCATATGACATGATTAATAAAACTTAGCATTCTATTGAAAGTGATCCTAAGTGCTTTTGACCCGTTATGACTCGTTAAGGTAGTTTTCGCTACTTTAACGTGCCATTTGCGTAAACGCGTGATCGGATGGTTAAATATGTCCTATGATAAGTCTTAAATGCCCAAACATGTTTGAAGATGTTATAACATCAATTTATATGTAAAAATTTTGTTACATATGTTAAAATGGAGTTATGCGCAAAAGGGCGTTTTGGTATTTTTAATGAACATAAAAGCGACTTATAATAAAACTAACCAAACCTTATGACCATAAGGTATAGCCTAGTAGGTTATTCCCTATACAATTATGGTCACAAATATGTATTTGGTCGGATCCTAAGATCGACCGAACGGGTCGGATTCGAAAGTCAAAGTTGTAGTCAAACCGCTCGATAATGACCCAAATAAAGCACTAAAGTAGAAGTGACGAGTTAGACATGTTGAAAAATGTCTAACTAAGTTATAAAAATGATTTGGTATAAAAACTTGGAGTTTTGATACCCAAAAATAGTTTCCGTCGTAAAATGCACATTATGCGCATCTTTGACCGAAACTTTGATTACGATCAGGAAGGGATTATAACCTTCGTGATTATGATCACGTTGCAGAGTTCAATTGAACTTTGACTTAACCAATTATGCTCAGAACTGAAAGTCAAACAAAAAGTCAATTGTTTGACTTTTAGCTCATAACAAGCTAAAATAAAGAAATAGCCTAAGGATGAGAACTTACGTGTGTTAAGGAACACTTAAGATCTCATGTAGGAGGCTTCAAGGATGCAAGCAAGCTCCAAGAAGGTGGGAGAAGAATTATGTGAAAATGAGCAAGTTGTGAAGTGAAAGGAGATGGCTATTTATACTTGTCTTGGAGTTTTATGATCATGACATGTGTCTAGGGAGTTTGCAAGGATTAAATAAGATCTAAACAAGTGTCATAAACAGATTAATACTTGGTAAACACACATCTTGGGCTCCAAGCATAGTAGAATAATAAAATAAATCAAAGAGTGCAACCAATCCAGAATCGGTTTAATCCAAAAAATCCCTAATTCTCTCTCCTAGCATGGCAATTTTGGTTCTTCTTGGTAATCCAATCTTTTGATCGTGGATAACTTGTGTAACAGATCTGTGATTAGTGTATGTTAATCATACATTGATACGAACTCTGGTTGCAAGTCTGAATCGGTCAGATATTAGGGTTTTCTTGTTCCTTTTCATCTATCGCCGGCCATAATCATAGTTTCTGATCTAATTGAATAGTGTATTGGGTGTTTCGGTCCTACTGGTGTGGCAGTAACCTTGATTACCTGGTTCTCTATTTGATTTTGTGAAGATCTATGGATTAGGGTTTTCTAGATTAGGGTTTTCTTAGTTTCTTCGGTTGAAGGTTTCTGGTTTTTTCTCTCAGTTTCTTTTGCATGGTTAGCAGTGTGTTTTCTGATGGAGGGAGTTGATGATGACACTAAGAATGTACGTAAAAAACCTAGTGGAAGTTCGCTCAACGATCGTAGAAAACATTCATTATCATTCCAGGATTTGGCTTCAAGAGTGGTGGATGTTGAAGGTAGCACGTTAATATCTCGGAGGGGTATTGTGACTCCTGCTCGACAAGTACCTGATATGTTTAATATTATTGATGAACTGACCAAGGATTACTGTGCCTGTCATGGAACAAGGCCAACCGGATCAAAAGATTGATGATGGTATTCCCGCCGCAGGTATTAGCCAAAACGAGGAGGAGAAGGGGTCTAAGTCACTATCATATGCTGACTTGGTGGCCAAGTCAAGTAACAAAAAACTTAATTTCAGATCACTTGCTAGTCCAATGCAGCATGAGAATTGTGATGTGGTTTTGCCGAAGGATTCGATTCTGGTAGTTCAACACAAGCTAGCAAACACATTATACGGGTACTTCCTAGGGGATCGAGTTGCCTACTCGGTTGTGGAGTATTATGTTAAAAATAACTGGAAAAAGTTTGGATTGCAAAAATATATGATGAACGCTGAATGGTTTCTTTTTCTTCAAGTTTGCAGACCAATCTGGTATGATGGCTGTTCTCAACGAGGGCCCATGGATTATTCGTTCACAACCTTTGATTTTAAGTGAGTGGACTCCTACTACTAAGCTGATAGAAAAGGAGGTTAAGAAACTGCAATTATGGGTCAAGATACATGATGTTCCTTTAGCCGCGTATACAGAGGATGGTCTTAGTTTGATCGCTACAGGCATTGGTGATCCTAAACATCTAGATTCTTACACTACTTCAATGTGCTTGGATTCCTGGGCCGTAGTAGCTATGCTAGAGCTTTAATTGAAGTGTCAACTGATAAGGAGCTTAAAGAGGAAATTACTATGGCAATTCCGGAACTTGAGGGTGACGGGTATGTCAAGGAGAATATGTATGTTGAGTATGAATGGAATCCGCATAGGTGCTCGCATTGTTGTGTTTTTTGGGCACTCAGATGATCATTGTCCTAAACATCAAAAGAAGCCGGGAAAACTAGTGAGTGATGACAAAGCTCATAAGCCTTATGATCTAGGACGTAGACCTAATAAAAAGCCTGTTGTTGATGAGGAAGGGTTTACGGGAGTGCATACTAAGAGAGTGGCTCGGAAGACGGGTTTTCAAGTTAACAAACAAAAGCCGAAATTTGAGTATAGGCCGGTTGGAGCTAAGCCGAAGGATAATTTGTATAAGTCGGAATCTTTAAATACTGTTGTTTCTAGAAATCCGTTTGAGGTCTTAAATGATGAAAAATGGAGAAAGGTCAAAGTAGTAAGGAGGGAGAAGGTGGACAACAGGAGCCGGATGATGAAGAGGTCATGGAAGTATATAATGAAACTGACGAGTTTATCACGGAAGGCACCTGTAATCCTAATGCTAAAAAAGGGGCAAGCACTCCTAAACCAGAGGTTTCCAATGGGTAGTCTTGCTTCATGGAATATAAGGGGTTGAACCGCCCTCTAAAACAAAAGGAGGTTCGAAAAGATAGTAACCTCAGTTTTTGTGCTATTTTAGAATCTCATGTTGATGTCGGAAATCTTAGTAAGGTCTGTAACTCAGTGTTCTGTCGTTGGGATTGGACTTCTAATGGGGGTTCTTGTGATAAAGGAACTCGTATTATCAAGGTTGGAACCCGATGGTATTGATTTGATGGTGTTGTCTCAAACGTCGCAAGTCATGCATATTCAGTTATTCGTTAAAGAAGTCAAGAAATGGTTATTCTGTTCGGTTGTGTACGCAGCTAATTACTATATCACTCGACCAGATTTATGGTCCCAGTTTCTATGCATAAACTTATGGTAGGTGATAAGCCGTGGCTGATATGGGAGATTTTAACTCGGCTCTATACCTGGAGATAAGTCTATGGGTGCCTCCTCCGTTTCAACGGGTATGCGAGACTTTCAAGCTTGTGTTTCAGATATTGAGGTGATGGATATTAACCAGTCGGATCTCCATTTTACATGGAACCAAAATCCAAAGAAGGGTGTTGGCTTGCTTAAGAAAATTGATCGTGTCATGGGCAATACTCCGTTTATTGCTGAGTTCCCTAACTCATGGTTGTCTTTAATCCGTATAGATTGTCAGATCACTCTCCTTGTGTTCTAACAATTAAACGAGCTGTTACTAGTAAGCATAAGCCCTTCAAGTTTGTGAATTTTTTGGTTCATAAGCCTGATTTTCTAAGGATTGTGAAGGAGTCGTGGGAGGTGAGTGTTAATAGGGTTTATCAGTTTAGGGTTGTGAAGAAGCTTCGTATGCTAAATACTCATTTACGTGCTTTACTTTTTAAGCAAGGCAATCTCCATAAGAAGATGGCTGATCTTCGTGGTAAACTGGATGACATTCAGAAGGATATTGATAAGGATCCCATGAATGCGGACCTTAGAGCTCGAGAAAGGAAGCTGAATTCTGATTTTCAACAAGCGTCTCTTGATGAGGAAAGGTTTTTAAAGCAAAAGTCTAAGATGGAATGGTTATGAATCGTGAAGAGTAGGAACCATCGAAGCCAAATCCAAGTTGTATTGGATATGAATGGTGTAGTGCATGAGGGCTATGCGGTTCAAGATGCTTTTGTGAAACATTATGAAAATTTCTTGGGTAGCCAAGACGATTTATCTATGCATCCTACTCCTGATCTGTTTACTAAGGTTGTGAATGTCACACCCTCAATTTCCACTTGCGGAGTTCTACCGCGAGACGTGTGAACAAACCAGAATCTAAGACACTAGTACGTCGAACGACTCTATATGATTTGATAATACGTTTTCCAAAATCATTTGTTGTAAATTTTAGATTACCAATATTTAGCATAAGTATCAGTTTTTAAAGTTTGAGCGGAAGCATAAATAAGTAGTGATGCGGGCGCCAACACAAACGCCAAAACAAATGAAAAATCCCAAAACAATATTAATAAATAAGACTCGATAATGATGTCTTGTTCAATGCATGTGCGTGCACCTAGAGCTCCTAGCGTCCTGAGAAACATGTAAAGAAACAAGTGTCAACATTAAAGATGAGTGAGTTCACAGGTTTTCATAAATTCGTTGTTCGGTTTTAGTTTATTACTCCGTTATCCCCAACCCGGGATAACATACCAATTCCATTATTCCAAACCCGGAATAATAAGTTGTTGCTTCCAATATTCCCAAACCGGAATATTAAGTTGTGTTTCCATTATCCCCAACCCGGGATAATAAGTTGGTGTTTCCAATATTCCAAACCCGGAATATTAAGTTGTTCCGTAATTAAGTTCAATATTAATGTATATAGGTAGCTAGCCTAAAGTCATGTCACTAAGTGTTCGCGATCGAAGCTGACAGTTGTGCCTCCGTTTTGCCAGGTCTATCACATGACCATGGCGATGTTAGGCCAATCATACACCCGTTGACCATACCCGGTCGGCTAGCGCCACTAGCTCGGATGGGGCTCGTCAGACCCAGTAGTACTACTTATAATTCCCCCGCTACTTAACCCAACTACTAACGATCCGAGGAGATTGTCGAGGACTTAAGTGATAAAGCTGCATAGTGACCATAACATTACATTAACATTAACTTAGTTACCGTATAGTTATGTGACGTTACATTCGTATAACGTAAAGAGTTTGAGTTTGAGAGTGTATACATGTTTCTCCCCCTGTTGTTTAAAAACCGTATAAAGTTAGGGGCCGTGAACTCACCTTTATTAGCTCGGTTAGTGTGGCAAAGATGTTATAAGAGATGGGACCGCTAGTTGCGTCCTAACAAACCAATTAATTCCACGTCAGTGTGTAATCACACCAATACAAATTCCACACGCAATTTACTCACAAAGTGATACACACCAACAACATATCTAACACTCAAACATGCATGCAAGTATTCTCATATAATCATAGAAATCAAACAACTCATCATGAACACATTCCAAATCCATGCAACACTTTAATGCATAAAATCACAAGTTAACAACTTTCTGCTAAACACTCAGTTATTCAGCTGTTTTCTAGGATTTTTATAAAAAAGTTCCAGCATTCTAAAAATTCCCATATTTTTACAGTAGGTGAAATTTATACCATAGAAATTTATATAATTTTTCCAAGTCCTAAATCTTTACCAATTAACCATAATTATCAATCCACTAAGCTGCAGTCAGATTTACTGCTTTCTGACTGCAGTCCACGGAAGAATTTATTTAAAAATCACTGATCGTCCGATTAACGAAATTCCAATTGGAGTTGCCCGGAAATTTCTATACCTAGTTGCTGTACAAAAATCATGACTCAACTCCCTACTGATTTTAAAATCTAGCTTGATAAACAACCAACAAAATTCCAGAATTTTAACAGCTTTACCTACTGAACTTGTTTAGCCCTTTAAAAATATCAAACGATTTCAGAAAATTATGAATCCAGCGCCATTAGATTCCTTATTCAAATCTCTACGTTCTAGACATCAGAAAATCCGTTTTTCGACAACTAACGACCAAGTTACAGCCTGATGAAGTCGGCTGAATCTTTCACTCAGCAAACTGTTTCAGCATTATTGTTACAATTTATTCGCACAATTCGTTCATACGGTTAACCTAGGTGATTATAATCCGATTTCTACTCATAGATTGAGACTAATAACCTATCCATGCAACCCTTAGTTCTTATTTCTTGTTATTACAACCAAAACACACTTGCTAACTTATGATTTCCGAGTACAATTCTGCGTATGAACAATGATCAATTCAGCCGATTACTTAACACTCACATATTCTGAAAACAATACCATCGAACACATATATCCGCAACAACTAAGCATCCAAGCATACATATAATCTGAGATAATGAATCATTCAAGCATGTATGTAATCCGAGACAATGAATCATTCAAGCATGTATGTAATCCGAGACAATGAATCATTCAAGCATGCATATATATATATTCGAAACATCTTAAACATCTAAGCATACACATCATCCGAAACATGATCTTGTAATCAATGATAAATTCTAGGCTTTTAATGATAAGGTAATCGAACCGTGGGTATGTTAAGGAATCCGGTGATCAAAATTGCTTGCAACCGAGAACTCCGTGACCGAGAAAAGGGTGTTGTTCGCGATTAGAAAGAATAGTGGGTTGTTTGTGGCTGAGTTGGCAAAGGCTCCGGCTGCTGCTTGCTGCGACCGAGAAGAGAAACAACTTCCTACGATCGCAAATCTGCTGCTGTTGTTGCCGCGACCGAAAGAAAAGAACAGGAAAACGGTTGCTTGCTACGACCGAGATGATGATGAGGGTAAGGCAGCCGACGGCAATGAACTCTAGGGTTTTGTGTGTGTTTTTGAAGGAAGACATGCATGTGGGTTAGTATATATAACGCAAGGTGAAGGGTTACGGTTTGGGTTTGGGTCTTGCGGCCGAGAATCTTGGGTTGTTTGTTTTGGGTCTTGATCACGTGGCCGAGGGACTAGAATGGTTGGTTTGGCCGATTAGTTTGAGTTGGATTGGGTTTGGTTTTAAACAAGATAAGTTTGCGGTCTTGGGTTTGGTATCGACCGAGAATGGTTTGAGTTGTTCACAAAGGGTTTGCGGCTTGATCTTGTAGCCGAGATAGGTTTGGGTTTAAGGTTTGATCTCGGTTTGTGTTTGCGATTTCGGTTCCGTTCATATACATATTTATTATACATACATATATAACTAAAAATCCACACAACACACAACACGTATTTAATTCATGCATACTTAGCATATATATTATTCGACAATTATCACGTGTAAGTTATCCGAAAAACCCGAGATATCACAGTGAACCCGATTGATGCTTCCCTCATGATCCGTCCGGTTACGATGGATGAGGTTAAGAAAGCCATGTTTTCTATAGGTAATGACAGAGCTCCTGGCCCGGATGGTTACACTGCTGCTTTCTTTAAAGTTGCTTGGCCGATTATAGGTAATAATGTTTCTATGGCAATCATTGATTTCTTTAATACAGGCAGATTACTGGGCCAAATCAACCATACTCTTGTTTCGCTAGTGCTGAAGAAACCCTCGCTAGTTACGGTTTTTGATTATCGTCTGCTGCAACGTATTATTCAAATGTGTTAGTAAGATTATTGTTGACCGTATAAAGGGTGTGCTCCATCAGGTTGTTAGTATCAACCAATCTGCTTTTATTCCTGGTAGGAAAATCTCGGATAACATCTTGCTGACTCAAGAGCTTATGCATAATTATCATAGAAATTCAGGTCCCCCCCGGTGTGCTTTCAAGGTGGATATTCAGAAAGCTTATGATACGGTTGATTGGAGGTTCCTGAAAAACATTCTGATTGGGTTCGGTTTTAACACAAAGATGGTGGAGTGGATTATGGTTTGTGTTTCGACAACATCATATTCTATTTGTGTTAATGGGAATGTGCATGGTTATTTTAAAGGTAAGTGTGGCCTTCGACAAGGAGACCCGTTATCTCCTTATTTATTCATGCTGGTTATGGAGGTTTTGACGTGTATATTACACGATGCTTCTAGGATTGATACATCCTTCAAATTTCACAATAAATGCGAAGGCAGCGTATCATTAACATGTGTTTTTTCAGATGATTTATTCTTATTTGCGAGAGGAGATGTTGAGTCGGTGCACTGTGTTTTCAAGTGTCTTTCGAACTTTTCGAACATGTCCGGTCTAGTTCCTAGTATTCAAAAGAGCACGGGTTTTTCTGTAATGTGCCAGCTCATGTTAAAAACCATATCTTGTCTTTCATGCCGTTTATGGAGGGGTCTCTCCCAGTAAAATACTTGGGGGTTCCTCTTATTTCTTCTAGCCTTGTGTACAAAGATTGTAGTGCCTTAGTGGAGAGGTTGGATCAACGGATTTCAAATTGGAGGCATAAACTTCTTTCGTTTGCCTGCAGCTTATAAACTCTGTTCTTTCTTCAATGCATATTTACTGGTCTTCAGTTTTTATCCTGCCTAACCGTATCATTCAAGATCTGGAAGCCAAAATGCGAAACTTCTTATGGTCTTCGGATGGCTCCTATCACAGGGGGAATGCTAAAGCTTCCTGGAAGTCTATTTGTGTTCCAAAGTACGAGGGTGGCTTAGGTATTCGTCGTATTGGGGATGTTAATAAAGCGCTTATGTCTTCACATATTTGGAGCATTCTGGTTAAGCATGATTCTCTTTGGGTTGCTTGGATTCATTCGTACAGACTTAGAGGTAAAAGCTTTTGGATTTGTAAGTCGGTGGTGAATTGTTGTTGGAGCTGGCGGAAAATATTACAGCTTCGGCCGTTTATTAGAGAATTTGTTTGGTCCAAGTTGGGTGATGGTAGCAATACTTCAGCTTGGTACGATTCATGGTGTCACTTGGGTCCACTTGGTAACTTCTTGACTCCTAGAACCATCTCAAATGCAGGCTTTACTCTTAATACTACAGTTCAGGAGATTCATGTTAGTGGTGTTTGGAAGTGGCTAGTGGCGTGGAGGGATATGTTTCCGGTTTTAATTCAGCTAGATGATATCCATACAGATTCGAATAGGTCTAATCACCTCCTATGGAAGGATGATAATGAGTTAGTTCAGTACTCTTCGTCTCAAGTGTGGCATTCGGTTAGACAGAGAGCAGCAGAGGTGGATTGGGTCAAGTATGTTTGGTTCTCGCAGTGTATTCCAAAACATGCTTTCTTTATGTGGCTGGCGATTCGTTGTAAGCTCCTCACTCAAGATAAAATTGTGCAATGGGATATCTCAAGAAGGAAAAATATGAATATGATGTGTTGTCTTCTTTGCTATGCTGATGTTGACTCCCATAACCATCTGTTCTTTGATTGTAACTACTCAACTCAAGTTTGGATCACGGTTCATGAAAAGGGGATATGCGTACTGTTGGCCCAGAGTGGGATGCTATCGTTGAATGGCTGGGGGCTCGGGTTAGGTCTAAGTCAGCGACCAACTATGTTAGTAGGCTTATTGTGGCTGCTGCGACTTATTTCATTTGGCAGGAACGTAATGCGAGACTTTTCAAGAACCAGACGAGACCGCCGGATGTTCTAAGTGATATAATTTTGAAAACGGTTCGATATAAGCTAATGGGAGTCAAGTTCAAGGATTGCTACAAGTGCGAAGATTGCCTGATACATGGGAGATTTATAGCAACCGATTGGAAGATGAAGTAGGCTGATTATTTATTAGTTTTTTTTTCTCCAGATTATTGTCTAGTAGTTTGTTTTCAATGTTCTTGGTAGTCTAGTGTGTTTTGGTTTTTTTGGCTTACATTCATGGGGAATTCCCCATGTTTGAACTAGTGTGGGCGTTCCACGCTACTTGTTTTTTTGGTTTGTTTATATATAAAATCACCGGGTAACCCTTTACCCAAAAAAAAGAGTGCAACCATCTGTTGCTGAAACAAACTTTCAGCCCAGACAGGGGGGTTGCGCCACGCGACGGTATCCCCCCAAGGCGTCGCGCGTTGCCAAGCCTCCAACGAAGTTTCAAAACTGGCAGAACATGCCCCTGCACATAGTTTTGATGATTTTTGACGCTTTTATCACTTTTTAACCCAATATTTAGGCTTTATAAGGATTCTAAAGCATATGTGACTTTAAATATGCCCAAAAATGTCGTGGATGACGGTTCGTTCGGTTGTATGGTTGCGTTATTGCTTATTTACGACGAACGCTATAACGAACACGAAAATGACCGGAAATTTTGCAACGATTGCTATTTTTGCATTCTCATTAATAAAATACATGATATTATTGATTTCAAAAATATATGTGGTTCGTATGTTGAATACGGACCAACAGACTTTCACAGTTTGACGAAAATAGTCCCTGAATTTGTATAAGCGTGCTTTTGCATACGAAACCCCTCAAAACTTATTTCTAAGTTATGTAAAGGGTATTTAGGGTATATTTAGCTTATTTCCTTGTCCAAGAGTGTACGTTGCGTTAAACTGATTACGTTTGCATACCAGTTTACGATTTTACTTCCAGAAATGGTTTGAGAGTTTGAAATTGTACAAGGACTTAAAGCATGCAAATGTCACATGAAATTATAAAATCGTGGAAATGAAACACAAGATCTCATTGGTTTCGAAATTGTTCGGGATTGTACAATGATTGAAAAGGCACAAATGTCATAGTCTCCCCTACTTCAGGAAATTTCGTCCCGAAATTTAATTAGAGGAAACTTGTGAGGGAGGTTGTGGATATTTCATCTTCATTTGATCCTCTCGTTTTCCCAAGTAGACTCTGGGCCACGTTAGGATTTCCAGCAAACTTTGTTAATCGTATTCGTCTGTTGTTTCTAGGAATAAGTTTAAATCCGGTGATTTAAACTTCATTCCAACAGACAGGTGTACGACATTTCCAATTGTACTAGGCCTCAAGGGAGCCATGTAATTGTTAGAGTGGTCTTTTGTTGTAGTAGAATTTGAGCAAAGATAGATGCAAATTCCAACTATCACTCAAGTTAATCACACAAACTCTAAGCAATTTCGCAAGTGTTTGAATTGTCTTTAGAGCTTATGAATTTGAAAAGGGTGTGAATTTGAAAAGGGAATTGGAGTTTCAGAGTAACGGATGAAAGAATGTTTTATAGAGGTTTCCTATGAAGACTATTATAGGAAATCGATGTTTGTGCTCGAAGTTGGAGTTGGAAAGTGCATTAAAGGTTTTGTGAACTTGATAACATCATTGGTCAAGGTCCAGAACTTCTAGTAACTTAAATAACGCCACGCTTGCAATGTAAGAAGGAACACTTATATATAGGAAGTACCAGCGGCGTAGCCACCATGCCCTTATTACATTGTTCCCGTATCGTTTATTCTTATCACTATAGGTTCTTTACACATGACAAAACTTGCTATGGTTTCCTATGCACCGAATTTTATAATTATGTGTGCACCCATAATTACTCAATTCTTTGTATAATCCGCATAGTTCATTTTGTGATGTGCAGGGGGAAAAATCAAATAAATTCATAGAAAACATTTAAACATAACTCGTCTAGACAACCCACGGGTCTCTTTAACTTTGATCAAATAATGGTTTGGAATAGTACTTTGGAATCCAACGGTCGAACTATTTGCATAGAAAATCACATTAAGGATTTAGGATAGTACTTTGGGATCTAGAGATCTAACTATTTGTATAGGAAAATCAATCATGGATTTGGGATTTTTGTTTATTTCATCACCAAAAATTGTATAGAGACATATTGCATAAGACCAATTATAGACTTATGAAAGTACCCTTAGGCATCCAATCAAGGATTTAAAATGGTACTTCAAGTATCCATTTAGGGTAACTGGAGATTTGTACTTTGTTTCTTTAAAGAAACGTGTACATAGTATTTTCGTAGTGGGTTCAGTTTGGTGTCTTTGGTTTTCTTGTTTGGTTTCTTTGGTTTTCTTGTATAGTCTCATCAGATGGTTTCTTGTCTCATGTGAGGAGAAGTTTACCCTTCTTGACTTAAGAGTCATTTAGGGTAGCTGCTAGTTCAATGGCCTGTCTAACTGTAGCGGGATTGCTACCAATGACTATGTCCTGAATTGGGTCAGGGAGGCCACCGATGTACTTTTCGATTGCTTTATCCAAAGGCATAACCATAGTAGGACATAGCAATCTTAGCTCCTCATATCGGTCAGTGTAGGCATGATGTTCTCCACTATCTTGTTTAAGATCGTGGAACTCATTCTCAAGTGCCCTCTGTTCATGACGTGGGCAGAATTCTTTCATCAAGAGAGTTCTAAGCTCTTCTGACGTTTGAGCAATTGCTAAACCAGCACCTCTATCACTCATAACTCCGTTCCACCACGTGAGTGCTCTCTTTTGGAAAACACTCGATGCAAACTCTACTTTGCGCTCATTCAGACACTGAACATGGCAGAAAGTGCTCTCGATACTCTAAAACCATTGTAGGAGCCCAGTAGCTCCCTCAGACCCACTAAAGTTGAGTGGTGTGGCACCTGGCTATTAAGGTTGTACTGTACAAATGTAACACGTGTCATGAATGAATAAAAGGCTGTATTTGATTATTTATGATGTTTATATATGGTATTTGATGTGTTGGTAAATCCAAAGTTTGATAATAATTATGATGGCAATTTTAAGATAAACGCTTATCGCGTAACGGATAAAATGCGAAACGAACGCGGTGACCGCCCGACTAATGTTAAAATCCTACAAAATAGTCTGTTATGATTAAAATAATATATTTAATCATATTCGCGAGGAAAAATAATTTAAAACTCTAAGAAACTTCATTTTCCGAGTTTAAACGCGTACTTCGCGATACTACACGTATCTGACAAAATACTGTCAACATTGCCAGTTACAGCAACTGATAATTATTTCACTAATAAAATGGCAAGTTTATTTCTATAGAATGATAAAAATAAATTAAAACGCTTAAAATCCCTATTTTTGCGAATTTAAGCGCGTACTACGCAACACAGCGCGCATACTGCCAAATACAGACAACGTAGCCGGTCCAGACAAATAAAATATTGATCAGTAATATTTTGGTGAGTTTATTTTTATAGAGCGTTAAAATAATTTAAAACGCCTTAAAATGTGATTAAAACGCTAGATAAAACACCCGGTATCCAGTTAAATACCAGTTTTTGCCCAATATAGGTTATATATGCATGTATGCGTGTATATATGTGTGTGTAGAGGGTATATGGCAGCCATATATCCCACTCTCTCTCCTCTCTCTTGACACTTGTTGGTCTTGGAAGATGCAAATGATGATTAAATCTTTTTGCATATCTTCCATAATCTACTCCAAATCCAAGACGCAAATCAAAAACCAATTCACTCTCTCTCTCCTTCTCTCTAAGGCTTGTGGCTGAACACCCCCTCACACACATACATTTTCAAATTTCAATCCATTTCTTGAAGATTCAAGGGCATTTGAAGGTGTTTCAAGGTGTTTTGAAGATCCAAAGGTGTTTCCAAGCAAGAATCAAGCTCCATACCCATCATACCTTACTAAAAACCCATCAAAAACAAGAAGGTATAAAATTACTTGAAAAACTTTGTTCTTGATTCTTGATGAGTTTTGATGAAGATGGAGGTTTCTCTTGTTCTTGGATTTAAACATAAACATTGAACTAAAAACAAATGGGTTTTGAAAGAAAATAAAAATGGATGAGTGTATGTATGTATACATAACCGTATGTATGTGTGTATATATGTTTGAGATGAGTTTTTGATTTTGGTAGATTCTTGTTGATATGATTCATGGAAGTTGAATGCATGTATGTTTAAAGGTTGTCATATGAAGTCATGTGATTTGAAAAGATGAATAGGTGAGATTTTGGAATCATATGTATGTATATATATAGCCGTGTATATATATATATATATATATATGTATGTATGTATATATGCATGCATGTAAATCTTTGATGTTAATAAATTTAGATGTGTAAGAATATGTGTACATGTCTTGCATTTAAAAGAAATGATTGATGATGATAATATGAAGATGATTATGTTCTTGGATGAGTGAACACGAAATAAATGATTGTTAATGTGTATGAGGAGTACATGCATGTTGATGAAGATATGATATGTGTGTATTAAGTGCTTGTACATAGGCATGCATGTGGATGAATGATCATGAAATGATGAATAATATATGGTATGAAAAAGATGATTTTTAATCAGGTTATAAACACTAAAAATATTATTATTGAAGTGTAAAAATGGCATAAAACTTGGTCATAAGTTTACTAGCTTTGCATTTTAGTACATAGTGCTTAAAGAGTTGTAAAATGTACGAAATCACATGATTTATGTGGCTTATACAAAAATTGCACTAATCGGATTATAACCATCATTTAATCAGTAAATAATTTGTATTGTGTTAAAATATCAAGTCGTTTCGAGTTCGGATGGTTATAGTAATGTTTGATGCAAAACTATGTGGTAAAAACGGTAAAAATCGCCTTTTTAGAAGATTTTTATGAAACTGCTTTAGATCAGTAACTAAACTGATATTTTTGATACAAATGTAAGTATTTTAACTTATATTAAGTTTATTTGGTGTTTGGTTACTTATACGTGACTTCCGACGCACGAAAATATTACCGAATCACTAAAATACGCGTCTTACAGTTTACACTAGAATGGGTTGTTTATGGGTGAACCTTATGTGTATAAATGTGTTATGTGATTTAAATATGTGTATATGATAATATGATAAGTGTTGACATGATATCGGGAATTTAGACTATGCATGTACACTTGTTTGTTTAAAGCGATAAAGTCGGTGAAGTTTGCGTTAAATGTGTAACTTATTTGTCGAGCATGAAAATTGATACATAGGTTAACTTAATAAGTTATTTCATGTATGCATGCTTTAAAAATGATAAATGTATAAGTTAACGAATTTTCGCGTGTTACAATATTGAATATTTGTGTACGTTTATGTATATATATTACGACGCGCAAATCGTAGATATATAGTACTTATAAACAGGAGTGTTAATGGATATAACATATTAAGGGGACCAATAAAATCGTTCAAGTTGCAAAATCTAATATATATATATATTACAATGCCAACATAATAAAAAAATGATGACTTTTCGAGAAAATCTCAAAGTTATGCGAAAATCTAAGATTTGGAGAAACATAGGAATTTTGTGATATATTGATTGATTAATCATTCCTACATATATTAGGACGTATAGAAACAATTGTGGGATTGCGCTATTTGTAATACGCACCCAAAGGTGAGTGTCACTAAACCCCTCTTTTTACTGTTTTTACAACTGTTTTGGGGGTGAGTGTCACTAAACCCCTCTTTTTACTGTTTTTATAATTGTTCTGGGGGAGAACACACCTTAAAAAGGATAAGTATACATTTTTGTATAAAATATACCTTTGATTAAACTATGGATGTATTTTCATGGAAAATATATGGTTTTAATATAAATATGTTTCGGGGAGAAACGGATTTTGGATAAATGTGAATATATGTTTTGGGGAGAAACTGGTGTTATTACGGTGTTATGGGATAGAACGACCGTGTAGATTTAAAATGTTTAAACTAAAGTTGTAACGAATTGGCTCGGTCTCAAGGGAGTAAGTATCGTTTTAGGCTTACGTTTCGGTGGGGACACTGGGGATTCGTACAACATGTTACATTAAATTTATCATTTTAGTAAGATATTTATATTGTTCATAAGTTGGCACCTTGTGTGACCCACTGCGGGCACTTAGCGCGAACTTAGCCATTTAATCATTAATATGGGTATGCGTGGAATTGTTGATAGATCTATCGGGTTAACCACCCCGTCGTGACCGGTAGCTCCGCGTCAAGTCAAGCGACGAATTTTAAATTCTGTTATTGTCTAGCGTTGATTATGTCCTTATTGTCAATATGTAGTTCGTATTGTCTTGCAAACATACGAGTCTAAACACTTGATGCTATTAATTTAATATGTGTAAACCCTGGGAACAGTCGGGGATATCACTATGGTTTAGGAAATGCTGGTGATGACTGTCCCACCCCGACTCGCAGCGGAAGACAATTGCAGGGTGCGGCAGACACATGATAATTCCCCATAATTTAAAAACATGATATTATAAAAGGAGGGAACATCGGTTACAACATACTCAAAGTATCAAATTACAACCCATAAGTTTAAGTGCGGTACTACGAGCCACTACATCTTTTATTATGCTACTGTCCGCCTACTCGAACCCTTCCATCACGCACATTCCTCATTCCTGTTTAGTTTTACCTAAAATGCATGTTAGTTTAAAAGGGTCAGCAAAACGAGCTAGTGAGTTTCACTGCTTTGGTTGTTTCGTAGCAAAATGCTTTAACAAGTTTAATTGCACAAGTCACAGATCGTAGATGGAATTACACGTGTGTACAAGTGAAACCTTGACTGTTTTAACTATGTCGTGTCACGTTCTACACCTCATCACACCCAGGGCCGTGTCACCACAAACACCTCAGCCCGTCGGGCCGTGTCACGCAGACACTCCCAGCCCACCAACTGTGTCACGTGCAGTTCAACGCCCCATAGCAGTTATGCCTAACAACATAACCAAGTTTAGGACGTGTGCAGTTGACTGTTTGCTGGCACATAGCTCGGTCATTGCAACTGGGTTTGTCAGACCAATAGTACTATCCACGGCTTACGTTAATCACTTGTAGTGGGGTAGTTCGTGTGTTAGACAATTCACATCATGATCACAAGTTGGTGCAATTATCACAGTTTGTAACATGCAAATCACCCCAGAAAATAGTAAAACAGTTTAAAAGTGGGGGAGTGAAACTCACATTGAAAGTAGTAGTCCCAAACAAAGAGTAGTCAATCAACTAGATGAACTTTAACAACACGAGTGCAAGTAGGTACTCAAATCAGTATCTAAGTTGGTTATGGTTATAACTTGGACCTGGTTATGAGTTTTCACCCTGGATTGAGCCTATAGGACACTATTATGGTGATGGTTGTCAGGGTAGTATCAGTTTCTAGTTTGGCTTCCGGGCATCGTTTCGCGAGCCAGCCAAAGTTAGATGTTTGACACGTTTGATAATGGTACAGAAATTCCATTAGTGTCACCATGTTGTTACTTCAAAAACATCTACTTTTGATTAAGGGAGTTTGGGTGTTTGGGGAGTCTAGTTTGCCCAAAATTGAGTTTCCGTTTTCGCCGTCGGGATTCTCCCGAACGGTGGTGGAACACACCCAGAGTGTCTAGCTTACCCTGGAACTTCCCAGAATACCCCCGGTGTTCCACTTATAGTCACAATAGGGTTTGATTCGTTCCCAGTTCTGGCAGGTTCGTTGTCTGGTAAACTGTCGACCTAAGTTAAAAGAGGCGTTTTAAAAGCCGAAAATCCCATTTGATCTACGTAGTTTATAAAATTCTGGAATTTTTTGTAGTAATCAGTAATAATATATAGATTCAGGGAAATATATTTTGGGAATTTATAAAGTTATTTTTATAACTTAAATAATTTATTTGTAAAACAGTATTTAACCGAATAATTCACATTACTTATCATCCAATGTCTAAAAATTTTCAAAATATTCCAGTAAGTCCCTCATATGTCCAGGAACTTCCATAAAAAATTTGGGATTTTTCCAATTTCGTTTCAATGCGTTTCCGGCTATCGAAAACTCCCAAAAAACGCGGATTTTTAATCCGAATCAAAATTTAGTCAACAGACTCCCAAACTTCCCAGAATCCTCTCTACATGTCCCTAGTGTTTCTGTAATTTGGTGATTTATTGATTCCATTTGGTATTTTTTTCGAATTTCCTTCAGTAAAACAGTTAACACTTCACCAAAAATCATAGAAAATTCCAAAAATTCTAAAATTTTACGTGGACCTTCTTGTCAATACCCTACATTACCACACCGAATTTCAGCTCAATCCAAGTATCACAGACCAAGTTATAGTCAAAACAATATTATGCCATAGTTATATGGATGTTTTATTTACCACACCAAATTTCAGCTCAATCAAAGGTTTCGGGTGATATACCTAACGCAAGTTCCGTTACCGTAGGTTTTATTTTAGTCCAAAAATGTGTGGGTGCTATATTCAGTACCTACACATCAAGTACAATCCAAACAAGCCGTAGTTCATGTCAATCAAGCTTTGTTTCACTGTTTTTCGGTTAATCGAATTGTTATGCGATTTTAGTCGACAAGGTGTTGAGAAGGGTATCAAAAGCCGATTTTTGTGGTCTTGGCTACCATATAACACCAGGGAATTCACAAGGTGTTCTTATTCAGCCAAGAAACTTGTTTAAACCCTCCAAAATCATGGATTAAAAAGGGTTTTTCGTTTATAAATCATGTTTAATCAAGAAATCACAATCAAAACCATATGAAACATGGATTATACCTTGGATTTAGTTGTGTTATGAAGGTGATCAGCTGAGATTAAGAAGAAGAAGAAGAGCAGAATTTTTGGAGAAAATTAAAGAAAAAATGAAAAAGAAATTAATATAAAAGGGGGGTTTCACATGTGGGGTACCCCTACCCCACCTTATGCTTTGTCGTGCTTCGTTTTACGTGTTAAAAGATGATGTGTATCTTCGGTTTTGCGTTTAGGTTCGTTTTCGGGTCCCATACACGTCCCTGATTTGCAAAACGGACTCCGTTTTTCGCGTTTTTAGTGTTAAAAGATTCGGTTTTAAAAATCCCGCATAACCGTCTTGAAATCCGAACCCAGTTATGTTTTAATCCTAAAAGCCTCATATTAGGGTAGTTTAAGTGTTTTTAAGCTTGATTGACCATTCCTTGCATGTTTGGTTGCCTTTTGTTATATTCAAAACGAGGCGTTTCCCTACCGGGAAGCTGCTTCGTTTTGCGTGCCTGAGCTTCGATTGGCTTCAAATCTTATGTCATGGTCTATGGCATATAACTAAGATGTTTTGTGAACTCAGAATCTTAAATAGCCCTACCAATGGCCTGCCCATCATTGACAAATGTTTAATGCTCTGTAAACGGAAAGCTCCCGTTTAAAACGTTGGTTAGTCCTTGCTAAGGACACCAACCTTGTATCGTTGGCCCTTAATAGTGTCATGTTAACCATGACGTGCTCTCGGATTCCTCCGTGACATAAGAGATATCGTTTAGGATAGCACAAAAGTCATGCATGTGCTTAGGGTTTTCGCACAATTAATGTATTAAGCATGCTTTAAAGTTTAGGACCATTCAAAGTGCAACTGGTTTCGTTACGGGTATCACAATGACTGACCCTTGGATTTTTATAAAGGAAATTAAATAGACTTTCTAAAATTTATATGGATGTTTTATTTATAAACACATAATATGAAAGTTTTCCATTGTGTGAAAATTTATATGGATCAAATTAATTATATTTTGGTATATACATGAACTCACCCTCCATTGTGTTGACACTTGATTTTAATGTGTTCTTCAGGTACTTGAGCATGGCTTCGGGAATTATGGCGTATCTTGTGGTGGTTGATGCGTGGTTGTTTTGAAAATGTTTGGACAAACTTTTAAAACTTTGGGACCTATGTAATAAGATCCATAAGGATCAAAACAACTTAAATGTGATGTGGTTATGACGTACTTTTAAGCTTTATATTTTAAAAACTATGTTTTAATTAAGTTAAATGTCAAACATTAACAATGCATCATTCGACAAGATATTTATGGGCACCATCTTTCGTCACCATTACGTTTGTATTTCCGCTGTGACGTTTTGGGGTGTTACAAGTGGTTTAGCCGAATTGAATTGTTTAACGTTGCACGGAGCAGGTGCATTGTTGTTGTTGTTGTTGGCTTGGTTTAGTTGGGTCACAAGGTTTGGGAGTATAGCAGCCATCTGTTGAGCAATTAAAGCCGCCATTTCGGTGTCTTGAGTAGCGTTGCGACGAGGAGGCATTCTAAAAGAGAAGGGGAGAATATGAGAGAAAACGAGTGAGATTGATAAAGGATAGTCAAAATGAATGTTAAAAATATCGACGAAGTAGAAGGACTGTGATCATTTGTTTGTTACTTAAAACAAACAACCAACAAAATGACTAATCAAAGTAAATGGGTTTTTATAATGTATCGCGAAGACATGCTTTAGCCTATAAGTGGACACTCACCCTAAGAGTTCCCAGGTAAGAGTGACTGGTCCGGTGATGCGGATTTGTACAAACACTCTAGCCTTAGAAAGAAAACTCAGGGTACAAGCATTCACCCTTCCGCATTGCACATGTTCACATTATTAAAGCCCAAACTTTGACTAGATTTTGAAACTTTGAAGGCATAAAGCCTAAAAACAAATCATCTAAGGATAAATGATTTCTTGTGAAGTTTTGGAAAAAAATTTGACTTTCAAGAAGGTATTATGCTTTGTTTTTGGTAATCACCTAAGGATAGGTGATGGTAGTGTTTTAAGAATCTAAACGCAAGATAACTTGCGTTAGGGTCCTAGGAAGGTTATAGACTAGGTCAAAAGTATTACTAATAACCTAATTCCCTATAACCATGGCTCTGATACCAATCTCTGTAACACCACGATCGCGTAATACAACAAACCGCGGCAGAAACATCGGGGAATCACGTAACAGGAAATTGTATCACAACACATGGTATTTAAAGTTTTATTTTATTGAATTAATATGTTATATTGTTTTGAAATAAAGGAAATATAATACAATCAAATTTGTCTTTGAAGTTTTAAAGTCACTAAGGCCCGCGTCCATCCTATGTGAAGTATGCAATCAAATCATCAAATAATAGTACCTGAAACATATGTGAAAATAAAATGTCAGCATAAAAATGCCCGTGAGTAACATAGGTTTTGTGATTTAGATTCAAGGCTTTGGATATTTAAGATAAAAGATTATACGGTTTCAAAAATAGCCATAAATCCTTGATAAAAAAAATTGGTATCTAAAATACTTTGCTTTAAAAAGAGATTTGTAGTATAAACAAAAATATACTTTGGTTTTGGAATAATAGATTTGATAGTATATCAAAACATACTTTAGTTTATGAATAATAGAATTTGTAGTATATCAAACAATTTTTGTAGTATATCAAAATATACTTTTGGTTTATGAATAAGAGATTTGGTAGTATATCAAAATATACTTTGGTTTATGAATAAGAGATTTGGTAGTATATCAAAATATACGGGTATCCCCCCAGGGCGTCACGTGTCACCATGTCTCCAACGAAGTTTCAAAAATGGCAGAACAGGCCCCTGCACATAGTTTTGAAGATTTTTGACGCTTTTAGCACACGTTAACCCAATATTTAGGCTTTATAAGGATGCTAAAGCATATGTGACTTGATTTATGCCCAAAAATATCATGGATGTCGGTTCGTTCGGTTGTACGGTTGTGTTTTTTGCTTAATTACGACGAACATTATAACGAACACGAAAATGACCGAAATTTCACAACTCATCAATAAAATACATGATTCTATGATTTTATTGATTACAAAAATATATGTGGTTCGTATCTTGAATACAGATCAACAGACTTTCGCAGTTTGACGAAAATAGTCCCTATATTTGTATAAGCGTGTTTTTGCCATACAAACCCCTCAAAACTTATTTCTAAGTTATGTAAAGGGTATTTAGGTTATATTTAGATTATTTCCTTGTTCCGGAGAGTACGTTGCGTTTAACTGATTACGTTTGCGTAACAATTTAGGATTTTACTTCCATAAAAGGTTTGAGCGTTTGAAATTGTACAAGGACTTAAAGCGTGCAAATGTCACATGAAATTTTACAATCCTGGAAATTAAACACAAGATCTCATTGGTTTCGAAATTGTTCGGGATTGTACAATGATTGAAAAGGCACAAATGTCACAAAACTTAATTGATGGTAGAACTTATTGATAGATTTTGTGGGGTGATAGAACTTAATTGATAGAGTTTATTTCGTAAGGACTTATGTGTCCAAACTTAATATCTTGTATTTATACTCAGTGAATGCAATGCAAGTTTTCTCTCGGTGTGAAACAAAAACCCTTGCTACTGTGTGATAATGTATAATAAACATATTAACTTGATCACTAAAACACTAAGTTGTTTGGACACATAGGGTATTGCAAACTCTACTTTTATACTTACCAACATTTAACATACATTAGGTCACGTGTAACGGACCTAACACTTAGGTAACGTGTAAACACATGTTAACATTACCGAGCAAACAAAGGTGAGTTCACTACTCTTTCACAAGCATGCGTCCCGGGGGACAAACTACTATTCCTATGAGGAATACTTTTCATAAACGTATTAATTTAATTTCGATGGTAGTGAATAAACTCACTCTATCATGAAAGTCCCTACTTACTACCGACTAGTTGCCTTGGAGACAACGGGCTATTAGTTGATAGCGCTATTAGGCTTGACAACCTCACACCGTACCTGGGAGAATGGGCGTGAACTAAGGACCTTAAACGCATGGCCAATCATGATAGGCATTAATGAGGGTAAACAAACATACGTCCCTTTGGTATCGAGTTTATTAATGACATGTCTTTAAACTAAACACCTACTTGTTTTATGTTAAACAAAACTGTGAACTCGCTGGCTTTATCGCTGATACACTTTTTCTGCATGCTTGCAGGTCGTTAGATAATTCATGCATGGGAACTTGCAGTCTGAGGAGTTGGAGTGTCATAGGGCGTGATACTGGATTGCAAACATTAATACTTTACGTTTTAAAACATTTTGATTTCAATTGTTGAAATGTTTACCTTGCTTCCGCTGAACACTTACTATGATTGAAACGTTTAACTTAAGATTCACTATTCATGTTGGACATGGTAACTTGTTTTATATTATTTACCATTCATTCGACATGATTAGTGGCTAGATCCTGGTACGTCGCACGCCTCGCGGTAAAACTCCGCAATGATAATTTGGGGGGTGACAAATTGGTATCAGAGCCACTGGTTATAGTGAACTAGGTTTTAAAAAGTTTTTGTAAAACCAAACTATAACCGAATCAGTTTCGAAATACGCTCCTGATTGCAAGGTTCGTCTTTTATTATCGTAAACATTATACATTAACATATACATATGCATTGCATTGCATATAGTTACACAACATTATAATACGATTCCATATTTACCTATACATGTTATGGTAAATCAGAAGCATGGCATTATTTTCTTATATCTTTTGTGATCTCCATCGTTTTGACAACACTTTCTTTTGACATTCGAATTTGAGGATCTTTTAACACAAGTTAGGAGGACCTGGGGTAAACATGCAAATCGAATGATCAGTACGGGTGAACACGTAATAATAATTACGGTTGCATGTGAGTCCTAGTGAGATCTAGCATGAGTAAAGGATTCTGACCCATTATCCGACTTAATTGGGGACTCAACTATCCATAGGAGCCATAGCGATGATGGACTCCTACTCGATCATTATCCTCACTCTTTATGTTTTCCTTGTCTACTTATACTTCATATGGTATGCACGGTGGACATGCCAACATTGTTAAGACTCAGGCGGAGTTGACGGATCACATCAATACGCGAGTGGCAGAGGCTTTACTCGGACAACAAGCTAGTACGACACCTACAACAAGACGTTTCTTTTTCTTTATTAGTGTATTCAAACTCACATTCGTGCGTGTATGTTCTTTTCCTTACCACCACCTCAACCAGTCTTCTTCTACTAATCAGAATCAAGGCTCTAATCAGAACCAGGGCTTGTACGCTGGCAGACAACCGAAGTTTGATAAGTGTAACTACCATCACCAGGGGCAATGCGCTAGAACATGTTGAAGATGCAAGAAGGTAGGATATATAGCGAAGGATTGTAGAGCTCTATTCCCAAAGCAACAACAACGGAATAACAACAACACCGGAAATCATTATAACAATAACAACAACGGTGGAAATGGTGCTCGTGGGAGAGCATTCACTATTGGCGCAGGTGGCGCTAGGAACGAAAACAACATAGTGACCCATATGTTCCTTGTGAACAATCTTTTCATTTAAGTTTTAATCGATTCTGGTGCCGATTGGAGTTATATGTACTTGAAATTCAGTAGACTGTTAGGATCAACCCTGACACCTCTCAAAATCAAGCATATTGTAGAATTGGCTTATGGTTAGCTGATTGAAGCATCCCATATTCATGACGGGTGCAAACTCGATCTCCTAGGTCAAGTGTTTGACATTGACCTCCTTCCCATTACTCTTGGTAGCTTTGACGTAGTCATCGGTATGGACTAGTTATCCAAACACTGAGCTGAAATTCTTTGTAAAGAGAAAATCATTCGCATTCCGCTCTCTATTGGAGATTCTATCTATTCAAGGTCAACGGAGTGGTGCTACGGTTGGCATTATTTCGGCTATGAAAGCCCTGAAGTGATTACAGAAGGACCATTCGGCTATTCTAGCCCTAGTTACTGACAGTCAACTCGAGGAGAAGAAGATCGAAGACATTCCAGTCGTTCGTGACTTTTCTGATGTTTTTTCCCGAGGAACTTCCAGGACTACCCCCCCCCCCTGCATTGACAGGTGGAACTCCAAATCAAACTTACCCCTGGAGCAACTCCGATTGTGTAGTGACAATCGCGAACTCAACAAGGTGACAGTCAGGAATTGTTATCCTCTTTCTCGTATTGACGACCTGTTTGACCAACTGCAAGAGTCAAGCTTCTACTAAAAAAATTATCTAAGATCGGGCTATCATCAAATGAGAGTCTGAGAGGGAGATATTCCCAAGATAGCCTTCCGAACGCGGTACGACCATTATGAGTTTATGGTCATGCCACTCGGGTTAACAAACACACCAGCTGTCTTCATGGACCTTATGAACCAAGTGTATAAATCATATCTTGATGATTTCTTCATTATGTTTATCGATGACAAGTTACAATTTATCAAGGAACCAGTCGAAAACATGGACCGGGAAGTCAAGGTTCCTAAACACAGTCGAATACTTATTATAAGAGTTCGTGGGAACTCAAAGCGTGGACCGGAGTTCACCTGGAAACATGATGATCAGATGATGCTCAAATATCCTTATCTATTCAAAACTGCTGAACCTAATACTGATACGACTAGCGAATTTCGGGACGAAATTCCCTTTCAAGTTGGGAATGATGTGGTACCCGAGGAAAACCCATAGTCATCTTAACGTATCTTTTCACTTCTCTGTGACTGCTTATGTCACACCCTCAAAAATCTACCTGTGGGGTTTTACCGCGAGACGTGTGACGTACCAGGATCTAGCCACTAATCATGTTGAACTAATAGTAAATAATATAAAAAAAAACGACAGCGCCATGTCCAACATGAATAGTGTGACTCAAATTAAACGATTTAACAAAGTATATGTTTAGTGGAAGCAAATGTAAGTATCTCAAACAATTAAAAACCACAATGTTTAAAACGTAAATTATCAATGTTTGCATCAAGAAACACGCCCCATGACACCCTTAGCTCCTCAGACTACAAGTTCCCATGCAAGATATATCTAACGACCTGCAAGCATGCAGAAAAAGTGTATCAGCGATTAAGCCGGCGAGTTCACAGTTTTGGTTAACGAAAACAGGTTGGTGTCTAGTTTAAATACATGTCGTTAATAACTCGATACCGGGTGACGTATGTTTGTTTGCACTCATCAATGCCTATCAACATTGGCCATGTGTTTAAGGTCCTTAGTTCGCCCGTCTTCCCAGGTATGGTGTGAGGTTGTCAAGCCTAATAGTGCTATCAGCTAATACCCCGTTGCCTCCCAGGCAACTAGTTCGGTAGTAAGTAGGGACTTTCGTGATAGTGTTAGTGTATTAACCAACATTGAAATTAAACTACAACATTTATAAAAGTATTCCTCCAAGGAATAGTAGTTTGTCCCCCAGGACGCATGCCTGTAAAGAGTAGTGAACTCACATTTGTTTTGGTCGGTAAGAAATAAAGTGCAAATAGTAGCGAAGACGATCAACCGTGTCCTAAGATGGTTTTCAAGAATATTAGGGGCCGTTTATATAATTCACACAAGTCCTACACGTATCTAGCAAATAACATACGTACAAGTTGTCACAAGTATATTACCGATATGTTTCAAACACATGTTCACAATATAACCTATGACGTGCGACTACACCATTTATACAATTATTTAGCATGTGTGAATATAAAACTAAAAAGTTTGACAATTATACACTTATAATCATGCATAGCAAAATTAACTGAAAATAGGCTCTTTTGGGGTGTCCGTTTACCATACTTACGAAACCGAAAAAATTATGATATTTTTATATGATGTGCCGCTCAGAGGGCTTGGCCATGTGTTATATAGATATTTAATAAAAAATCTTTTACTAAGCAGCAATCAGATTCGTCACTTTCTGACTGCAGTCACGGAAAAATTCACTTAAAAATCCTCGGTTATCCAATTGACGTAATTCCAGTTGGAGGTTTTTGGAATCACCTGGAAGTACCTACATTAAATATTTTAGATCATAACAAATTGATTATTACATTCATAATGGGCTGCAAATTCTGCCAGAAAACACAGCCTGAACTTCGATACGGAAAAATTCATAAAACATTAAATTTTCATTGAAAAAATGCAATTCCAGTGGGGTTTGAAAGAGTTTTCCTGGAGGTTTATCTTAGACTCAAGAAACACATGTTTTTTTAAGTTTTGCACACTTTATAGCCAATACAAGTCGGCTGTAAATCTAGACAGAATCTGTTTTCTTTCAGCTTTCATCAAAAACATGTTCATACCACTAAAACACTATTTTCAGCAATCAAAACCCCAAATAACCTCCCATATACAAATTTAGAATAAAATTTCATCATCAACATCAAACATAATCAAAACCCTAGCATGCATACATGATCATCAAGTTACTATACTATCAAGAATCATTACATAAACATCAAAATACATGTTTTTAGCAAACCCTAACACGTATAAGATCATGTTTTCATGCATCAAGAATCAAAGCAAGATCAAGATTTCAAATCACACACATGTAATCGCAATATAACAACCAAGATGTGATTACCTGAAGCAAGCAAAGAGCCTAGAGACGGAGATGAAGATCAAACAAGCAAGATTAGGGTTCTTGGTTTTCTTGAAATCGCCGAGAAGGAGGGATAGGTGTGTGTGTGTGTGCGTACATGATTATGGGGGGAGGGGGCTAGGGTTTGGGTTTTTATTATTATTATTTTTTTAAAACTTTGATAAATGCACAAATGGTCCCCCATATTTTCAAGTTACAAACTTGGGTAAGAAAGTTACTAACATAACTTTGCATAATGACTCACAAGTCCCTCCATTTGCAAGGTTAAACCAAATTAAATTCGTGTGTTTGTAAATGGTAATTAACAGAAAAAAGGGTTAATGAGTTAACTTGAAAATGCGGGATGTCACATTATCCCCATGTTGAAAGAATTTTCATCCCGAAAATTTAGCATGCAGTCACTGAGTAAGCTAGTGCGGTTGAGCGTCTTCGGGGTGTCACAACTTATCAAATTTCGGGATGAAATTTCTTTCAAGTTGGGGATGATGTTACAACCGCAACTTCAGGTTAATACTTTAACCTAACCAAAGTTAATTTATACATACATTTATAGCATTGCTTTTAACTAGGGTTAGTTAAATCAGTCTGTTGTGGTAATTCGGGAATTACCGAAACACGCACAAGTTAGTACTCGAACGTTGATGACTAACACATATAATAATTACAATCGGACGGTTTATAGAAACTTATGTGTTCCATGACAAATACGTGAATTATATGCTTTAATCGTAAACTACAAGTTGTTATGTGCTTTGTGTGAAAGTTAAAAATTAGGGGTGTTTAGAGTTAATATTGAAACTAGAATAAAACTCCTGCAACCCTAATCGTTCCTCACAATCATGTACGGCTGTTATTCTTCTCAAATCCTTCTCTAATCATTTTGGCTTGCAACACAACTCTTCATCCTTAATCTTAGTCATTCCAATCCTCCTAGAACAAACACTAGATTGAATCTAAGGTATGTGTCTATGTGTTGTTGATAAGTTGCTCTTTTGATTCATCCAAACCCTAGACATGCAAACAATCATCTGTGTTTAATTGATCATGTCGGATGAATATGTATTTATTATTAAGTGTGGAACGAACGTATGATGCTGCTACATGTTAGAAATGATAATGCTACAATAGAACTGTTGAGTTGATGATCTGATTGGTAACATTGTTGAAATTAGGGTTTTAATCGTATACTATTCTTTGAAAATTGTGTTTTCGTGTTGGTTGTCCGCAGATAATTGTCAGACTTTGTGAAGTCACAAAATCCAAAGTTATCATATTCCGAGTTTAACTGCTTGTTCAACTTTGTGTGAGTCCGGGTTTGACAAGGTCCGGATTTGAAGAAGTCATATGATCCGAATTTATTGAGTTGAACATGTCCGAAATTGTTAGTTAAACATGTCCGAATTTTTTGAGTTAAACATGTCCGAATTTGTTGATGTTGAACATGTCCGAATTTGTTGAGATTGAACATGTCTGAATTCATGTATATACTTGTGGTCCGAGTTTAGATAATGCGTGTATAGAATCCGAACTTGTTTACATATATTTGATAGAGTTTGTGGGATGATAGAACTTATTAGATAGAGTTTGTGGGATGATAGAACTTTATTGATGATAGAACTTTATTTGATAGAGTTTGGGGGTGATAGAACTTAATTTGATAATAGAACTTAATTGATGATAGAACTTATTTGATAGAGTTTGTGGGATGATAGAACTTAATTGATGATAGAACCTATTTCATAGAGTTTGTGGGGTGATAGAACTTAATTTGATGATAGAACTTAATTGATGGTAGAACTTATTGATAGAGTTTGTGGGGTGATGGAACATAATTGATAGAGTTTATTTCGTAAGGACTTATGTGTCTGAACTTAGTATCTTGTATTTTTACTCAGTGAATGAAATGCAAGTTTTCTCTCTGTGTGAAAAAAAAACCATGGCTACTGTGTGATACTGTATAATAAACATATTAACCTGATCACTAAAACACTAGGTTGTTTGGACCCATAGGATATTGCAACCTCTACTTCTATACTTACCAACATTTAACGTACATTAGGTCGCGTGTAACGGCCCTAACACTTAGGTAACATGTAAAGACACGTTAACATTACTGAGCAAACTAAGGTGAGTTCACTACTCTTTCACAAGCATGCGTCCCGGGGGGACAAACTACTATTCCTTGGAGGAATACTTATCATAAAAGTATTAGTTTAATTTCAATGTTAGTTAATAAACTCACTCTATCATGAAAGTCCCTACTTACTACCGAACTAGTTGTCTTGGAGGCAACGGGGTATTAGTTTATAGCGCTATTAGGCTTGACAACCTCACACCATACCTGGGAGGACGGGTGTGAAGTAAGGACCCTAAACACATGGACAATGTTGATAGGCATTGATGAGGACAAACAAACATATGTCACTCTGATATCGAGTTTATTAATGACATGTCTTTAAAATAAACACCTACTTGTTTTATGTTAAACAAAATTGTGAACTCGCCGCTTTATCGCTGATACACTTTTTCTACATGCTTGCAAGTCGTTAGATAACTCATGCATGGGAACTTGCAGTTTGAGGAGTTGGAGTTTCACGGGGCGTGATACTGGATTGCAGATATTAATACTTAACGTTTTAAAACATTTTGATTTCAATTGTTGAAATGTTTACCTTGTTTCCGCTGAACACTTACTATGATTGAAACGTTTAACTTAAGATTCACTATTCATGTTGGACATGATAACTTGTTTTATATTATTACCATTCGTTCGACATAATTAGTGGCTACATCCTGATATGTCACACGACTCGCGGTAAAACTTCGCAAGTGGTAATTTGGGGGTGTGACAGTTTACAAGATCTATTAAAGTTAAAGCTCTACTGGAAACCAAAGGTCTTCTAAAGAGAACCTCTGCTAAAGAACAAAAGACTGTTAGAGTAAAGATCTGCTGAAGGCGAACAGAGGTTAAAGCTCAATAGAGGATATCTCAACAGATGCTATCAATAGAGTTTCTATTTGTAATTCAATATAACAGTGTTTAGTGCATGTACTGTTCTATTCATCACTTTGCTTCTTCACATTCTGTACGAACAAATAGGAGTGATCCGGCTGAGGGGAAATTGTAAATCTTTCATGCATACATGAATTATAATCTACAAAAGCATGTTAATGAAAGCAATATCTCATTTATTGTGATTCAGAGGTTTATCATTCCACTGCACTATTTCATCTTTGTTTATCTACATTCATTATTTCTTTTTAACTTTCACAACAAATCAAACTCAGATCCTAACATCACCCAGGTAAAGCAAACATTGTTGCTGATGCGCTTAGTAGGAAGGAGCGGGAAAAGCCTCTTCGTGTTCATGCTTTGGGTTTAACCATACGTCTGACCGTTCAGATTTGCAACGCATAGTGAGAAGCTTTAAGAAATGAGAATTTGAGGAGAGAAGGTTTAAGAGGTTTGGAGTATGAATTGATACCAAAAGCAGAAGAAGTGAGGTACTTCATGAACCGAATTTGGGTTCCGCTTAGGGGTAACCCACATGAACTGGTTATGAATGAAGCTCATAAATCTAGATATTCTATTCACCCAGGTTCTACCAAAAATGTATCAGGACATCAAAGAGTTGTATTGGTGGCCGAATATAAGAAAGATATTGCGGTGTATGTTAGTAAATGTTTGATGTGCTCAAAGGTTATGGCTAAACATCAGAAGTTGCATAGGCTTCTACAGCAACCATATGATTCCTAAATGGAAATGGGAGCATCTTAATATGAATTTTGTCACCAAATTACCCCGTACGTCAGATGGACGTGACACCATTTAGGTAGTTGTGGATCGATTGACTAAGTCTGCTCATTTCTTACCCATTAAGGAAACAAACATATCGGCGGAGATATCGCAGTTATACCTTCACGAGATAGTAGCCTGACACGGAGTACCAGTGCCAATTATCTCCGATAGAGATGGATGATTTGACTCCAGATTTTAGCGATCTCTTCAAGAGTCGTTGGGTTCTCGGTTATATATGAGTATTGCATATCATCCTCAAACGGATGGTTAGAGCGAGAGAATCATTCAAACATTAGAGGATATTTTGAGAGTGTGTGCGATAGACATCGTTGGAAGTTGGGATACTCATCTGCCATTCGCTGAGTTTCCCAACAACAATAGTTATCACGCGAGTATCAAAGCCGCTCTGTTTGAAGCTTTGTTGGAAGGAAGTGTCTATCACCCCTTTGTTGGGCTGAAGTTGGCGAGAGCCAACTAACTGGACCCAAAATCATTTAGGAAACCACTGGTAAGGTCGCCAGATTAAGGGAAGGTTGAAAGTTGCCGCTGATCAACAAAAGAGTAATGCAGAAAACCAAAGGAAACCACTATTTCAAGTCGGCGATCGTGTTCTGTTGAAGGTGTTACCTTGGAAAGATGTTGTTAAGTTTAGGAAAGGGGGAAAAGCTGAGCCCGCATTATATAGGTCCTTTCAAGAGCCTATCTAGAGTTGGATTAGTTGATTATCGGCTTAAGCTACCACAGGAATTGAGCGGAGTACATGACGTGTTTCATGTGTCCAGCCTGAAAAGTATCTGTCAAACGAGATACTGATCATACCCCCTGATGAGGTTCAAGTAGACGATAAACTGAGATTTATCGAGGAACTTGTTGAAGTTCAAGATTGGAAGATTCAGAAGCTTAGGAGAAGTTAGATTAAGTTGGTAAAGGTTCACTGTAATTCCAAACGTGGACCCGAGTTCATATGAGAATGACAGCACCAGATGCAACAGAAATATCCCCATCTCTTCCCGTCTTGTGGTAATCGAGACCTATAGTGTAAAAATTTCGAGAATGAAATTTCTAAAACTAGGGCAGACTTTGACACCCGGCTATTTTGAGTCTGTACCATACAAGGGTGACACGTGTTATGAATAAATAAAGGCAACATTTTATTAAATTTGGTGTTAATATATAGTATTTGATGTGTTGGTAAATTCAAATTTTATTAGAAATTATGTCGGCAATAATAAGATAAACGCTTATTGCATACCGAACAAAATGCGAATCGAACGTCGGTGACCGCCCGATTACTATTAGAATCCTAAAAATATTCCATCATGATTAAAATGCTATTTTTAATCATATCCGTGAGGAAAAATTAATTAAAACGCTTAAAAACTCTATTTTACGAATTTAATCGCGTACTGCGCAGTGCCGCGCGTATCTTACAAAATACAAACAACACGGCCAGTCGAGTGTCTTTCTCGTTTTTTACTTCTATGGTGAAGTCTGCAAGAACTTGCCCTAATTGTTGGCCTTGGCCTAAAAACCACGTTGTGCCCCTAACTCGATGGCCAACTTAGCCAATCTTCCTGAAATTTCTGGTTTAGCTAAGATGTGACCAATGTTATAATTGGTAAGAACATGAATGACATAACCCGAGAAGTATCTCGCAATTGCCTAGATGCGTGGACCAGAGCTAAGACTAGTTTTTCCATCATTGAATATCGAGTTTTGGGGTCATTCAGAGTACGGCTAACTAATAATCTGGAGTTTGCACGCCTTTGCGGTCGACCAGAAGGACGGCTCCAACCGCCTTTTCGGAAGCTGATAGGTAGATTATCAACGGTTCGTCTTTCATCGGAGCTATGAGGGTTCGGAGTTGTATCAAGCAGTCTTTCATTTCTTTGAAAGAAACCTCTTTTTTTGGGGTCCACTGAAACTTGTTCTTCTTGACAAAGTTTTGTGGTGTTTTAATGAAAGGGAATGACTTTGTTGTGTGATTGGCGAGGAAGCGATTTAACGCGGCTCATCGTCCTACCAAGGTTTGCATTTCCTTGATCGTCGAGGGTGACGGCATGCGCTCAATTTCCTGCACCTGTTCTGGATTTACATTGTATCCGTCTTTCGTAACAATGAACCCTAAGAATTTCCCTTCCTCTATGCCAAATGAATATTTTCTTGGATTGAGCTTCAAGTTGGCCTTGCGTAGCGTATTGAAGGTTTTCTCGATATTCTGCAACATTTGGTCTTCCTCTTTACTCATGATCACTAGGTCATCCATGTAAACTTATCGTCTCCAAACAACTCATTCATCATACGTTGGTACGTGGCCCTGCATTGTGTAGTCCGAAAGGCATCTTGGTATAGCAATACAAGCCCATTGTTGTGCGGAATGCGGTCTTATCTTCATCCTCTTAGACCATTTGGACTTGGTGATAACCTTTATAGCAATCCAGAAAGCAGCCAAAGAATTATTTTTTTCATCGATTTCAGATAGCGAATAGCAATCCCTTGGGCGCGTTTTGTTCAAATCTTTATAGTCAACACACATGCGCCACCCTCCATTTTCCTTTTAGGATCATCACTGGGTTTGCAACCCAAGTTTGGTAGCGCAATTCGCGTAGAATACCGGCGTTCACCAATTCTAGTACGTGGTGTCTCAGTACTACATTCTTTTATGGGCCTAAATTCCGTTTCGTCTATACGACGGCTTTAACATTTCCTAAAACATGTAAGTGATGCTCTGCAATATCTCTTGGGACACCCACCATGTCTGTTGGGGTCCAAGCGAAAATATCGATGTTTTTAAACAATAGTTGCTTCAAAAATGCGCGAATGTTATCGGAAAATCGAGTACCCCTGGGTGATTGTTTGCTATGGATATTTTAGGTTAAGGATCAACTTCTCCGGCTCTATGCGTGTAGTGGCTTTGCTTGTTTTAGCTGGGCGCGATTCTTTTGTTACCAACACTTCTGTACTTGCATAGATTATTGCTATCCCTGTTTCGGTTGGAAACCCGACTGCAGAATGAGGTCCTAAGCAGAGCATGTTGAAGTCTACTTGAGATTCTCGTCCTATGAGGACGTCCTAGCGCGAGTTGGCAGGTAACACCATGAAAGTGACATCTTCAGTTCGTGAATTCTTTCCATCTGATAGCAATACCGGGATTGAAATTTTGCCTAAAGGAAAGACAGCCTCGTTGCAGAAGCCCGTGAGAGGATAGTCAGTGGGCTCTAGGCGTGCCTTGTTTTTGAGTGTAGCTGGTTGAAGTATTGTTCGTATATAATATATGGGGTACTGCCGGATCGATGAAAATTTAATCAGTTTGGTAATGGCCGAATACTCTTGAGATTACAACAGGTATTTTTTCTCGCGCTCTGCCTCTGACGATGGGGAAAAACATGTTGTCCGCGCCATGTGTTATCTTACGTCCGCTTGTTGTAGTTCTTTTTCCCTTTCTTAGGACTGCCTTACACCATGTGCGTTTCTAGTCGACGCAGCTTCTTGTTGCCAGGTCCCTTGTCTCTGCGATTGTTATGGCGTGTGTCTTTTTTCACATTCTTTATTAAGTGTGTCAGCTTTCCGCTTTTGAGCGCGCTTTAATTTTCTTTCCTTAGACTTATGCAATCATCCGTTAAGTGACTCGAGTCTCTGTTATAGTCACAGAAAAGATTTGGGTCTTGCCCTTTTTTGTTACGCATATGTTGTGCAACTTTGTAACTGATGGTTTTTAGTGATAACACTTCGGAAGGATTTTGGTAAGAGGTTTCCATTGTCGTTCCCGGTTTCCTTGCTTGAACTCTTTCCGATACCCTATTCGATTGATGGTTGCACAAGCATCTTCTGTGGATTGGGCATTTTCGTTATAACCAGGCGCTTTCCAAGCAGAATTTCATCCTTTCCTATTACGTCGTTCGTTAGCGTGATGGTTACGACTGTACTGATGGCCTTCATCGCCGGTCAGGTTTTTTTTCCGTTTGCGCAATGATTTTTGATGCCGCAATGAATGTCTCCCAATCTTTCGGGCCTCCATCTCTTCCCCTCACTCTTCGAATTAAGTCATCACACCTAACAGCGCGCATGAAGTGCGCACGCATCAGCTCGTCGCCCATATTTCTGATCTCTAAACATTGTTTGTTATACCTCGTGATGAAGTCTTCGATACCTTCGTTGTCTTTACGCCAAATGTTTAGGACATCGCCTAGGTCTTTTGGTATATCTGCGTTGTTGGCTGAAATGTGACAAAAACTTTTCTTGAAAATTCATCAAGGACTTGATCTTTCCTGGAGGTAAACAATCAAACCATGTGCGTGTCGTTCCAACGAATGTTTGGATAAATAGATGACACCATGCTGGGAGTGACCATCCTTCTACGACTCCTACACTTGTAAACACTTGGATATGATCGTCTGGGTCTGTGAGCCCATTGTACTTCCCAACGTTTTGTGGCAACTTCGTTTTTTCCAAAGGAGCCATGGCAATTTCTCTGATGAATTTTGATTTTTCAGCTAGACCTTCTGGCCTTTAGCTCCAAGTGAAATCGTGTTCCACCGCAGGGTTTTACCTTGCGCGTGCGAAGGTTTATATGCTTCGTGGTTTAGTGGGAGCCTTTTAAAGACGCTTGTAGTGCCCCCTTCTTGGTAAGTTAGGTCATATTCATCTGACATTCCTTTGAATTCGTCTGTCATTCTGCGTGGACCTAGTCGGTCGCGCACGGGCATGCGCCCTCTGGATCATGTGAGATGGGTATCGTTGGGATTTCCCATGTGTTATACGTGTTGTGAGTACTGCTTATGTTCTGGTAACTATCTCTTGGGTGTTGCTTACTATGTTTCATGATGTCGCGCGCGAGGTTGTTTGTTGGTGTGATTCCGTGTCATAGCTAAACTCCCAGTGGAGTGACTGAACTCACGGTGATGTGTGTTGCACATGTGCTTGGAGCACTGGTGTTTGTGTTGGGAATTGGGCGTGAGCGCACATCTATATGCAGCCATGTTCACGAAAACTTGTGATTTAGCGTACCAGGACCCTGGTGTTTCTCCTTCTGATAAGGATGGGAAAACGGTATTAACGGTACTTGTTGTTGGTTGACCAGGACTTGTCTGTTGGTTTTCTCGAGTAGCACTACCAAAGACGTTAGTGAGTTCTGCTACTGTGAACTCCCTATCGACCTGCTCGTCCCTTTGATGGCCTTGGACGTGTGTGTTGTCAGCCGCCGGGCCAAATAGAGAACACTCGCCGTCAATTTGGAAAGAAGAATTCGGATAAGCCATCGAAAGTGTTTTAAAAAAAACAGATAAAATGGTTGTAAAAATGCGGGTGGCGACAATGAACAAATAAAAAATTGCACCGAGCTAGATTGTAGGGTCCTCTCGTGTGATGGGGGTCAATCTCCATTCTTCACTTGACGAATAGTTGATTCTTCCAAAAGGTCCTGCAAAACGAACAACACTGGTGACTCGTCACAAGGAGGAGAAGATAGAGGTTCTCCTTGTAACCACCCTCCAGCGTGAGAATAAGTGATCGTTTTGAGGATAAGTGTGTGTATATAGTAAGAGAGTAAGAAATCGAATCCTTAAACCTGTGGGCCGAGCCTTCTATTTATAGCCGGAGAATAGTAGAGGAGGAAACTTGCCAGCTAGCTGGTGTCTGCCAGCTGTCCGACCAGGAGGAATATCCGTTTTGTCCCCTCTATCGATGTCAGGCTCTGAGGTGACGTGGCGCACGGTTATTCGCTCCATGTCAGCGCTCGCTTGTTACTAGTTTTGTGGAAGAACCATTCTGAGCAAGAAGCTACTTGGGAAATAGAAGACACGGTCCGCTCCCAATATCCAAATTTGTTCGCATCTTAGCTCTTCATAGCTTCAGTTAGTTGACTTTATCTTGTTCTATTTTGGGATAGTTGACTTTATGTTGTTTGCACTTTTGATTGGTCTGTTCAGTATCCAGATATATGTCATCTCAAAATCTGTGCGTTAGTATGTTTTATATAATATTATAAGATGTTTAGAGCTCACTATGTCTGCATTTCGTGTGTTATCTGTACTTGGCAATTTCGACGATGAAATATTTTTTAGGGGGTAGAATGTAACATATGGAACTTTTATACCTAATATAATAAATGCGACAAACTATTATATCGAATAGTTAACCGTTACGCACTTTAGTCAACTCATATTTCTTAAAATATAAAGACTGGTAAATAATAATAATAACAATAAAAATAATAATAATAATAATAATAATAATAATAATATAATAATAATAAAATAATAAAATAGGTAGGATATCATACGAATGTGTATATACATGAAATTATTGAAATCATCATGCTTAGAAGTTCATTATGTCCTTTGGTTAACTGGCAAATACAAATGTATTTATATAAAAGAGAAAGATATGCGAAACATAATAAATTAGTCAAAAATTACAAGTTTAATTACAACCATATTTCCTACACTCTAATTCTGAATCTCCGATCACAGTGACGCAGTTTTCCTTTTCTATCGTTTCCAATTACGGCAATTACAGTGACGCGGTATTTTTGTACGCCCTCACCGACAGCCATTCACTCTTTTCAGTTGAACCTTAAAAGCCAATTCAAGCAACACGAAAACATTCTCAGAACAACCATCTCTCCGCAGCTACTTATCGTGTCGATTCAGGCCGCACAACCCACCGGTGCACCTCCTTCTGCTACCGCCCGTCTGCCTTTTGTGTCCTCCGTTTCGCGAATAGGTACCGAGATCACGTCTCTTCTCCCTTACAAACTCTGTTTCGTAATTATGTTAACCGACTCCGACGATTTTGACAGCCACCACTCACCGTGACAACCACCGGGGACTAACGCCGCTGGTTTGGTTCACTGTCCGTCGCTGTCACTATTGTTCGCC
This sequence comes from Scalesia atractyloides, assembly GCA_947069175.1. NCBI lineage: Eukaryota > Viridiplantae > Streptophyta > Magnoliopsida > Asterales > Asteraceae > Scalesia > Scalesia atractyloides. Next base: position 62,470,336 of record CAMTDV010000014.1, read on the forward strand.
GGTCACCGTGTATTGTCATCACGATTGGTCGAACATTCGGTACGCCACTATTTCCTTTTGTTATCTTATGTTAGAAGCTCCATAACTTGACCCACCTCCGTTTGCTTGGCCACTGCTAGGTTCTATTAGTTGTCTCTGTTTATTCCAACGGCAACCGGATAACTTCGAGTCGTCACTGTCACTTGGATTCCGAGTTCGTTTTGTGTAGTGATTGAGGTAAGGATCCCACCTTCTGTTAGTAACTTATGTCTCGTATATGTGTTTGCATAATCTGTTTGATTTTGGGCTCTTAGTGTTCCGGTTCGTTTCCCACGACTAAATGATCATTTAAAATTGTTTTGCAAAAAGATGAATATACTATATGTTTCAATGAATAATAGAGTTTTGCTTATTCGTTTCCGCTACTCTGTATGTATATCGGATGTGAATGTGTGTGTTGAATTGAGTTGCAGGTGTGTGCTTGTTTGGTGTATGTCTGTGAGTGTGATAATAAGTGTGTGTTAAGTATGTGCTTGGGTTTGGTTTGAGTGTAGGTTTCGCATGTGTGTGTGTTTTTATTTTGTCTATTTCTTTTTATATGTGTGTTACATGCATGTGTGTATGTGATAATGTGCATGTGCAGAGGATGTGTGGTGTATGTTTTTCATTTTATTTTAGGTGTGTGTGTGTTGTGTGTGATTATTTATTATCTTTTGTATGAGTTCATGGGTGTGTGCAATATGGGTGTGATTTGTGAGATGGGTTGTCTGAGTAGTATGGGCATATGTGAATCATATTAAGTATGAAACTAATATATTAAACTTATTAATAATATAATACGTCAATTCTGATGAACCAATCATGATTTTGTTACAACTCTACAAATCTAGTGATCTGCATCACTGTTATATTATTTGTAAAATAATATTATGAAAACCTATAATATAAATTGAATATAACAACTAATGGTGCTTAGTTATGGGCTAATTCGCTTCAACTCGTTTTTATATAATAAGACTTAAAGAAACTTAAATAGAAACCTTGGTCGCAGGGAAATTTCTTAGTAAGCGAATTAATCAATAAGACTAATTTATTATATAACTAATTTGGCCTAACGGGATTATAGGTTATTGATTGTTTGAGGACGACTTGATATATTTTGTGTCGCTTGCTAAACATAAGGTACGGATTCTTTGGTCTTCTCATCATAGTATTTTTTATCATCTTAGTAACCTTGTAGTGCGGATTTTGGTTGTTCCCGTTAGTTGTTTCAGTTCACATTTATTATTTGATAAGTTCGTCGTTACATGCAATAGACTTTAGTAGTTATAATCATTGTTGCATGTTCCTATGAGAATTAGTTTCAGTTGCCGGTATATTAATACATGGCCTAAGTTTCTGTATCATATCACCTAAGCATGTCTGGCTTGTCGTTCAGGCGTCAACGGCAGGGCATTATCGTGACAGTGGGTAATAAAGTTCACGGCATTTCTAGTATGTGCTTGTGTAGCACTTGGACCCTAGAGGCGTATAGATCGCTCTTAGCTCTGAGTCTGAGTTTGTTGTCTGGAGTTGGAATATTGGGTGAACGCCACTCATAGGTGCATGGACTAGCTAGCTGGCTATCCGTCTGTTTAGGCTCGTGGGTGCTTCGTCTCACGTGACTTGGTTTGTTGTTATTTTTAGTCACGTAGTCTGATATCTGTGTCTGATATGCTTTGTATGTCTGGTTATGTTCCGATCATGTATGGTGTTATGCCTCATATTATGTTCATTATTTGTTTCAGTTTTGGTTTTGTGTTCAGAAATTTCATATTTCTTTCTTTATGTCCCTTCTTTACTTGTACTATTTGATTTTTCCGTTACTGAGCAACCTTTGGCTCAGCCGTCGTTTTTTTGTTGTGTTTTTTTCCTTTTGTTGACAGGTAACCCGGGAATGTTGGGAACTAGTGATGATTGAGAGTAAAATACAGTTCATGAATAAAGACTTTTATTTATTTCAGTATTTCAATTAATTAAGACTTAGAAATTCTTAGTTTGTTTTTGAAACCTTTGGTTGTCTTTTGGAACCTACTTTTCTTTGTTAACGGACAATGTATGGTTTTTGATATCTGTAATAGTGACACGTCAGCCTTATTCGGGTCGGGGTGTTATAGTTATGGTATCAGAGCCCAGGCTCTTTCTATAACATTTGTGGTCATTCGATCATGTACGTTTCTGAACAAGTTATCAATCAATGAAATATTGTGTTTTATTTACGAGATTTGTATTTTATCATGACAATTGCACGTATTCAATTCTTGCACAATTCCAAACTTTCAAACAACTTCTGGAAGTGAAATCGCAAAATATTACGCAAACTTAATCATTTTAACGCGACGTACACTCCGGGACAATGACACAAGCTTAACATACCTTAAATAACCTTTACATAACTTAGAAATAAGTTTTGAAGGGTTCGGTATGGTAAAAAAATGCTTACGCAACTTCAGGGCTATTTTGCAAATTCTGTGAAAGTACGCTGATTCGTGTATTTCTTAATACGGAACATGTGCGAAATCCAAAAAATATCATTCGTTAGCATTTTCAGTCGTTTACGTGTTAATTAAAACGTTCGTCGTAATTAAGCGGAAAATGCAACCGTACAATCGAACGAACCGACATCCGTGACATTTTCGGGTATATTTCAAGTTCCCTACGCTTTATCGTCGTTATAGAGCTTAAAAATTAGGTTAACGGGTGTTAGAAGTGTCAAAACGCGACAAAACAAGTGCAGGGGCCTGTTTTGCCAATTTTTGAAACTTGGTGCCAGCAAGGGTGGATGCGGACCGCATCCATAAGACCATACGGTCCGCATCTAGGTGCCAGAACAGCTGTTTTGTTGACAGCTCCTTGTTAACTCCCTTGGACACCAAGCAAAACGATTTTTGCCACTTCTCACCTGCAAATGACACCTGTTGGACCACCCTAGGATCATGCCACCACTTTTTTTGGGTAAAGGGTTACCCAGGTGATTTTATATATAAACAAACCAAAAAAAAACAAGTAGCGTGGAACGCCCACACTAGTTCAAACATGGGGAATTCCCCATGAATGTAAGCCAAAAAAAACAAAACACACTAGACTACCAAGAACATCGAAAACAAACTACTAGACAATAATCTAGAGAAACAAAAAAAAACTAATAAATAATCAGCCTACTTCATTTTCCAATTGGTTGCTATAAATCTCCCATGTTTCAAGCAATCTTCGCACATTGTAGCAATCCTTGAACTTGACTCCCATTAGCTTAATCGAACCGTTTTCAAAATTATATCACTTAGAACATCCGGCGGTCTCGTCTGGTTCTTGAAAAGTCTCGCATTACGTTCCTGCCAAATGAAATAAGTCGCAGCAGCCACAACAAGCCTACTAACATAGTTGGTCGCTGACTTAGACCCACCCGAGCCCCCAGCCATTCAACGATAGCATCCCACTCTGGGCCAACAGTACTCATATCCCCTTTTCCGCGAACCGTGATCCAAACTTGAGTTGAGTAGTTACAATCAAGAACAGATGGTTATGGGAGTCAACATCCGCATAGCAAAGAAGACAACACATCATATTCATATTTTTCCTTTTGGAGATATCCCATTGCACAATTTTATCTTGAGTGAGGAGCTTACGACGAATCACCAGCCACATAAAGAAAGCATGTTTTGGAATACACTGCGAGAACCAAACATACTTGACCCAATCCACCTCTGTTGCTCTCTATTTAACCGAATGCCACACTTGAGACGAAGAGTACTCAACTAACTCATTATCATCCTTCCATAGGAGCTGATCAGACCTATTCGGATCTGTATTGATATCATCTAGCTGAATTAAAACCGGAAACATATCCCTCTACGCCACTGGCCACTCAACACCTAACTGAATCCCTGAACTGTAGTATTAAGAGTAAAGCCTGCATTTGAGATGGTTCTAGGAGTCAAGAAGTTACCAAGCGGACCCAAGTGACACCATGAATCGTACCAAGCTGAAGTATTGCTACCATCACCCAACTTGGACCAAACAAATTCTCTAATAAACGGCCGAAGCTGTAATATTTTCCGCCAGCTCCAAAAACAATTCGCCACCGACTTACAAATCAAAAGCTTTTACCTCTAAGTCTGTACGAATGAATCCAAGCAACCCAAAGAGAATCACGCTTAACCAGAATGCTCCAAATATGTGAAGACATAAGCGCTTTATTAACATCTCCAATACGACGAATACCTAAGCCACCCTCGTACTTTGGAACACAAATAGACTTCCAGGAAGCTTTACACCTTCCCCTTGTGATAGGAGCCATCCGAAGACCATAAGAAGTTTCGCATTTTGGCTTCCAGATCTTGAATGATACGGTTAGGCAGGATAAAAACTGAAGACCAGTAAATATGCATTGAAGAAAGAACAGAGTTTATAAGTGCTGCCGACCCGCAAACGAAAGAAGTTTATTCCTCCAATTTGAAATCCGTTGATCCAACCTCTCCACTAAGGCACTACAATCTTTGTACACAAGGCTAGAAGAAATAAGAGGAACCCCCAAGTATTTTACTGGGAGAGACCCCTCCATAAACGGCATGAAAGACAAGATATGGTTTTTAACATGAGCTGGCACATTACGAAAAACCCCATGCTCTTTTGAATACTAGGAACTAGACCGGACATGTTCGAAAAGTTGAAAGACACTTGAAAACACAGTGCACCGACTCAACATCTCCTCTCGCAAATAAGAATAAATCATCTGCAAAACACAGGTTAACGATACGCTGCCTTTCGCATTTATTGTGAAATTTGAAGGATGTATCAATCCTAGAAGCATGGTGTAATATACACGTCAAAACCTCCATAACCAGCGTGAATAAATAAAGATCTTGTGGCACTTAAATTGCTATAAATAGAAAAGCTCATTCAACCATTTCAAATTGCTCATTCACCTCTTCTTTCTCTCTTGCTCTACTTGGGGATACCACATTGTTGGAGGCTTCCTAACTGAGAATTCTTACTCTCTCTTAGTCCTGTTTATTTCTTTTAGCTTATTTGAGCTAAAAGTCAAACAGTTTGACTTTCTGTTTGACTTTCAGTTCTAAACCATTTTGGTCAAAGTCAAAGTTCAATTGAACTTTGCAACATGATCGTAATCACGATAGTTATGATCCTTAGCGATCATGCCTACTGATTAACACGTTTATTAGTCGAAGTGACGAGTCAAAGTTTCGGTAAAAATGCGCAATAAGTGCATTTTACGATGGAACTATTTTCGGGTATCAAAACACTTTGTTTTGATACCAAAACATTTTTATAACTTAGTTAGACATGTCAAAACATGCCTAACTCGTCACTTCTAGTTTAGTGCATATTTAGGGTCGTAAGTCGACCGGTCTTGACTACCGCAATGACTTTCAAATCCGACCCGTTTGGTCGATCTTAGGATCTGACCAAAACATATTTGTGACCATAGTTGTATACGGAATAACCCTCTGAGGTTATACCTTATGGTCACGTCGTTTGGTTAGTATTATGTTAAGTCGCCTATTATGCCTTTATAAATGACCAAAATGCTTTTTTTGCGATAAATCAACTTTAAGCATATCTAACCAATGTTTTGACATATACACTGATGTTATAACAATATTAAACTAGTTTTGGCGTATAAGATTTATCATAACACATATCTAACCATCCGAACTCATATTTACGCAAATGAACCGTTAAAGTAGCTAAACTACCTTAACGAGTCATAACGGGTCAAAAACACTTAGGAATCTTTTCAAATCAGAATATTAACTTTGATAAACCATTTCAAATGAGTTCCACACTCATTTGGTTTACAAGACCTCATTCTATCCGATCCGCCGATTAGAGTCCCGAAAATTTACATAGTTATCCGATTCTAGGACACGCTTGAATCTTTAATCGTTTGAAGCTTTGATATATCATTTGATTCGAAGAGTTACTTTGCAATCCCAAGTGAGTACATAGCTCCCATCTTTTTACATTTTGCAAATATTTTGGGGTGATTCATATGTGCTAAACCATTTTGCAAGTTTTCAAAATTACAAAGTCTATGGTTTATATAACAATACGATTTCAATAATGTGAACAGACTTGTTGGTGCGTTATATACATGACACGAATGACATTCATTAGCTTTGGCCAAGCGACCAGTAGTAAGTTATAGTAGCATAGGACTGACAATCCCGTTACCAAGGTTCCCGGTGTTTGTGGGGAAGTTTGGGGAACGACCGAAACTGTTTACTTTAACAAACCCTTTGGTAGTTTGTTATTGCAATTTAAAGATACTCTTTGGTGGTATAGACGAGTCAACACAGGTTTGAATGTATTCACCAAAACGAACAGAAGTTTTACAATTAAACAAGGACGATTTTTTATAACGACGATGAACAATTGGTTTATGACACAAACAATGGACGATTGGTTTATAACAAGGAGATGAACAATTGGTTTATAACACGAACAATGAACGATTGGTTTTCGGTAAGTGATTTAGATAACGGGATGTGTGTAATGTGATAAAGGCATGGTGGATACGCCGCTGGTACTTCCTATATATAAGTGTTTTTATCATGTTACAAACGTGGCGTTATTCAAATCACTTGAAACAAAGGTTTTCAAACAATGACACGCAACGGTTTTCAATTAAAGATATAAACCATACGAAGTTTTCTTTTAAAATCAGTTTATTACTCGGTTTTACAAAAGAAATGTTTTGGTCAAGATTCATGGCTACAAATCTTTATAAACTATAACTAACTTGTTTAGTTGGTTAGTTATCATTGCAATACCAAATATTTTTTATAACAAGGTTTTCAATTAACGACTCTAGTGTCTGACGAGGTATTGCAATACATATACAAGGCCATAAATTTGACACACTCACAAAACCTATGTACTCACCGGCATACTTTTGCTGACTCGTTTTCAATATGTTTCAGGAAACCAAGTTTGATGTCGATGCATGCTCACGTAGGATCGGACGCGAACTTTAGTGCCTTCAAATATGAAAGACAATTGTTTGTTTAGTTGTTTTAATTCCAAGACAATGTAACTATATAATTTCAATATTCAATAAAACATAACTTTAATTACCACATGTTGTTGAAACAATCTGTTAACGTGACTCCCCGACGTTTCCGCCGCGGTTTGTTGTTTTTACGTAGTCGGGGTGTTACAGATTGGTATCAGAGCACTGGTTATATGGAATTAGGTTATTAGTAACGCTTTGACCTATAACCTTCCTAGGACCCTAACGCGAATGTGCTTGCGTTTAGATTTAAAACACAATACTGTCACCTATCCTTAGGTGATTATCAAAAACAATACAAAAGTCACAAAAATCATTTTCGAAAACTTTTTACAAGAAAACATCTATTCTTATTTGAATCGTTTTTGGCTTTATGCCTTTAATGTTTTCAAATCTCATCAAAGTTTGGGCTTAATAATGTGAACACATGCAGTCTGGAAGGGTGGGTGCCTGTACCCTGAGTTTTCTGGCTAAGGCTAGAGTGTTCGTACAATCCACTTAATCGAACCAGTCACTCTTACCTAGGAACACTTGGGGTGAGTGTCCACTTATAGGCTAAAGCATGTCTTCGCGATACATTATAAAGACCCATTTACTTTGATTAGTCACCGTGTGTCGTTTGTTTGTTTTGAGAAACGAACGAATGACCACCATCCTTATTTTGTCGATATTTTCAATACCTCTCTTAATTTATTTCAATGTCAACCTCATATATCTTCCTCCATGTTTTCTTTTAGAATGCCTCCTCGACATAATACAACTCAGGATGCCGAAATGGCAGCCATTATCGCTCAGCAAATTGCTGTTGTACTTCCGAATCTGTGACCCAACTAAATCAAGTGAACAACAATAATAACAACAACAATGCACCAGCTCCATGCAACTATAAACAATTTTGTTCGGCTAAACCACTTTCGTTCACTAGGTTTGAGGGAGCCACTGGGCTTCTACGATGGTTCGAAAGTATTGAAAGCACGTTCCGATTTGTTCAATGTCCAAATGAGCGAAAGGTTGAGTTCGCGTCGACTGTATTCAAGAAGAGAGCTCTTACGTGGTGGAATGGTATAATGAGAGACAGAGGTGCCAATGTGGCCTTAGCTCAAACTTGGGAAGAGCTTAGGGCTCTAATGATGAAGGAATTCTGTCCTCACCACGAGCAACGGGAACTGGAAAATGAATTCCACGATCTTAAGCAAGACAGTGGTGAGAGTCGTGCTTATACCAATCGATATGAGGAGTTGAGCTTACTTTCTCCTTCGATGGTGACGCCTTTCGATAAGGCAATTGAGAAGTATACCGATGGTTTACCTGATCCTGTGCAAGATATCGTCATTGGTAGTTCGACAAGTTATTGTGTTAGCTGCAACTTTAACAGATTCACAAGTCAGGAAAGGAAACCTTTATCGCAAGGGCGATAAGAAATCCTCTGATAAGTCAACCCAAGAGAAACCAAAGAAACAAAATCGAACCATCCAAAAGGTCAAGGAAGCGTAAGGCTTCGCAAAATTTTGTTGTAACTGCTCAACCCAATCAAGCTCCCCAAAACCAACCGGCTCAACCCCTGTGAGGAAGTCATATGATGGTACTACACCGTTGTGCAATCGGTGCAACGGTCACCACCAAGTTCATCAACCATGTCATCAATGTACTACTTGTGGAAGATTCGGTCACTTGGCCAACATTTGTCGATTTGTTCAGTTGTTTAGAACCCTGTTCAACCCCAAGCCAACCCTGCTCGACCTCACTTCCCACCTGGTTCTTGTTACAACTGTGGTGAAATGGGTCACTTCAAGAACAATTGCCCGAGTCTAGCAAATGCAAACCCGCCCGTGGACGAGCATTTAACATCAACGCCAACGAGGCCATGCTAAAAATGAAGTTGTAACGGTACGTTCCTTGTTAACAATCATCCTGCTTCAGTTCTTTTCGATTCGGGTGCCGATAGAAGTTTTGTGTCCTTAGGCTTTCAACCAGTGCTTTCCACGCCAAGAACTAAACTAGGAAAGCCCTTGACAGTCGAAATAGCTAGTGGCGAACCCCTTGAACTTTATTCTGCAATTCGTGATTGTCAATTGAACCTCCATAGTCACCTTTTTGCCATTAACCTCACGCTGATGCAACTTTGGAGTTTCGACATCATTATTGGAATGGATTGGTTAACCAAACACCATGCCGAAGTTATTTATTTTGACAAGATAGTTCGAATACCTATTCCCTCTGGTGAAGTATTAGAAGTTCGTGGAGAGAAACCTGCTAGTAATCTTAAACTCATGACTTGTACCCAAGCTCAAAAATACCTACGAAAGAACTATGTAGCCTTCCTGGCACATATCATAGAAAAGAAAGGCAAAAGCAAAATTGTTTAGGACATCCCCGTTGTTCGGGATTATCCTGAGGTGTTTCCTGAGGAACTACCTGGTTTACCTCAAGCACATCAAGTTGAGTTCCGTATTGATCTTGTACCTGGTGCCAACCCGATAGCTAAATCTCCTTACCGTCTTGCACCGTCTGAGATGTAAGAGTTATTGAAACATCTTCAAGACCTATCTAATAAAGGATTCATTCATCTGAGCTATTCACCATGGGGCGCTACAATCCTATTTGTGAAAAAGAAGGATGGATCCTTCCGTATGTGTATCGATTAACATGAGCTCAACAAACTCACGATCAAGAATCGATATCCCCTACCTCGCAGTGATGATCTTTTTGATCAGCTACAAGGTGCTACATGTTTCTCCAAGATCGATCTGCTTTTCGCACAAGATACAGCCACTATGAGTTCACTGTTATGCCATTTGGTTTGAAGAATGCTCGGCTGTATTCATGGACTTGATGAATTGGGTTTGTAAACCTTATTTGGACAAGTTCATCATTGTTTTCATCGATGATATTCTCATTTATTCCAAGTCTCGAGCCGAGCACGAACAACATCTTCGATTAACTATGGAACTACTGAAGAAAGAACAATTATATGCTAAATTCTCCGAATGCGAATTTTTGTTGAAAGAAGTTCAATTCTTGGCGCACATAGTCAACGAGCAAGGTATACATGTGGATCCTTCTAAAATCACTGCGATTAAGGATTGGAACACACCCACTACACCCACAGAAGTTCGCTCATTTCTTGGTCTTGCTGGATATTACCGCCGATTCATTGCGAACTTCTCAAAAGTTACGGTTCCCCTCACTGCTTTGACTCAAAAGAATAAGCCTTTTGAGTGGGGACCCAAACAAGTTGAAGCCTTCCAAACATTGAAACAAAAATTCTGCGATGCTCCTATCTTATCTTTACCGATGGCAACAATGATTTTGTTGTCTATTGTGATGCATCAAATTTAGGCCTTGGTTGTGTTCTCATGCAACGAGATAAAGTCATAGCCTATGTGTCAAGACAACTGCAAACTCACGAGAATAACTACACAACTCATGATTTTGAGTTGGGTGCCGTAGTTTTTGCTCTCAAAACTTGGAGACATTATCTTTATGGTACGAAATGCGTGGTTTTCACGGACCACAAAAGTCTCCAACACATATCAATCAAAAGGAGCTGAACATGAGACAACGACGCTGGGTCGAACTTTTAAACGACTACGATTGCGAAATTCGCTACCATCCTGGTAAGGCGAATGTCGTGGCCGATGCGCTTAGTCGTAAGGAATGTGTCAAGCTTCATTGTGTTCGAATTCAATCTGATATCCAGACACGTATCCTACAAGCACAACGTACATGTGTGAACCAAAGCTTGTTGAAAAATGAACTGCCTCAAAATCTCGAACTTCAACTCGAAATGAAAGACAATGGATTACTCTATTCTTTGAACCGGTTGTGGGTTCCAAGTCAATACAACCTTCGCACCCTATTGATGGACGAAGCTCATAAGTCTTCTTATTCAGTCCATCCTAATGCAGACAAAATGTACAAGGATCTCAGTACCTAGTATTGGTGGTCGGGTATGGAAACGGATATTGCCTTGTATGTGTCGAAATGCCTAACTTGTCTTAAAGTCAAGGCCGAACATCAACGCCCATCTTGATTGCTCGAACAACCATAAATACTGGTATGGAAGTGGGAGAACATTGCGATGGTACTCATCACAAAACTATCGCTCACATCTAGAGGTCATGATGCTATTTGGGTAGTCATTGATCGTCTAACAAAATCCGCACACTTTATGCCGATTCGTGAAGATTACTCTACTGAAAAACTTGCTAAGATCTATGTGGATGAGATTGTATCTCGTCATGGTGTTCCTTTGGACATCATATTTGACAGAGATGCTCGGTTCTCATCTCACTTTTGAAAGACCATGCAATCTGCCATGGGAACCAAACTAAATCTGAGCACTGCTTACATCCTCAAACGGATGGACAAACCGAAAGAACAATTCAAACACTAGAGGATATGCTTAGAGCGTGTGTGATCGACTTTGGTGGTAGTTGGGATTCGCATCTACCGTTGATCGAATTCTCCTACAACAATAGTTATCATGCCAGCATCGACATGGCGCCTTTCAAAGCTTTATACGGTTAAAAATGTTGTTCACCTGTTTGTTGGAATGAATTTGGAGAGTCTCAGTTTACTGGACCTGAACTTATTCATGACCCACAACAGACAAAGTCAAGAAAATACGCGATAACCTTCTGACAGCTAGAAGCCGTCAAAAGAGTTATGCGGACAAGCGACGCAAGCCTTTGGAATTCTAAGTTGGTGATCACGTCCTGCTCAAGGTATCCCCTTGGAAAGGTGTGGTCAGATTTGGAAAGAAAGGAAAACTTGCACCACGATTCATTAGACCATTCAAGATCCTTGAGAGAATCAGAAAGGTGGCCTACCGACTTGAGCTACCCTCCTAAACTTGGGAACGTTCACCCAACATTCAACGTGTCAAATCTAAAGAAATGTTTAGCCGATGCAATTCTTCACATCCCCCTCGACGAAATTCATGTTGATGACACTATGCACTTTGTCGAGAAACATGTGGAGATTTTGGACCGTGAAGTCAAGAACTTAAACGAAGACGAATACCGATAGTCAAAGTTCACTGGGAATCCAAACGTGGCCGAGAATTTACTTGGGAACAAGAGGATCAAATGAAAGCGTAATACCCACATCTGTTTCCACAAGTTTCCTCTAATTAAATTTCGGGACGAAATTTCCTAAAGTAGGGGAGACCATAACATTTGTGGTATTCGATCATGTAACGATTCCGAACAAGTTATCAATCAATGAAATATTGTGTTTTATTTACAAGATTTGTATTTTTATCATGACAATTGCACGTATTCAATTCTTGCACAATTCTAAACTTTCAAACAACTTCTGGAAGTGAAATCACAAACTATTACGCAAATGTAATAAGTTTAACGCGATGTACACTCTGGGAAAATGAAACAAGCTTACCATACCTTAAATATCCTTTACATAACTTAGAAATAAGTTTTGAAGGGTTCGGTATGGCAAAAACATGCTTATGAAACTTCATGGGCTATTTTGCAAATTCTACGGAAGTACGCCGATTTGCGTGTTCCTTAATACGAAACATGTGCGTACATCCAAAAAAAATTTTAATCATTAAAATCATATATTTTAATGATTGGAATGCAAAAATATCATTCGTTACTCATTTACGGTCGTTTACACGTTAATTAAAACGTTCGTCGTAATTAAGCGGAAAACACAACCGTACAACCAAACGAACCGACATCCTGACATTTCCGGTATATTACAAGTTCCTAAGCTTTATCATCCTTATAGAGGTTAAAAATCAGGTTAACGGGTGTTAGAAGTGCCAAAACGCGACCAAACAAGTGCAGGGGCCTGTTCTGCCAATTTTTGAACTTGGTGCCAGCAAGGGTGGATGCGGACCGCATCCATAAGACCATATGGTCCACATCCAGGTGTCAGAATAGCTGTTGTGTTGGCAGTTCCTTGTTAACTCCCTTGGACACCAAGCAAAACTATTTTGCCACTTCTCACCTGCAAATGACACATGTTGGACCAACCTAGGATCATGCCAACACATGAGACACTTGGAATGATCTTGTGGCACTTAAATTGCTATAAATAGCAAGCTCATTCAACCATTTCAAATTGCTCATTCACTTCTTCTTTCTCTCTTGCTCTACTTCGAGGCTACCACATTGTTGGAGGCTTCCTAACTGAACATTCTTCCTCTCTCTTAGTCTTGTTTATTTCTTTTAGCTTATTTGGGCTAAAACTCAAACAGTTTGACTTTCAGTTCTGACCATTTTGATCAAAGTCAAAGTTCAATTGAACTTTGCAACGTGATCGTAATCACGATGGTTATGATCCTTAGCGATCATGCCTACTGGATTAACACGTTTATTAGTCAAAGTGACGAGTCAAAGTTTCCGTCAAAAATTGCAATAAGTGCATTTTACGACGGAACTATTTTCGTATCAAAACACTTTGTTTTGATACCAAAACATTTTTATAACTTAGTTAGACATGTCAAAACATGCCTAACTCGTCACTTCTAGTTTAGTGCATATTTAGGGTCGTAAGTCGACCGGTCTTGACTACCGCTTTGACTTTCGAATCCGTCCCGTTTGGTCGATCTTAGGATCTGACCAAACACATATTTGTAACCATAGTTGTATACAGAATAACCCTCTGAGGTTATGCCTTATGGTCACGTCGTTTGGTTAGTATTATGTTAAGTCGCCTATTATGCCTTTATAAATGACCAAAATGGCCTTTTTGCGCATAAATCAACTTTAAGCATATGTAACCAATGTTTTGCCATATACACTAATGTTATAACAATATTAAACTAATTTTGGCATATAAGATTTATCATAACACATATCTAACCATCCGAACTCATATTTACGCAAATTAATCGTTAAAGTAGCGTAAACTACCTTAACGAGTCATAACGGGTCAAAAGCACTTAGGAATCTTTTCAAATCAGATTATTAACTTTGATAAACCATTTCAAATGAGTTCCTACACTCATTTGGTTTACAAGACCTCATTCTATCTGATCCACCGATTAAAGTCCCGATATTTACATAGTTATCCGATTCTAGGACACGCTTGAATCTTTAATCGTTTGAAGCTTTGATATATCATTTGATCGAAGATTTACTTTGCAATCCCAAGTGAGTACATAGCTCCCATCTTTTTACATTTTGCAAATATTTTGGGGTGATTCATATGTGCTAAACCATTTTGCAAGTTTTAAATTACAAAGTCTATGGTTTATATAACAATACGATTTCAATAATGTGAACAGACTTGTTGGTGCGTTATATACATGACACGAATGACATTCATTAGCTTTGGCCAAGCGACCATAGTAAGTTATGGTACCATAGGACTGACAATCCCGTTACCAAGGTTCCCGGTGTTTGTGGGAAGTTTGGGGAACGACCGAAACTGTTTACTTTAACAAACCCTTTGGTAGTTTGTTATTGCAATTTAAAGATACTCTTTGGTGGTATAGACGAGTCAACACAGGTTTGAATGTATTCACCAAAACGAACAGAAGTTTTACAATTAAAACAAGGACGATTTGTTTATAACTGACGATGAACAATTGGTTTATGACACAAACAATGGACGATTGGTTTATAACAGGACGATGAACAATTGGTTTATGACACGAACAATGAACGATTGGTTTTCGGTAAGTGATTTACATAACGGGACGTGTGTAATGTGATAAAGGCATGGTGGATACGCCGCTGGTACTTCCTATATATAAGTGTTTTTATCATGTTACATACGTGGCGTTATTCAAATCACTTGAAACAAAGGTTTTCAAACAATGACACGCAACGGTTTTCAATTAAAGATATAAACCATACTAAGTTTTCTTTTAAAATCTATTTATTACTCGGTTTTACAAAAGAAATGTTTTGGTCAAGATTCATGGCTACAAGTCTTTATTTCCTGTAGAAAACTTAAACATTAATAATTAACATGTGAGTTAATGGGTAGACGTCGGGTTAGAATTTCGCTCTTTTATCTTCCCCATAATGTTGAAATTTTCTATTGTCACACGTAGACCTTCTTTTCATATGCCTCCTAGAAGAAGTGTAAACAACCGTCGTAACGAGAATAACGATATCCCTATTGAGTCCCTCATTGCTAATGTTGTCAATACGGCTATTGCGAGTTTAGTTCCTAACTTATTGCAACAACTTTAGCCAAATAACAACAACGGACCACACGGGGTAATAACAACAACGGCCCTCGAGACCCTCCTGTTGCCATTCATGATTGGCTTGATCGCTTCCAAAGGTTAAAGCCAAAATCGTTTAGTACCATTGCTACTCCAGTCGAGGCGGAAAATTGGATTGCTCATATGGAGAAAAATTTTGAAGTGTTGGGTGTGAATGTCGAATTCAAAGTCAGGCTTGCTAGTTACAAACTGGAGGACGATGCTCATAGGTGGTGGAAGACTTTCGAAGAATGCTCGTGGAGGAGATAATTATGTAGCCACACTTGCTTGGGATGAGTTTCGTGCACTGTTCTATCAACAGTATTTCACTGATGTTGATCGCAGTGAGTATCTAAGGGAGTATGCCTCTATCATGCAGGGCAACGATGAACCCATCATGGAGTTTGAGAACCGTTTTGTCGCTTGGTTAATTTTCAAGGCCCGGCTGCAAGAACACCAGAGCAGCAAATCAACACATTCAAGTGGGCTATCTGTGACCGAGATAGGAAGTTCATTCTGAATCTTTGTTTTAATGACATTACTGAGATAGTTGACGCGGTCAAGAACTTGGATAATGATAAGAAGCATCGTCAAAGGTGTTTGATGAAAATCGCAAGCGACCACGAGAAAATATTAGGGCCAGTCTTCTGCTCATGCTGGAAACGATCAGTCTTTGGCACCACGAGATCGTAGACACTGTTTTGACAGGAATTTCAACAATCAGTCAAGAAATGTGGGAAATCGAAATCAGAACCATAGGCCTGCACAGAATATCAGGCCCTCATTAGAGCCCAGCCTTTGACTCAGCAGAATCCCCAACATAACCCACCTCTGAACCGCGACCCTCCTTGTGCCACTTGTGGGAAACCGCACAAGGGTCCATGCCGTCAAGCCAAAGGCCTATGTTTCAGATTCGAAGGTGTAGGACACCAAATTAAAGGTTGTCCTCAGCTTAACCCTAGAGCTAATACTGGGGAAATTGCCAGGCCTGCTGGAGGAGAGTTTTTGCACTTACACTAATAATGCAGCTAACCCCCAGGTACTGTTTGTGGTTATGTGCATATTGGTGAACGTGAATTATATGCTCTTTTTATACTGGTGCTACAGATTCTGTGGTATCACTTTTATTTGCTAAATATTTGAAGTCTACGCCTACTGCCTTAGAGTGTCCTCTAGTTATATCTACACCATTGAGAGATGATTTTGTTATCTCCTATGTTTATAGAGATTCTCCGATCCGAATCGAGTCTATCGTTCGTACAGCGGACTTGTATCCCATTCACATGAGTGATTTTGATATTATTCTTGGTATGGACTAACTATCGCAATCATGGCGTTTCGATTGAATGCCAAACTCGCCGAGTTCTATTTGGAAATCCTCGGTGTCCTGAACTTATGTATCAGGGACTCAACCTCGTAAGTCCTTGAAATTATCTCCGCTTAAGGCTCAAAAGTTTTTATCACATGGTGGTGTCGGATTCCTTGCTTCTGTAAAAGTTACATCTTCTGAAGAGCCTAATATCTCTGATTATCCGATTGTCTGTCATTTTCTTGATGTCTTTCCTAAGGAGTTGCCTGGACTTCCACCAGATCGTGAGGTGGAGTTCACTATTGATCTTATTCCTGGTGCTGAACCGATTTCTAAGGCACCATATCACATGGCACCTCTAGAGCTCAAGGAGCTCAAAGAGCAGCTACAAGAATTGTTGGAAACTTGGTTTTATCAGACCTAGTGTCTCCCCTTGGGGCGCACCAGTCTTGTTCGTTAAAAAGAAGGATGCTTGATGAGACTCTATCAATTATCGAGAGTTAAATAAAATCACCATATGAAATCGTTACCCGCTCCTCGCATAGATGATTTGTTTGACCAGCTTCAGGGTGACAAATGTTTCTCTAAGATTGATCTAAGGTGGGGTTATCCCAACTGAAGATCAAGGATTCTGATGTGCCTAAGTCAGCTTTTCATACTCGGTATGGACACTATGAGTTTTTGGTTATGCCGTTTCGGTTAACCAATCTCCAGCTGTCTTCATCGACCTAATGAATCGAGTCTATCACGAGTTTCTTGATAAATTCATCATAGTCTTCATTGACGATATTCTGATTTATTCTAAGAACAAGGAAGAGCATGAGGATCATCTTCGTATTGTACTTGAGATTTTGCGACAGAGAAACTCTATGTAAAATTCTCAAAGTGCGAATTCTGGTTAGACCAAGTAGCTTTTCTTGGCCATGTAGTTTCTGCTAGTGGTATTTCTATGGATTCTACTAAGGTGGAGGCAATCACTAAATGGCCTACACCTACCTCAGTTACCGAGGTTCGTAGTTTTCTAGGCCTCACCGGTTATTATCAAAGATTCGTTGAAGGATTTTCGACTATAGCTTTGCCTCTCACGCAACTAATGAGAAAAGGGGTTAAGATACTCTTGGAACGAGGAACGTGAGAAAAGTTTTCAGGAATTGAAGAAAAGGTTGGTGTATGCCCCGATTCTCACACTCCCATTGGGTACAGGTGGATATCAAATTTACAGTGATGCCTCGAAGAAGGGTCTTGGATGTGTTTTGATGCAGCACAATAAGGTCATTGCTTATGCCTCAACACCAGTTGAAACCGTATGAGGTTAATTATCCGACGCAAGATCTTGAGCTTGCCGCCGTTATCTTTGCTCTAAAGATTTGGCAACACTATTTGTACGGAGAGACTTGTGATATCTTTACTGATCATAAGAGCTTGAAGTACATCTTTACATAAAAGGAGTTGAATATGAGGCAGAGACGTTGGCTAGAGTTGCTAAAGGATTATGATGCCAACATCCAGTATCACCCGGGTAAAGTCAACGTTGTGGCCGATGCTCTTAGCCGAAAGAGTTCTGGGTCAATTTCTTCTCTTGTATTACAACCACAAATTTTCACGGATCTTGATAGGTTGGGTAATGGTTTTCATCTTGGTGACACTGATGGTTATCTAGCTAGATTTCATATTGAGCCTGACCTGATATCGCGGATCAAGAGTGCTCAACAAGATGACGGAGAAATTTGGGTTGTTATTCAGAATTTGGAGGTTGGTAAGTAGTCAAAATTCTGAATTGATGAGAATGGAGTAGTCTGGTGTGGAAAACGATTATGTGTGCCTAATGATTCTACCCTATGAGAGTTATTGTTTGTTGAGGCACATAGTTCACATTCTTCATTCATCTTGGATCTACAAAGATGTATCGGGATCTTCGTCAACACTTTTGGTGGAGCGCTATCAAAGAGGATGTTGCTAGGTATGTTAGCAGATGTCTCACTTGTCAGCAAGTTAAGACCGAACATCAAAGAGCTGGTGGGTTGCTTCAACCACTAGACATTCTGGTATGGAAGTGGGATGGCATTTCAATGGATTTTGTAACTGGTTTGCCAAGGACGTTTAGAAAGAATGATGCTATCTGGGTTGTAGTTGACCGTTTGTCAAAGTCTGCTCACTTTCTTCCTATTCAGCAAGGTTTCTCAGTCAGTAGATTATCTGATATCTTTACTCAGGAGATTATCAGACTTCATGGTACTCCAGTCTCTATTGTTTCTGATCGTGACCTGCGTTACACTTCCGTTTCTGGAAAGGGTTGCAGGTTGCGTGGGGCACTAGGTTGAGATTCAGCACCGCATTTCATCCTCAGACCGAGGGCTAGTCAGAGCGTACCATTCAGACACTCGAGGATATGCTTCGGGCATGTGCTTTAGAGTGGACTGGAAACTGGGATGAATATCTTTGTCTTGTTGAGTTTGCCTACAATAATAGTTGGCAAGCTAGCATTGATATGGCACCCTTTGAGCTTCTTTACGGTCGAAGGTGTAAAGCTCCTCTTTGTTGGGAGGAAGTTGGCGAGAAAATTATTAAAGGGCCCGAATTAGTGCAGATCAATAGTGAGAAAGTTGTTATCGCTCGAGAAAAGTTAAAGGAAGCTCAGAGTCGACAAAAGAGCTAAGCAGACCGACATCATCGAGCATTGGAGTTTAGTGTTATTGATTGGGTATTTTTGCGAGTTTCGCCTTGCAAGGGCGTTCGCCGTTTTGGAATAAAAGGGAAGCTTAGCCCTAGATTCATTGGTCCTTTCGAAATCCTTGACAGAGTTGGGGAACTTTCGTACTGCTTGGCACTACCACCTCAGTTGTCACACGTGCATAATGTCTTTCACGTATCTCATCTTAGTGTTATAACTATCATCCGCTACCCGTGGTGAATTATCCACTTCATCAGATTCGGAAAGACTTGTCATTCGAAGAGGAACCCGAAGCTATTCTTATCGACAAGAGCGCGTTATGCGCAAGAAGACTATTCCTTTTCTTAAAGATTTGGGGAAGAACCACTCTGAGCGTGAAGCTACTTGGGAAATAGAAGACACGGTCCGGTCCCAATATCCAAATTTGTTCGCATCTTAGCTCTTCGTAGTTTCGGTTAGTTGACTTTATCTTGTTCTATTTTGGGATAGTTGACTTTATGTTGTTTTCACTTTTGATTGGTCTGTTCAATATCTAGATATATGTCATCTCAGGAATCTGTGCGTTAGTATGCTTTATATATTATTATAAGATGTTTAGAGCTCACTATGTCTGCATTTCGTGTGTTATCTGTACTTGGCAATTTCGAGGACAAAATATTCTTTTTAGGGGTAGAATTGTAACATATGGAACTTTTATACCTAATATAATAAATGCTACAAACTATTATGTCGGATAACACCTTTACTCAACTCATTTTTCTTAAAATATAAAGACTCTCGTTAAAATAATAATTTAAAAATATAATAGTAATAGTAGTAGGTAGGCATATCATACGAATGTGTATATACATGAAATTATGGAAATCATCATGTTTAGAAGTTCATTATGTCCTTTGGTTAACCGGCAAATAAAAATGTATTTATATAAAAGAGAAAGATATGCGAAACATAATAAATTAGTCAAAAATTACAAGTTTAATTACAACCATATCTCCTACACTCTAATTCTCAATCTCCAATCACAGTGACGCGGTTTTCATTTTCTATCGTTTCCAATTATGGCAACATAAATCTTGGTATTTGTGTATGCCCTCACCGACAGCCATTCACTCTTTTCAATTGAACCTTAAAAGCCAATTCAAGCCACACGAAAACTTTTTCGGAACAACCACCTCTCCGCAGCTACTCATCGTGTTGATTCAGGCCGCAATACCCACCGGTGCACCTCCGTCTGCTGCCGCCCGTCTGCCTTTTGTGTCCTCCGTTTCGCGAATAGGTACCGAGATCCCTCTCTTCTCCCTTACAAACTCTGTTTCGTAATTATGTTAACCGTCTCCGAAGATTTTGACAGCCACCACTCACCGTGACAACCACCGGGGACTGACACTGCTGGTTTGATTCACCTTCTGTCCCACCGTCCGTCGCTACCACTATTGTTCGGCAGTCACCGTGTATTGTCATCACGATTGGTCGAACATTCGGTACGCCACTATTTCCTTTTGTAATCTTATGTTAGAAGCTCCATAACTTGACCCACCTCCGTTTGCTTGGCCACTGCTAGGTTCTATTAGTTGTCTCCGTTTATTCCAACGGCAACCGGATAACTTCAAGTCGTCACTGCCACTTTGATTCTGAGTTCGTTTTGTCTAGCGATTGAGGCAACGATCCCACCTTCTGTTAGTAACTTATGTCCCGTATACGTGTTTGCATAATCTGTTTGATTTTGGGCTCTTAGTGTTCCGGTTCGTTACCCGCGACTAAAGGATCATTTAAAATTGTTTTGCAAAAAGATGAATATACTATATGTTTCAATGAATAATAGAGTTTTGCTTATTCGTTTCCACTACTCTGTATGTATATCGGATATGAATGAGTGTGTTGAATTGAGTTGCAGGTGTGTGCTTATTTGGTGTATGTCTCTGAGTGTGATAATAAGTGTGTGTTAAGTATGTGCGTGGGTTTGGTTTGAGTGTAGGTTTTGCATGTGTGTGTTTTTATTTTGTCTATATCTTTTTATATGTGTGTTACATGCATGTGTGTATGTGATAATGTGCATGTGCAGAGGATGTGTTGTGTATGTTTTTTTTTTATTTTAGGTGTGTGCGTGTGTTGTGTCTGATTATTTATTATCTTTTGTATGAGTGTATGG
Source organism: Scalesia atractyloides (assembly GCA_947069175.1). Lineage (NCBI taxonomy): Eukaryota > Viridiplantae > Streptophyta > Magnoliopsida > Asterales > Asteraceae > Scalesia > Scalesia atractyloides. The sequence continues at coordinate 62,491,704 of CAMTDV010000014.1, forward strand.
GTGTGTGCAATATGGGTGTCATTTGAGAGATGGGTTTTCTGAGTAGTATGGGCATATATGAATTGTATTAAGTATGAAACTAATATATTAAACTTATTAATAATATTAATACGTTAAATTCTGATGAACCAATCATGATTTTGTTACAACTCTACAAATCTAGTGTCACACCCCAACCGATGGCGGAAATATCGGGATGAGACGAAAACTAGATTGGAAGAGGCTTCATAACGCTAATTGTGTCAAGTGTTTAATAATTACCTTTTTACATAGTTTAAATCAAATAATACAAATTTAGATCCCGACACGTAACAAATATAATTTCATTTCATTGATAACGATTTAATACAAGATATTGAAACGAAATACATATTTGAAACAAATACAATACAATAAGTATTTAAAGTTTAAATGCGTTTCTAGGCAATCCTACTAGATTCCATGTGTCATCAAAATTCCTGCAACATGTATTAAAAACATAGATCAATACAAAAGTATTGGCGAGCATACATGTTTGAAATTAATTATAAGTATAAAAGTTGGTTTTGATTGTGACAAGTATATGTTCAAGTTGAATCGCACGAATATGTAGACCACTATCGCATAACAATAGCATATAATCGAATTCCTTAACTAGCATGCATAGTATTCTAAGCATAACGATATTATGAGAATACAAGTCAAAACTAATAAGCATAAACAAACTCAAGCATAACAAGTAGCATGTATAGACGAGTTTAAACTAACACATATAACTAACATAAGCGTAACTGATGGCACATTTGGTATTGTGAACACATTTAATTTTGTTTAAAATAAATTTTGTAATTTATACATGTTGCACCCCAAAATGCATTAAAGTGTAAAAATGGGGTCGAGTATGCTCACAGTTTTGCAAAGCTTCCTTTAGTGATTCCGTGAAGAGTTGGAGGTTGGAGCTTCAAGCTTCCTTTAAAACACTTAGTGTTTTCTTTTAGAACTCTTAGAGTTCTCTTCCTTGCTTGAAGATTTGAGAGAAGTAGAGAGGTTGAGAGAATAATGGTTGGAACACTTAGTGTCCTTTTAGAATTCTTAGAATTCTTGATTTAGAGATATTGAGATAATTAGAGAGATGTAGAGAAGAATGGTGTGAATAAAATGGTAGAAGGAGGATGGTATTTATAGGTAGAGAAAGTGGAAAAGGGTGAAATATGATTGGTTAAAAAAGTGGAAGAGGATTGAAAAGATGATTGGTGGAGAAAGGAGGTGGAAAAGGGTGAAATATGATTGGTTAAAAAAGGTGGAAGAGGATTGAAAAGATAATTGGTGAAGAAAGGAGGTGGAAAAGAGTGAAATATGATTGGTTAAAGAAGGTGGAAGTGGATTGATGAGATGGAAAAGATGATTGGTATATTTCTTGGTATTTCTTGAGTATATATTATGTAATTGAGTATATAAAAAGTATAAAAGTATAATTCAAGTATTGAGGATGTGCGTATAGGTATTTATATGTATAATTGTGTCGGTTTGCGTATAAATACGTATTTAAATGATCGGTTGTGTGAATAAAAAAATATGTATAAAATATGAATTTTATTATGATTAATGCCTCGAGTTGTGAGATTGAAATTAAAATATGAATGTAAGGTTTCTAAAATTAGAATACGGATACGGACATTTTTAAAATAGAAATACGAAGATACGAGGCATTATACGAATAACGAATAACAATTAATAATATATATATAACACACACACATATATTTTTATTATGTTTTAACGCCCCGAATTATAATACAAATATTTATTTTTTCGAAAAGCGAGGCGGTACATCTAGTGATCCGCATCACTATTAAAATTATTTGTAAAATAATATTATGAAAACCTATAATATATATTGAATTTAACAACTAATGGTGCTTAGTTATGGGCTAATTCGCTTCAAATCGTTTTATATAATAAGACTTAAAGAAACTTAAATAGAAACCTTGGTCGTCGGGAAATTTCTTAGTAAGCGAATTAATAAATTAGACTAATTTATTATATAACTAATTTGGCCTAACGGGATTATAGGTTATTGATTGTTTGAGGACGACTTGATATATTTTGTGTCGCTTGCTAAACATAAGGTACAGAATCTTTAGTTTTCTCATCATAGTATTTTTTTTATCATATCC